>OX388306.1:6168810-6750259 GCA_947579605.1 Athripsodes cinereus
TCCGAATTCCGGCTTCAATGTTGGCAATTATGTCTTCCACCGGTATAGACGTAGGAGTAATGGCAAAGTTTCCACCTTTGGAGAGTATAGAATTCTCTTCAGCAGACAACTGACGTTTGGAGATGTTGATTACCATGCGACCTGTGTCAGGATTGGGTGACGTCGAGTTAGGGTTGGGTGATGTAAAACTGGTTGGTTGTAGCCGAGTGAACTTAGATTTTTGTCTGTTAGTTGACGTTATAGCAGACTTCTCCATACTTCTGTATGTGAGACTATCAACCTTGATCCAATCATCACTACGCATAGTATTGCTTAATTTGAGATGCAATTTTAACAGCAGTGAGTCCGTAATGGCAAGATCTTTCCTAGTATACTACTAAAGGAAAAGTTTTCATCCCATACATCAAAGGTGTAACAGACCGCATTGGAAAAGTACTCAACAAACATAGTATAAAACCGATTTATATTCCTACAAAAAAGGTGCAACAATCACTAAGGTCCGCCAAAGATAAAAGAGACCCGCTGAGTACCGCCGGTGTATACAAGGTACCTTGTAGTTGCGGCGAGGTTTATGTCGGTACAACAAAACGTTCAATCAATACGAGAATTGCCGAACATAAAAGAAATTGCCGGCTTAATCAAGTCGATAAATCAGCAATCGCCGAACATGTAATCATGAATGATGGACACCGTATTCTTTTTGACAGTACAGAGGTATTGGCGACAACTTCTAATTACTATGCCAGATTACATAGAGAAGCGATTGAAATCTATAAACATAAACATAATTTCAACAAAAAAGAAGAAGGTTTGCGCCTCAATAGAATATGGACGCCTACACTCAGCCGTATATACAACACCGCGCATGCCGACGCGCATAACTCCGCCCATGCGCCTGCAGCGCCACCACCCGCTACGAACGGCGAATCAACGACGTGTGACAGATCAGTTTGCTGCGAACCGCCGACGGGCTCGCACGTTACGAGGAACCTGCGCCCGCTTGCACATAGAGTCGCCAGCTATAATAGTGAAAGTGTTTCAAATGTGACAGACAACTCGCCTGCACCTACCCCCTGAAGATGCCCGCCACAGTTGTGGGTGAAACGTTGGGTCACAGACTGCCCTACAGACCACGGCCACTAAGCCCGGAAATGAATATTCTTACTAGTGACGCCGGCCGTGAAAGCCTAAGATCATACATTATTAAACAATGTTCCAATTATAATTTCTCTAATTAAAATGACTTATTTGAATATTTTAGATTGACATATAATAATTATCTCACTTACGCTTATATCTGTTTGACAATAAAGATTAATCTTCTATTGACATAAAATTTTAAGTATTATTGATTGACAAAAATAATAATTATCTCATTACTCTTTTTTACCTGTATGACTATATATTTATGAATCCTATATTTAAAATGACCTGTTTGAATATTTTAGTTTGACATATTTATAAGAATTGTATCACGTACATTTATTTTACCAGTATGACTATTTTTGATTCGACACATTTCAGAACATGTGGTTATATTTTGTCGAAAATTTTGCGTAAAATAACTTGAGACTCTGTAGAGAACTGCACGCAACGTTTGTGTAGGTTACTTACTGTGCATAGAAAACGTTTTGCGGCTAAATTCATTCCAATCATTTTATGTTCACTAATGTCAAAGTTTGTGATTGTTGTGCTTCTCGATTTATAAAATGGGTAAGTGAATACTTCTTTTAAAAATATACTTTTATTATGTTCAATGTTTAAATTTTAAATATTAAATAACTTAACATTTGTTTAATTAAATAAGTATAGCTGTGACTGTTGTATTTTTTTCGTAATTTGACAAAAAAAGTGAACCTACACAAATGTGTAGGCTAGGATTTAATTGCAGTTCAATCAGTACATTCATGCGTATCAATTGTTCAAAATGCTACTATATTTGTTATTTGAAAAACATATTATTTTAGATTTCAAAGTTAATAATGATTATAAAATGTATTATAAACTGATTTTCTGTAATATTTTTGATTTTCATGTACTATAGCTCGTTACTTGGATCCGATTAAAGACATTGAAGAAATTGTACTGTTACTAGAAAATTATGATGTGGAAGATTCAGACGACGATGATAATTAGGAAACTTATGTACCTCAGATATTTGAAGAGGAGGTGAGAATTGATGAACCAATCGAGGTTATGACGGATGAAAAAGTCCCAGACCTTCAACCAATCGAAGTAGTAACAGATGAAAAAGTCCCAGACCCTCCAATACCAAAAGTAAGAGACATGATATGGAAAAAAAGGATTTTGAAGGTGTTTCTCTTCCAAATGATCCTGATTACTCAAACTTGGAAGAGAGACCTATAATAAAAACACCTCTAAAATATTTTCAGAAATATTATAATGATGAATTCTTCAATAACATGTCATTATTTACCAATATGTATGCTCTATCGCAGAAGCATATTGAATTAAAAACAAATAGCATAGAAATGATGCGCTTTTATGGAATGCACCTTATAATGGGCTGTATTCGTTAAAACAAAATCCAAATGTTTTGGAGACGTGGCATCCAACTTGACATGGTTTCATCAGCCATGTCGAGAGACAGGTTTTTTTACTCAGGACTTGTGTGCATTTTGTTGACGTTAATCAATCAGGTCCTAACTCTGAAAATAAGCTGTGGTTTTTAGCTTTTAATATTTTGTTTTCTTTGTTAATTATTGTTTTTTTTAATGTCTGTTTATTTTTAGTTACTGTTATATTATTTTGTATAAAATTTCGATAAATGAATATTTTTCTTTTTTTGGTTGCAAATTGGCGAGACGTTGTTGAACGTCCCAAATAAAAGAGCTTATGCAGAAGATGACGATGATACTGAAAACTACGAACCAGATGGTAAACATTCAAAGCCACAAAACTTTCGACACAATCTCCCACCAGTCGATAAAAGGACAGATGGCTTTGAACACTGACCAGTAATTGACGATCTTACCACAGCCAGAATGTGCAGGCTGACGACTTGCAAAAGTCGCACTCGCACTCGGTGTGAAAAGTGCAACGTTTATTTAATCCAAAAAACCCAATGTTAATTTTTTTTTTTTTAATTTTTTTCATTATCTTATAGTCTATTAGATGTGTATTATCAAGAAAAATAGAGAGAAAAAATACTTTTTATTTTTCAGTTCTGAAAGGGTTGTAATTTTTTTTTCATGTTGTTGTTCTCTATTTTGATTTGATTGTATGATATATTCCGGGCACACCGTAGATATTTGAGACTTTTTTACAGTTTTTATTATTATTAATCACTTTTATATATTTATTCACTTCCATATATCTCAGATATATATTTTTACCATTTTTCTGAATCTTATTATAATCTCAAAATTTCCTCTTTCTCACTGTAGGTGAGAAATACAAATCAATGTCTATAAAGAAAAATCCCCTCGTTTAATGAGATACCTAACTGTCGAAATTAAATGTCCCACTGAGCGGAAAAGGAACATTTCATTTAAACATTAAATAATAAAACACTGAAAAGTAATTTAAGGACTCTTTATTTATATTGAAGCGCTACCGATAAGACAAAATTAAACTCTTTTTTATTTCGTTTTTTCTACTAGTTCATTACTCGGTTTCGTTCAAAAAATGAATAGAGGACATTGCCGTCATTTATTCGATACTTCAGAATTTTTACAACAGATGGTATTAGGTAAGTGAAGAAAGGCCAAAAAACCAAGTTTTCCCTAACACATGAAACATTTGTAAATTCAAAAAGAGTAATATACATTTTCAATGTTTGGGTTAGTTGGAAGAGATCGCGCCTTTGCGATAAACACGCCCTCTGTAAATTGCTTTATCTAATTTGAATGTATTCCTCTACGAAATTGCTTAGGTACAATTCTAAGTCAAACTCCAATTCAAATATTTTTTATTTGGAATAAATACATTTTACAATATTTATAATTTGTTATAAATATACAATAAAAAAATTAATCGATTTCTTCAAATTTGAGCGGAGCTCGTGCTTTGAGGGATAGATTCTTCTTTTTTTTGTGTGAAATGTAAAAAAGACGAAGGACGTCTCTCTTGATAATAATACATATTTAATAATAGAAGAAAACATTTGTTTTCTAACCTACATGTTAACACACGAACTAAAAATTTTACGCAGGGATTGCACTAATCGAGATAAACAATAAATTATTCTTTTGGCTAATTTACAATCGTTTTGGATTTTTCGAAATTCAAATTTGAATTTTATCAGCGATTCGAAATCCTTCAGTGGGTAGATAGTAATAGCAGGTAGGTAACGAATTTTTGGAAATAATTTATTGAATACCTTTTGAAATGTGATCGTATTTTATTTTATATTTTGAATTAAAGCTGAAATAAATTGAATCCGATTGTTCAGATTACTCCATTTGTTTGACAAGATACCATTTAGTTGGAACCTGATATTGTATAATTTATTTTTAAAGCAATCAGTTAAGTAAAGGGTTGTTCAACAAGAACTTTGTTTTTTATATTATTATAAAACGTTTTTTTGATTTTAGTAACTTTGCACGTGGATACAAATCTCTAAAAGGCGGGTGTTCGAAAAACATCGCGAACAAGATATATTTATAATATCAATTTTTTTATATAATAAAGAATTAATAATAAAGAATTCGAAATATCGAACAAATGAAGCCTCTTTTCTTATAATCTTGTAGGTTTTTAGTTTTTGAACACATACTAAGTGATTTCAGCAAATTGAAAATAATTAAAACTTATCTAAGTTCAACAATAAGTCAGGACCGTCTATCTGGCCTCGCGATCCTAGCCATTGAAAACAAAACTGCCTATGCGACGGACTTTGTTATAGGTATATTTTTTGTGTTTTTGTTTTATGTCACAAATGAAAGTTATTAGCTAAAAGATAATAAAAAGAGTAAATTTATTAAAGGATTATTATTTTCACAAATGGTCACAAAAAATGCTACTGTAAATGATGTCAGTTTTTCTCAAACACTGAAGGGAGGGGGCGCCACTATCAAGTTTTGGCCCCGGTTCGAAAAAATCGCAGATCCGGGGCTGAAAAGTAAATTCATTTATTATTCGCATACATACATAATAATACTGTTAGAAATTTGTTTACGCATCTTTCTTCAAACACATTGATCATTGATGAATTCAGAAGATGTCTTTTGTTTTAATTCAGATATCTAATAGGTAATTTATTACTAGGTACCTACCTACCAGGGGCGGGACCAGTCTTTTTATATTGGGCATGCGTTCATAATGATTTTTTTTTATTATTTTACAGTCTAGTATAAAAAAATACTAGTAGGCCTAGACAAAATACATTTAAGCGTTACGTTTTCGTTTCGTTTTCGTTGAAACGAGACGAGGTTACGGGAACGCGTCAATTTTCGTAGCTAAAATACACAAGTAGCTACGAAAATTGACGCGTTCTCGCAACGTCGTTAACGTTTGAACGAAAGCGTAACGCTTAAATGTGTTTTGACTAGGCCTACGGATATAAGAAATTTATATACCCCTCTCCTTTCCTCCGTCACATCACCAACTTTTCGATTTAGTATGAAACATTGAGATATTTCAGAAACTTTAGCAGTCTTATTAATAAACGTAGATTAAATTTCTAGAAGGAGATGAACCACCGATCAGACAAAAAACGTATTGATAAACGTTGATCAGCTTGAACCTAGTTTAAAAGTGGTTGATCCACCTCTCGAGGTGGTTTAAGTAAGGTGATTTAAGTAAGGTGGTTCAAATCGGCGTCATCTGCCCGCCATGTTGGATTTTACGTCAGATGTTTGCTATGCGGGTTTACATGTACGTTTTGCAGTTATTTTACAATTTATCGGAGTTGGTTTGGGTTAAAAATACGCTTAAGTAGTATCCGAATGTGAATTTAATTCAATCAGTTGTTTTTCTTGTGATAATAGACACTTTTTTCGTGTGACAGAACACCAGTTTCTTAATTTGTTTTTTGATAGACGCATTTAATTGTTTCGTGACAGAGATACTTTTTTCCATGTTGTATGAAAGTTATATTGATTGATTCTGATGAGAATTATTCCTGTACATCATTTGAATGTAAAAGGGAAAGCAGAAAATAAAATTTTACTGATGGTTAGTAATGCATATTGTGCGCAGTGTTATGTTATACCCATATCACTGATTGTGTGTCAGATTATGATTTATTTGATAAATAAATAAAATGTCATTCCATTATTACATTTGCTTTTCAATTATACAAACCTTCCTCATCATATTTTATATTTCTGTGTATTTGGGTACAAAATGTCAGATGAAAAAACATGTCAATGTCAGATGACAGCCGCTTGTTTGTTTTGAATTTGTCTGTTTACCAGCGTCGTGTAACATGGCAACCAACATAATAGAGCGAATTTTCGAGTTGCCATATGAAATCTTTTATATAAAGTACAGATGTCTATGGTACGGATTAAATATTTTTATTAATAAAGAAAATTTGATCGGTGGTTCAAACGCTAATAGGCGGATCACGAAATCAGTGGTTCAACCATGGTTTGGCGGATTTTTATTAATAAGACTGTTAATGTTTATTGCAAGCGGCTGATCCACTGACTACCATCATGTGGGATATGCCGTGATGGCATAGTAGTAGTAGACATTTATGTACTATTTCAGAATTCCCCCAGCCTTTTGAAATTTCTTCCCCCCGTCGCCAGATTTCCATTATATTATTTAAGTATTTCCCAATTTTTTATTCATTTTCATACTTATCGGAAATTGACATGAAAAGTACGCAATTGTAGGCATGCGGTGCTTTTTTGCATGTATAGAAAGCACGCCACTGCTACCTACTTATAATTATTCATTAGGCAGGTGTTGGTATAATACGCTTTAAGCTGTAGCTAGAATAAGGGAACATAAGCAAAATTGTTTTTTTAAGATTAACATCTACAATTCGGCGATATTTCACTTTTATTGCAATATTATGTTGACATGCAGCAGTGATGGTACGAGTATAGTAGTAATAAATACGATACCACTGTTTTCCCATCATCTGGACAATACCGTCAACCCATCTTTTTGGAGTCTTCACATGACCAGCCCATTGCCATTTCAGCTTGGAGGCTTTATCGACACTCGCCTTCACAAATTTTGCTCAACTGACACTATCTTGTAAAAGAAGATTGGGAAGGTTCGTCGAAAAAATGAGCTATGGTTCCATGAGCTCTTGTTCTAACCACTGCCTCAATTAGTAATGTACCTCGCTGGTTCTATTGGGATTAATCAGATTCTAGTTGTAATTGAGTGGAATGATAGGTTATTAGTGATGATAGATGGAATAATTAAACTTTTTCCACAGTCTTTTTTATTGATTGAATTCTCAATATTATTATCTCGTGTTTTTGGGCTAGTTGGAAGAAATTGCTCGTTTGCAATAAATTCGACCTTAATTTGACTTATTATTGCTCTTGATATGATTGCATTTCTATGTAAAATTGCTATAAAAAGATATATTGTCACAATTTTTCAGAATTAAAATTCTAATTACTATTTATATTCTGACATAATTCATCACAAATTTTATGATTTGGTGATATTTACTGTCTAAATAAACTAAATAGATTTTTTATGATATAAAAGTCTTTCCTTTTTTGTTTTAACTAGTTTTTTGCATTTAAAAAATGAAAATATTGTTGTTTTTGGTATTTTTAGATCAATTTATAAAGGACTTACTAAATTGTTAATAATCAGGACCAAGGATTTTTTCCAAAACCTATTATTACGGTTAACTAATTTATGTTTTTTCTTTGTATTTTTTAGTTTTAACTCTTCCATTTTGACAATAAAACATTAATGGATAATTTAAAATCACTTGTAGAAAGCTTACGGTCCTGAAAGGGTTAAATTGAAATTAGAGGAAGTTGATAATGGAAATCAGGGTACCAAGGTTAGCACTAGTAGAACATATATTATTATTATAATATGTAGTGATAGTGTTAGGTTGTTAGCGTTGAAATAATAGATAGGCACGTCATCTTTGTAAATCCCTCAGGAAATTGTTCCACTTCATCTTTGGAATAAAATAGAGAATGGAGTAACAGTACGTGCAGACTTGCTATACAATGCCTACGTGATGCAAAATGCCCAGATTTTAGCAGGATCCTGCCAATTAGCAGGATTTTGTGGAATGCTACTAATATACTACCTACTACTATATCAGCACGGCGTATCCCATAAGTGGGGTAGCCAGCAGAGCAGCTGCATGCAACAAACTCTACGAACAACAAAAAAATAAGATATTCAGGATGGGTAGCTAACTTCATCGCTTTGTTTACGTTGTGAAATGTTTATTTTATCTAACACCTGCCTTTTACAGGACACTCGAAAACTTAAGGAAAAAAGTGCGAGACCAATTCCTTGAAAATTTGGTTCACGGGACATATTTTGTGGAATAATATGATAGAAAGTGACAAGATTTTAGCAGGACCCTGTTGATTAGCAGGATTTTGTGGAAAAAATAATTTACTTATTAATAAAATAACTTAAATAGGATAGAAGGAAGCAGATTTATAGCTGAATTCTAGTCAAAGTAAGATTTATGTAGGTACTCAATACTCAGATTTAATATGAGGGATTACATGGATGTGATGGAAGCGTAAAGCGTGTGCAAGGACAGGAAAAAGTGGCACTCTTTTGTCATGCAGTTAGCAGGATCTTCAGTTTGAATCTGGTCACTCTGACGTGATACAAGGGAGGTTTTCATGAAGGAAAGGATTTTCCAACAATTTGCCCGTGTGACAACTGATAGATTTAATTTAATTAAACCTTTCGATGTGTTCCCAAATTATGTGTCGAATGAAAAAAACTTATTTTTAATGGTCCAATACATTTTTGTTTATTTTTTATGTAGTATAAAAAATAAACAAAATTAATATTCATTCATTTTACAAAATACCACAAAGTAATAAAATTGTTGTAGGAGCTAAAAATAATTACATAGGTCGTTGGAATGAATGATAATATACCTATTATTTACTCATGAAGCTTATAGATCTCTTTTTTAAAATATTTTCGACCATGAAAATGACATTATATGTAGTAACTAGGTAGGTAGAGTAATAAATAATTTTATTTTATTTCTCGATTTACAGATCTTGTGGAGTCTACGGAATAGATTAGGTCTCCCAATTTTCGACAAGTTATAGAGTGTCTTGTAAAAAACAGCTTTCTGTTCAACATCATGAATAATTTACACTTAATAGAGTGATAAGATAATTACGCCATTATGTCTTTTTTCCATTTTCATATTTTTTTTGAATAATTTATTTGTATTATATGTGTCATATTGTTTTTTTAATTATGTATTGTTCTTTTTTTCTTAACTTACTAATTAATCCTTGTCTTGTTTGAATGTAGGTAGGTACTTTTTATGTCTGTCATATATTTTCTACGTGTAAAAGGCTCACGCCGTATGTTATAATAACATGTAATAAATCTCTACATGCCTTTTATATATGGCATGGAGGAAACGACCTGTAGGTTTATTACATGTAGTTAGTCAATGGCTACCCCTTTTACGAAAAGATGCTATGAGTAGGTATGTTAAAAAAAACTTTTATAAAAAGTATCAGGCGAGTATAAAATGAAAAAGGTTTTATACACACGTTCCATCAGATAAACATGCAAGGATTGTCTTGTCGGAAGTATTATTAATGCTACCCCTGACACCAGCTATGACCCTGATACTGCGATAATCACTTCTGAAAGAGTTTTTTGTGATAAAATTACTTTAAAGCTTATTTAAATCATTTAAAAATCTATTTTTCATGAGATAATCGCTTCATCTATAATTTATTTCATTTAGGCACTTACGAGCTTCTAACTCGATTTCCGAAAATGTTATAGTTTTCATGAGACCATAATTATTTATGTTATTGGATTGAGATGATTGGTAGCCATAGTAGATAACGTGTCGAACTTTTGAGTATAGAGTCCGGGGCTAGAATCTAGAAGAAGGTCTAGCTTGAGGAATTATTGTATGACAGTGACGGAAGTTAAAATTACATACACGCAAGCTTGATGATTCATGAAACATTGACAATGATCAGTGTTTAATTTAATCTGATTTTAATGATTTCAGAAAACTGCAATAGTTGTGTACACGAGTGCTTATTTCTATCTGTTTCGATACGTATACCATCGCGGTATTTTATAAAAGTGGAGAAGCCAGGAGACCAACTGCAGAAACGTAACCTCCTTTCCGCGACAAAAAACAAAGCATTAAAGATGGATAACATATATAATTGCAGAATTGGATATGTCAAATCTCTTATTCACGATGTATTGGATATAACCCCCCCTCTCTCGCTCTATCTTTTTCTCGACATTTTCCCTCATATCTGAGGATAGTGGTTGAGATGGTGACACACCTGTATTATTTGCTTTTCGTACTTTTACAGTTTCAAATGGATTTTCGATATAGTAAACGCTACTTTTAGGGACTGGATTTGTGGACTTTGGAAGATATTTATATTTTTTATGTATTTTTACGTTCCTTCATCTCTTTATTTAATGAAGTAGGTACCTCAAATTTATGTTTATTAGTTTGGTAAGAAAGGGATCTTAATTGGTTTGATCATTGTTATATTGTTTATATTTATGGTTACAAGTGTACTATCAGATCGCAAAGCGAAGCAAACAGATCGCTCATTGTCAGCTGGGAGGGGGTGCAGCTAAAACATACAAACAACCCTCGGAGTCACACTGGATCGCACACTTACATATAAGGAACATTGCCATAATGTCAAGATGAAAACGAGTGCTCGCAATAACCTCTTGCAAATCATGACTGGAAGTACTTGGGGTGCAAAACCACATACCCTTCGCACAACAGCTTTGGCATTGTGTTATTCCGCTGCAGAATATGCGTGTTCAGTATGGGCACGCTCCTCACATGCCAAACAAGTGGATATAGCACTAAATCAAACATGCCGACTAATAACTGGCTGCCTGAAGCCAACCCCAGTCCACAAATTGTATTGTTTGGCAGGAATCGCTCCCCCGGCTGTCCGACGAAGTGTAGCAACCGACTGTGAGAGAACCTCACAAGAGACAGACTCAAAGCATCTCCTATTTAATCATGTTCCCCCACCACAACGTCTCAGTTCTAGACGATCTTTTTTAAACTCCTCATCCTCACTGACGGCCCCTGCTCCCTCTGAACGCCTACTTAGGTGGACGGCAAATAAGCGAACCTTTCCTAGCCCAAGAACACCTTTCTGCAGGAGGCGAGCTAGACTATGGGACATGGAAAACCCTAAATCGACTGAGATCTGGTGTGGGAAACTCCCGCGACAATAGAGAACGATGGGGCTTCCTACAGGACGAATCCGGAGCATGTGGTTGTGGTGCAGCACAGACTATGCCACACTTGTTGGAGTGTCCATTGTGCTCTGTCACTTGCACTATGGAGGATATTTTTGACGTATCTCCACCTGCTGTGCGTTTTGCACAGTACTGGAGATCAGTTTGATTGGTTTTTTTTCTGGGTTTTGACACGATAAATAAATAATACTGTACTATCCATATAAAATAAATATAGACAATATCACAGTGTTTATTTGTGTACCTACTTATGTAAAAAATATATAAAAATCTTTATATTTGAAACTGACATAAACGATTTGTTTAGTCTGTCTGATTGAAGTCACTCAGTTTCCATTAGTGGAGTTTTCACGTCATTATAATTTTGTTTTCGTTACTGCTTAATACATAATACATCTAAATTATTATTATCATGATCGATGAGAATTTGACGGCTGCTGTCTTGTTGCTTTACGGAAAGCTTTCAATATCATTTACTTACATCAATTTTATTTTATCATACCTACATAAGTCGGGTTATACAGTTTGTAACTTAAGTAAATATTTGTTTTTTTTTATTATTTGTGACCCGTTGAGTCTTCGGCAAAGGAGAGGTCCCCCACTCTTTTCTATATCTGTTTGAGCGTCCTGTAGAAAGTACATATTTGTGAAGAAAGTAGACGACTTTTAGTCACGAGGTCCCGGTTTCGATTCCCGGCCAGGGCAAAATGAATAATGACCTTTTTCAAATTGTCCTGGGTTTGCGTGTTACATGTACCTATATAGTGATGTGAGAAGAGGAAATTCTCCAAAGAAATTTCTCGAGAACGAGAAATTTCTCCGAGAATTTCTCCTCTGATGGAAGAGAAATTTCTCTCCATATTTTTTCTTAGTGGTTTTATGACCTTCAACACTTCGCAGCCAACCTGATTGACCCAAAAAATTGTGGGGCTGATTAAGGCCCAAATCAAAGGTTATTAACACTTTTCTCCATGTACGTACCTGCAATTTTTTTTTAACTTAAATATGGGCATGTGGGGTATCAAACATCAAGATTTATCAACAGTTATTAGCACTTTTTTCTATATAGGTACTACTACTACTACTATACCATCACGGCATATCCCACAAGTGGGGTAGCCAGCAGATCAGCTGCACGTAAGAAACATGCAAACTGTCCTCTTCGTGCCAATATAAAATCAAGACATTCAGGATGGGTGGCAAGCCTCATCGCTGAATTTAGGATGTAAGTTTCTATATAGGTACCTACCTAACATTTATTTGTTTCCATAATTAATTGCAGCCATATTACTGATAAATTGTCTCAACTTTTGTACATTGTTATTGATTGATTGAAAGTATTTATTATTATTATACTGTTAAATGAACAATAAAAAAAAATCTCCGAAAATTCTCTACTTCGAGAAATTATTTCTTGAGAATTCCACTACACTACATGTATATGTGTTAAGTGTATTGTATATAGGTATGTGTATCGTCGTGTTAGTACCCATAATACACTGAGAAAAATACTCAAAACGAATCATTGGTACGGTACTATCAGATTAGGACCAGAGATCGTACAAACGATTCATTGGTATAAATCTATAATATTAACTCTTCGCAAACAAATCATTGGTAAATTTACCAACAATTTGTTTGCGAAGAGTTAATATTATAGATTCGTACTAATGAATCGTTTGTACGATCTCTGATCCTAATCTTAGTACGTACCAATGATTCGTTGTGAAATTTCGTTAGTATTTTTCTCAGTGTACAAGATTCATTTAATAATTTGGGACTAGCTCGGTCTGTGTGAATATTGTTTATGCATGTTATGTTATAAGATATGTATTTCAATAATTTGCTTTCACTACATAAAAGAATCATGATTTTTCAGACTAATAAAATACGCGTTCATCCTCAACGCCCTCAAACAATAGTGTAAATATAAATTAAACCGCAATATAATTATGAAAGAATTTCGCCTTTAAAAGCATTAATTAATAGATATTTCAAAATTCTTGGATTCTTTTTGTCATTCACCGACAAGTGGCAACACTCTATAATAAAAGCATTACTCAATAGAATAGCAATAATCTGTATCCGTCTCTCTTTCACACGCATGACGCCATGCGAGGTGTTTATAGTAGTGCGAGTGAGATGGGCTGCGTCGTGGTCGGTAGCTCTTTATGAGTAAGATAATACCGTGTGCACTTCTAGGAAGGAATACGCGGCGTTTAGGTATGTGAAAAAATGTTCTCAGGGTATTTTGCATTTATAGGGTGGTTAAGAACGAATTTAAACAATATACCTACTTTTTAGACAGATCATAGTAGGCTTTTTTTATAATTTTAACAATTTTTTTTTAAATTTGACATCCCATTTTAAAGCGGTTCGATCCCAGTTGCCAGCAAACTCCTCTTCAACGATACAAGTTTTTAGCTCATTGCGAAAGTTTGATTTATAACTAAAACGTAGATACATTTTTTTTAAAAAATACACTTTTTGTTACCTTCCTTGTGATTTGGTTTAATTCATTGTTAAAAAGAAGTAGAGAGAGGAGTATTTAGAATAGAACGCGTGTAAAAAAGTCGCGATGGTTTGGACATGTGGAACGAATGGATGATGAGAGGATGTATTTATCTATTATATTATAATTGTACAATCCCTGGATGGGGCGTATGAAAAATTGCGCACGTCTGAGAATAAGGAAGGGGAAAAGTATCTAAAATAAGACTTATAAGGCGTATCGTTCTCTGCCTCCCCCACTTGGGATACAACGTGATAGTATAGACCAGTGGTTCTTAACCTTTTTGGGGGTACCGAACCCCACCAGTTTCATATGCATGCACCGAACCCCTCCTAATTTGAAAAATAAAATTGGATTTTTACAAATTCATAACATAGTATACATATATTTATATATAAGTGTATAAATGAAAAAAAAGCACAGATCAAAACATTAAATGTTAACGGTTAAATCAAAACATGAAACATATAAATAATATTTACTTCAAATCAGTGTGACTTCTGCTGTTGCCTTTAAAATGATTTTGCCTTTAAAATGATTTTCACCGAAAACTATCTTGCCTTCAAAATGATTTTCACCGAACCCCCAAGACTGACTCACCGAACCCCTGGGATTCGATCGAACCCAGATTAAGAGCCATTGGTATAGACAGATAGAAAATTTGATGTGATCTTTTGATGTTATATGAAAAATGTAATTAGCAAATATTATCAAAATTAGCTAAAACCTAGCCGCTCACTATTAATTAGGTACTTATTTAAGGTCGTCCACATTAGATTCATAAAATGAGGTATGGATGTTTGTATTTGTTGAATATTTGTAACCGTTAAAAGAATCTGAATGAAAAAATGTAGGTTGGTATCTTACTGCTGTATTTATTTACAATTTTTTTACTATTTATATATTTTTCCATATCAGAGAAAATTGATTTGGAATATTTCTATATCAAAAAAAAGAGATATTGCAAAAACTATAACTATTTGAGTAGAGCTGGATCGTTTATAGCTAGTCCGCGATAATGATATGGAAGTTTGTGTAGTGTCTTTGTAAGATTAAAAAATGTTAAGTAAATTTGTGGTTAGCGTATTGTCTCGTCCTATATAGACCCTACGCGGAGGTCTTTGCGCCCATTTAGACTAATAATATTCTCTACAGATACACAAAAAGGCAATGATACCTAATAATAGTACTTACTTACATATATACGCACAGTTATAGAATATGGGAAAACATAAGAAATATTTAAAATACAGTCAATACACGAGTATCAGTCACTTGAACTACGTTACATCATTACCCCGGATACCTAGCATACAATGTATAAAGGATCGAAGGTCAATATTACTTTTGTCTTTGTACACACCTTTTGCTTCCATCACGACACAAAGTCAACAGATGAATCTGCATTTTAGTAAAACTTGGTTCGAGCTCAGAGCTACATATATGTGGTACAAATTTTGAACATAGGGCTACGTTTGTTTTGGCACCGAATAAATCAATGTCTATGGAGCGAAAATCTACCAATAACTCAATTTTAAGAAAAAAAAGTGGACTTGACTCACCATGGCTCTGAATGCCACATGTCTAGAATAAAATTGATAATAGCCTACACTCAAACCAACATCAGATTTTGTGTGTTCTGTGTCAATTACTGTATAAGTATAATTTATGTTTGTGCTCCGTGTATGCCAGCGAGACTTACGAGTACAGTATTGTATTCTTTAATGTTTTTTGTTAACCTTAAAAATCGTATTTAATTTAGATGCATGGTTTTTGTAAGGCAGTTGAGTGAAATGATTTTCTATATTTTATAATTTAACATTAGGTTTATACTATAGAGTTGTCATCTATCAAAAAGCCACGGCGCTCTTGAGATGGACACGGACCATTAAACAGCGCCAAATACAAATCATCTTTTTATTATTATTATTATCGTGCGCTTTAAATTTGAACAAATAAACATCAAACATCATCGTAAAGTGGGATACTACTGTACGACCCTAAAAAATGACAACAAAAACAGGTACCTTCACACTCGTACAATACAAAACATCCCCATTCATGTATAGACTTGCAATAATCACAACTATTTGTGAGCCTATAGGCAATAATCATCAACCACTTCAGTCTTAGCTCATTTGTCAAGTGGCGCTTACGTTACAAAAGTGTCGTTATAAAACATTCTGTTTTGTTTCATTGTATTCTTTTGTTTATTGATTTCTACATAGTCTTCCTTGATTTTGTGTACCTATTATGTTGTTTTGAATTATTGACTGTTTGTGCGGTGTAATAACGAAATTGTGTAATGTTTGTAATTAGAATTTTTACTGTGAAATTAAATTGATTTAATATCCATGCGTATTTCATTGATTGACTTTTTATTTGTGTGTGTTTATTAGGTAAGTTAATTGAGACTATATAAGTTAATATTTTTAAAACACTTTATAAGCAGGTACAGTGTATACAACTATACACCTTATTGTTTATTTATTCATAGTGTAGGTACTAATTTTAAAAGCTATTCCTGTCTACTGATGAACAAAAACCTCTCCCATATTTCTCCAGGTTACACTATTTTGTACTTTTTGAAACCAGCAATTAATTCTTCTAACATCATCAGATAATCGTAAAGGAGGTTTTCATGTACTTATTTCATCTTTACTAGATCACCATTTCAAACCCTTTTTGTCATTATTTTATAAGATAGATCATTGATAGCTAGATAGCCAGCGGACCAACTGCGTGTGATAGCCATACAGATTGCCCTCTCCGTATCGAAAACAAATAAAACACTCAGGATGGATGGCATGCCTTATCACGGAATTGTAAATATTAAAATACTCTATATACCTACGTGCGGTTTTATTTATTCCATTCTTTTTGTACATCATTTTACACGAATACCTGCCCTTTAAAAGATACATAAAAAACTTGCAAAAAAGAGTGAGGGACTTATTCTTTACTGGAGACTTCCAGGGATTGAAAGTATCTCAATTAAAACTTTTTCTTAATTTAAAAGATGTGTCTGGATTTTTGTTCTTACATCTTTAACGCAAATACAACTTTGTACATCTTTCACAGCAGGTAAGCTAAAAGCTTGTGTCGTAAAAGGTGAATTTGGCAGCACCTGGGATCGAACCACGTACCTCTTGTACATGAGGCTGAGACTCTACTTCAACGCCACCGACGAATTCAAACTTATTATTAGACTTGTAACGTTATTCACAATATAAATATTTATCTTATAATGTATCTGAAAGGAATTTTCGTAGTGAAAGAAAGAAGATTATAATACCCCAGTAATACCATCATGTTTAATTTAACATGCATAATTTAATAATACATGCATACATGATTATTTGATTATGAAATTCTTTCACATGCAACTGGCATACATCTCATAATAATAATATTATATACCTAGGTAAGTGCAAATTTTCCGCGATATTAAGTTTCATGTTAAACCGACTTTCTTATCGTGGATAAATCAAAATTCGGTCTTTGGCTGTGAAAATTTACCATAGCCCGAAATTGTTACCGAAAAAATAGATAACATTAGAAGATTATTAGTCTGGCGTTAGAGTTTCGAACTTTCAATTGAAGCGTTCCAAATTTAAATCCTCTCTAAGTCAATAGTCTTCAGCGTTACTCTGCAAATATACCTTCTGTTGTGAGGATTTTTTAAGTGGATAAGATTTTTATTTCAAAACCCGATTAATTTTAAAAAATATCACATTTTCGGTGATATCTATTGATGAAAAATATGAAATATTCTTTTAAAATCATCATTTTATTTGTTTATCAATTCATTATCTACATTGATTGACAAACAATTTTAAAGAGAAATTCAAATAAATCAAATACCTACAATCAATATAAAGAGGGCAAGTTTATCGTAAAGGCGCGATCTCCTTCAATTAACCCAAATCACCTTCGATTCAAGAAAGTGTATTTTATTTCACTTTCTAAATAATTATGTCGCATATCTTATATTGGTCATCAGAAAATTCATCCAAAAAAAACATAAAAAACGCATTATGGCCAAGAAGGCCGAAATAATTTCGGGTTTTGACATAAAATTTAAAACATGAAATAATGCAATATTCCTAAAATAAGTAAGTAGGTAGTATGAGAAAATTGGAAAATATTTTACTTTGACGTGAAGCAATGTGCAACTATACTACTTCTCTATGTGCATAATGCAACTTTGCGTTGTGCAACTTTGAGATAAACCTTATAATAATATCATATAATATACAAACGCTTATTCACTGCAATAATAATAAAATATACGTACTATACAAAATATGAACATAAGCGGCAAACATAATTTATTTTATGTTAGATTCGTGTCGTACTTTCAATTTAATTTTATGTACTACATGGTATTTCATTTTCAAAGAAAAATGTTAAGTACTATATTTATGTATGTGCATATAATATGATATAAATTTATTTTATTTATTTGATTAAACGGCTTAAAAGCCAATTACAATATTAAAATTTGGATACATTGCAATATCAACACCATTGTCAACACAAAAACACGCAATTCAAAAAATGTATCTTTGATTTTTTCAGTAAATGTTGGTCGCATTCGATTACATTGATATCAAAAAATTACACAGAATTATTACTAATAATATTAAATTTATTATTAAATAAAAATATACCTACATTTTAAAAATATGATTGTAGGCTCTCAAGATCGGCGTCACTAGTAGAAAAGAATTGAGGTCAAAGCACTCACCCCTGAAGATGCCCGCCACAGTTGTGGGTGAATCGTCACTCCACGAGACCACGGCCACTCAGCCAGAAAGAAAACTCCTCTACTATTTGAAAAATAACTCAACACAACCCATTTCCATTTATTTAATAGATATATTATCAATTTTTAAACATAAAATACAATCAATATACCGAGGGCGACTTTATCTCAAAACTGCTTCTTCTCCTTAGGTAATTATTAGTCCCACATATGGTACTGCTTATGGTGGGGTCTGCCTTTTTTGTTTCTCTTCGCTACGTGGTTCTATCCAGTGGCTCATTCTGGATGACATCGCAGTCTTGTATGCCTTGCCTTCTACTTCTGTACCTGTACTTCTCGTCACCTACGTTTGGGTCTTTCTTTGGGCCTCCTACCTGGAACTTCAAATTGTTGGGCCCATCCTAAAAACGCAATATTCGTAATACAAAATCAAAGTACCTATAAATCGACTCTCCTGTTTCTTAAACCAACAAATTGAAATTCTTATATTCCAAAATATGTCACGTCAAATTTTTAAAGTAGTATAGCGGTCCATCGAAAACTCAAAACAAATAGGTATGTGCTTCCAATTGTAATTTTAATATTTTTTGTCTGGGGAATTGGAAAAATACCTCTTTCTATGTTTAAGAAGCCTTTCTACGATTAAATTTTGAAATTTATCTAGTTGTTGGTCTATATAGCCTATATATCGAAATCAAGCATACAATGTATGACAAAAGTTCGGCAGTTAATCAGATAAATATTAACAATGTTTTTTCATTTTGTTTCAGAATTGCTGAAAGAAATCTTCATAGTGCGTAAAAAAATAGCTTAAAATAAATCGTGTTTTAAAGTGAAAGTGACAAATAAAAAAAGTTGTGTTTCAATTTGTGATTAAAGTGATAAATAATAATTAAAAATAGGGTGAAATGTTTCTTTGATGCTATTATACAGTTTCGGGTGTGATCCTTACCGTCATCACAATGTGGTCCAACAAGAACAAAAACTCGGATCAGACGAACCGGGAACACCCGGAAGAGATGGAAGTGAAGGTTGTGTTAGTGGGAGATGCACATTGTGGGAAAACATCACTGGTGCAAAGATTCATCTCGGATAATTTTATTGACGTAAGTATTTTCATATTTCACATTTGTATTAAAACAGAACGCTAATCATACTATTATGTAAAATGTATTTAATGACCTTCTTCTTTACGTATATTGTCCCCCCCTCCCCCGACGTTGACGATCAACTTGGAGAAATCTAGTCTGTCTTGGGCAGCTTGAAATAGCTCCACCACCACTCTCATCCCGGTCCACTCTCGAATGTTCTGAAGCCAGGAAAGCCGCTTTCTTCCAACCCCTCTACGACCCTCAATCTTCCCTTTTATGACCAATTTGAGGATGGCATATTTTTCATCTCTCATTATGTGACCGAAATACGAAGTTTAACGGAACTTGATTGTTGGGAACAATTCTCTCTGCGCATAAATTAATGTTGCATAAATTTATTATTAAGGTATTACAATAACATGTTAATAAATATTGTGTCCTAAAGGTATTAATACCTACACTCAGAATTTTAATCTGTCGCTGAAAAAAAACGTAATATAACAATTCTTTCAGAATATATACTTTACATTTCAGATTTGTTTAAATTAAATAACGTCATGTTACTCCTGTCGTCTATAAAATTATCACAAAAAAATGATTGAAATTATCTACCGGAATATTTATTTGAGTATTAATATTATGTATGATAAACATAATATAAAGCAAAAATAAAACAACAAAAAAAGTAAAAAAAAAACTGAAATAATCAAAAAAACTTGTCATTGTAAATTTTTAAAGAAAATATTTTAATACTGGACAATAAATATCACCATAATTATCTTAAAAAATATGAAAAAATGAATTTATAAAAATATAATATTTGTAATTGAAATCTTCCAAAATTGAGATAATATTTTTGTAAAGTATGATATTTACTCCAGATCTTACATAAAGCGTTAAGGACGATATCTGGAATATGTATAGATACATGAAAAAGAATATCATTATAATGTTTAGTTTACATATTACCATAAAAATATTATATTCATATCTTTGCTCTTCCAAATAAATAAACACATAATAAACATATTGTGTACAAAATATTTTGTTGTATGATGTGTGGGACAGTGTGCTATTGTCAATACAATATACTCGTTTTATTTTGTATCACAGTTGATTACTCCGCACATACGTACCAAGCGTAGGTACCGTGTTTTAAAACATAAAATACAAAATATTATTGTTAGAGATACAGACTAGCATATTTGACCGAATACCGAATATTATGCAAGATCATGTGCAGAATAACCAATGGTGAGAGCGTGGGGTACTCTCGATCGCGCATCTTCGTGTAGGTACAATGTACATTATCATAGACATACTTGACTTGCTGCGCGGTACATTTTTTCAAAAAATTTGTGTTCCAACAATATTTTTTTGCATCACAACTTGCCGCTAATTAATTTTAAATACGATTAACTATGTGTAAGTGTATAATTAAATATATAAATTTTATCTAACAATAGATGTGTTAAATTTTATTTTCTTAGATATATAAATTAAATTGCTAAATTCGTCGGTAGCCTGGAGGTAGAGTCTCGGCCTCGTGAACAGGGGGTCCGTGGTTCGATACCAGGTGCCGGCAAACTCCCCTTTCACGACACAAGCTTTTAGTAGCTTACTGTGAAAGGTGTATAAGGTTGTATTTGGGTTTATAACAAAACCCAGATACCTATATCCTTTTTTTTAAAAAAAAAAATAGATATTTGAGGATTAATAAAATTATGCATATGCAGCTGACAATGAAATGGCAACAATTTATAAGCTATTAGTTCCTTCTAGTTTTACATTATTAAACTATTCGGCAGAACACCGAATAAAATACTAAATATTCGGTATTCGGCCGAATAGTAAAAATGTTGCCGAATAGACAGAATACCGAATAGTTGCCTACTATTTGTTGCATCTCTAATATTATTATACAATATTATGTAGGACTGTATTTCCTGATTCTGTCAACTCGTCCGTAGTTGGTTACAAAAATAATAATTCACACTATGTATGTACTAGGTAGGTAGGTACCTATGCGTTAAAGTTTAAAATTTGTCTGTCATCCCTTGATGTATATAAAATCGGAGGGTTAGTTCACGTGGAGGAAATATTAAAGGAATAAACGGGAAATCATGTAAATTTATTTTTACGTTGAATGTTTTTTGTTTATTTGTTTTGGGAATGGAGACTTTTCACGTTTTTGTTGATAGTAGAGGAGCCTATGTCGGATTGCTTGTACCGTCGCGTCAGTAACGCTACATTATCTCCATGGTAACAACGGAAATTACTAATGTTGCACCGTTGTTACCATGGAGATAATGTTGTTACCATGGATCTGCCACAATATCAACTCCAGAGGATTCAGTCCGTTTTTAATGCGGCTGCACGTTTCATTTATGAACTGAATCGCTCTTCACACATATCTGCCACCCTTCAATCTCTTCACTGGCTCAGATGTCCGGAGAGAGTCGAATTTAAAGTGTGTTTGACAGTATTAAAGGCACTTCATGCTATGGCCCCAGAATATATCATGGAACTCTGCGGTAGACAGGCGTTAAGTCATAGACAGACAACACTTAGGTCTTGTCAAGATATTACAACTAAATTGGAGGTGACCAGTACTGTATCGAAACCAGTGCACGTGGAGCGAGCTTTTGCAATATCTGCACCTGTAGTCTGGAACAGGCTTCCACAAATGATCAGAGAAACGCAGGACATATCTCGTTTCAAGAACCAACTGAAGACTTATCTATTCAAGAAATCTCACGGAATAATCCAGGCACAACCTTAGTTAGCAAAGAGCGCCCTTGAGGTGGATTTTTTTCACAAAACGGCGCTTTACAAATCATCCAAACAATAATAATAGTAATAATGGAGATAATGTACCGTTACTGAAGATACGGGCAATCCAACCTAGGCTCTTATACGAGAAAGACGATTGTCACGGCAGAGTCATGCTTTGATAATGTCTAACGATTCTTTCAATGAAATTAAGTTTGAAATAGTCCAAATATCTAAGCATTCACGGTGATCAATGTGATTATTTTGTCAGGAAGGTGTAATATTATGGGAGAAACTTGAAAGAAATAGGCGATGATCTTAGCAGGCATATTTTGAAAATGTCCAATGATTCGTTTTTAAGATGAATTAAGAAAAACAAACTCAAATATTCTCTCCCAGTAAGCATTAGGCTTTCAATTTAACCAAATGAATTGATTTTATTAAATAATATCATATGGGCATTCTAACGTTATACAAATACCCGTTATTTATGGGTAAGATGGAAGATAAATCGCTTCTGCGATAAACTCGCCCATTGCACAAATTTATTTGTCTGGTTTAAATTCTACAGTAAAGATTTTTATTATTATTATTCATATCTCATTTATTTAACAAAATAACATTAGAATCTACATTCTAAGATTAACAATAAAATTTAAATACAACATTAAATAATAAAAACAACAAAATATTTAAAATAAATATTTATATTCAAAATGTAGTACCCAATATTATTCGAGTTGATTCTTCGATGATGTCCTTTGAAAAAAGTACAATCATGGAAGATCACTAACAGAGCTACAGGGATAAAAATCTTCTAACTATCCTGGTGGATGATAGATAAGAACAGCCTTCTGCATGCTTTATTTGAGCCTTTCATCTATCTACTGTTATTATTATTTACAAAGCGCTTAAAACTTACAAAAAAGAGTGGAATACATATTGTACTACGGAGAATTCATTAACAGACCTTTCCTGCTTTGAAACTTTGACATTATGTTCCTTCCTGAAATATGCTTTCACAGTTTGTTCACTTCCGCATTGGGTTTAGTAGTTAGTTACCTAGCGCTTTGGTCCGACAACGCATAAATTGATTTAGAGTGACGTTTGCCAGATTTAGACCTGCCTGGGGCCGGCAACACGAATAAATTATGTATTATCACTTCGAAATATTTCGAACTTATCTCGCTGTAAATTAATTATGTAGGCATTATTTCTTTATTCGAAAAATGTAGCACAGTAGGTATACCTATTTTTGAAATTGTGGTACATATTTATTTGTAAAAATAATTGATAAAGTTAACAGACTATCATCTGATTTGGTAATTTTTATAAACATTTTTGCTGCTGTGGGCTGATGTCGCATGGAGGTAACGCCTTTGCCTTTAAGTCACGATTCCCGGTCAGGGCAAAATAAAAAATGATAGTTTTTCAAATTGTTCTGGGTCTGGGTGAAACATGTGTTTTGCATTGTTTAAAAACAATAAAATAAGAGACAGCTGCAGGTACAAACTTATGAAACAAAACTTATTACACTACCAGGATACCAAAATATCGTCAGTCATTTGAACCGTGTGATCAAATTGGCGATAAATCTGAAACGATAAAAACGAGTAAAAACGATATTGTCTCAAGTTGACCACCTGTCAACATTTGTTTCTGTTGGAACGATGCACGCATGCGTAGATGTGCGCGGCATCCGTATCTATTACATATATAACTTTCGTCGGTAGCCTGGAGGTAGAGTCTCGGCCTCTTGAACAAGGGGTCCGCGGTTCGATCCCAGGTGTCGGTAAACTCCCCTTTCACGACACAAGCTTTTAGGTTACTGTGAAGGTGTATAAAGTTGTATTTGGGTTTATATCAAAACCCAGATATATCTTTTTTGAAAAAAAAAAAAAAACTTTATAACCGTTTCCCGTTTTGTGACAGTCGTTATCTTTGTTTTTTTTTATTTATCTATTTATTTTAATAGATAAAACAGCTTTAACAATGAATAATACAATAATATACATTTAATAATTTACATCGCCAATTAAGTTTTTGGTTTATGGCGTTTGTTTCCTTTATTAAATGGTGCCTTATATCCTCTACTCTAATATTTTCAACTAATGATATCTACCTCGACGCCCGCCATTTTGAATACAACGTCAAAATCAAAGAGCATCTGACAGATTGAATCTGTGTCGGCGGACTGTGTGAACACGTTTGACGATCAATGGACGTTCGATGGATATTTTTTATGCTAGCGAAATCGTCGGGCCTTTATGTCATCTCGTGTGAACATCACATTACCCATGCTGTCATTGTCATATTAATGTTGTATTGTGAAAATGGGTCCTCCAGACCGTCGGTACGTCATGGACGAAAAGATAGTGCTTTCTTCGATCAGCTGTCAATATTAAATGTGGCAAACATCCAGTAGCTACCTATACAGCTACGTACTAGAAGTATGTAATATTATTGTATATCTCTAATACAATATGATACTAGAAACGTAAAGAAATATGATCATTATCACACTAAGAGCACACAGTAGATGTTATGTATATTATAGTATGGAATTGTTGAAATCTGATCATGCGTAATACATACAATACAATATTATAATATGTTATCAATAATATTCTCTCAAACACTACAAATGATTTTCTCTCTAGTGCTGTTACCGATATCTAAATACCCAACAGTATAATATATTACTTTGCATATTATGTGTATACAATGTAATATAATATACTATTGGGTATCTTGAGATATTGACAACATCATCTATTTTTTATATAACATTTTACCCAACGATTTCGATTTGTATTGTAACAATGACTGAGTTCTGTCATCCGTGTAGTTAGATAAACAATAAAATACCAACAGGTACATAATCTAGTTATATTTTGTTTTTAACTAAATTTTAACCTATGCCCACTTTGCTCATATAGGACATTATGACCGGTGGTTTGGACATATTGAACGAATGAACGAGGTAAGAATGACAAAGAGGATATATTTGTCTGAAAAAAGGGTGTGAGGAAGCGCGGGCATCCGAGAACCACGTGGCTTGATCTTGTGGATCAAATTCTCAAGGACGGCTGTGTGTTGAGTAAGAGTTACCGACGTCCGTGCATGAGAAATTGTATGAATGTGGAGGAAACGAAGGAAGTGTGTAAGGATAGATCTATTTGGCGTTCCGTTCTCTCTCCTACCCCACTTGGGACGCGGCGTGAGGGTATAGTATAGTTGTTACCAAATTTATAAGTCTTGCATAAATCATACTAAAAATATTTGAAAAATACTTTCAAAACTAGTATTGAAACTGGTCTCTTGCAGTTTTTGGTTACGTATTTAATAGACATGTTCTACTCCAATATTAAAATATATGAAGAAACAAAAATGAAAATATTTTCAATGGCGAACGTACATTTGAAGTAGTGTAATCTAAAGCTTAAAATGTACATTGAAAAAAAGAAAAAAAAAATATTCCCGTACCGGGAATCGAACCCGAGCCTCCTGGGTGAAAGCCAGGTATCCTAGCCACTAGACCATACGGGAGTTGTGCATCATATTCAAAATTCACAGTTATCAATAGTGTCAGTAGCGTCTTATAATGTAATATCAGTTGGTTGTGAACCAAAATAGATAGACCGCACACATTTACATAATTATTATTATAGATTAGTATGTATTATATATTAACGACCACACATCTGTGTTCGTGTTTATATACCAACAACAAATCTTTTATTTAGGTATATGTATAAATATGTGTTTTAGTATGTTATTGAAAGAGTTCAAATACGCGCATTGAACTGTTTTTAATCTCTTTTTCGTATGTAATTCATTATTTTGTTTATAAAACAATAAATTTGCCATGTCGGATGTTATGTAATGCAGGAAAATGATAATTTATGGGCATGTGTTGTGTATTATAACAAGTATATTTTTTGTTCAATGAAAGTATTATAGATTTGCCGATTCATGAAAACTGTTTTTTTTTTAATTGAATTAAATGACTTTGTAGGTATATTTTAACTTAAATTTAAAATACGCTATCGCCATTTCGGTGTACCTACACCATTGACAAGCTGTTCAAAACTAATTAATCTTGAACAATTTGTCTAGAAAGTGTTACATAGTTAATGCTCTTAGGAAAAGAGGAACTATGTTTTTTGTCTATCCCATTACAACATTTCCCAAAAGTGGGGTAACTTGATATCACTGAAAGCATAAACACCATGCATAGTCTGAGCTACCCCATTCGGAAGACACTGAACAGACTAAGGGTTGGGGTGACTAGGTGCAAAAGTAAATAGCAGAAGTATGTCTTTTTGGATGGGGAAGACACTAGCTGCGACTGCGGGGAGGTGCAGAGTGATTCTCATTTATTGCAATGCCCGCTGATGCGGAATGCATGTAATGAGAATGACCTAATGATGGCTAACGACAAAGCGATATACATCGCTGCATACTGGAGTGGCAAGGTCTAAAGTCGGGACGCGAAAAGTAACGTAAGTAGTACTGAATGCTATAAACATACAGGTCGTCTTCACCATAAATAAACTGAGACATCCAAAATACGTGGCATAACTACTTGCGAATTTGAATAAATATGTTTCTATTCTGGGAACTTTTCTAATGTAACATCACATTCTGTGAAAATATGATAGGGTTTCTATGAGGGCGGAAGCTCTGGAAAGCTGGCTCGGAAAATTATCAAAGTCAACAGTGGAATAACAGCTATATATTATTTTGTTTTATTAATAAATTATTAATATGATCTTCCACCAAGAACGGCCGGTCGATAAATTAAACTTAACAAAAATAAAAGGACGAATTCCTGTTCTGTTCAAGAAGAAGACAGACAAGTAAGAGTTGAAATAACTTAAATTGTTATTTTTATGCATATTTATTTTTATAACGAAACTTCTCACTGTCACAAGTCATTAGGGCGCGGAGTGGAGAGATAATAAAATGTAAAAAGCGAGAATTGTGTGTATATTTATTTTCCTGATAGCAAACTCATATTTCCGTCTTCAGTAACGACCTATCTCCCCTTTTCCGTACCCGAGTATGTACCGCCACTGCTTTCGTCACCACTATTATAGATGCAAAATATCTACTACCCCAGTTTTTCCGTCTGTCCCCTATATCAGAAACATCAGCCACGGAGAAGACAGCCTGTCGTTTTGTTTAATTTATTTACTAAAAATTAACCCACTCATCATAGTCAAATTGTTATATCTAACTTTATTTCACACATTGTCACAAACGTCGTAATATTATATAATTATATCGAATGTGATTGGTTATGTGAAATATAAAACGAATTTCATTGGTTACGTCGTGTCGGATGTAATTTTTTGCCAAGTTTTAGTAAATTATGCTTATAGAAAATGTTAGAAATGTGTGTTAGAAAAATCATACATTATTTAGTTTACACTCGATAAGCTTTTTACTTTGAATAGGCATTGCCATTTTTCGGGGGACCTGACTGGTAAACTAGTTTTCAAAGTTTTTTTAAAAAATGGCGTTTAAAATTTTGATTTCCGAAAAAACTTGGTTATTTCTAGCTATTTGTAATTTGTTTATTTTTACGCAACGGTATTTAAAAAAAACATTTAGGTATCTGGGTTTTTGTTATCACCCAAATTCACCCCTATACACCTTTCACAGTAAGCTAAAAGCTTGTGTCGTGAAAAGAAAGTTTTGCCGGCACCTGGAATTTATTAAAATTACCTGTAGATATAATAATATGTAGTATTTATTTATTTATCTTAATTAAACACTTTGTGTATAATACTTGTATAATTATGAAAGAAATAACTAAAAGAAAAAATATTTCACTATCATACAATGGGCCACTTGCAGTCGTGGGGGATTTTGATAAAAATAATCGAATTAAGTAAATTTGAGGTCGGAAAACACAAATATGTCAGTTAAATTTTTTTAAATATCTAAATTATGGAGAATTTCTAATAATAAAATCCAAAATTTTTGACATTTGGCAAAACACTCTAAATGACATTTGACAGCTGATGACTTCACGGAGTCCCATGTGTGCATGAGATTATAATCTGTGGTGCGAAAGTTACTATGATTCACGGGACTCCGTGACGTCACAGCGCCGCCATATCGTTTTTGATCACTCCGAGAAAATCCAATTTTTAAAAGCTAATATCTAAGAAAATAGTGGAAGATAATGCAAGTGCAAGATTTAAAATAAATTGTGGTTGTGTTTCTTTCATACTAATTTACTATTTTATGTAATAAAAAAAAATCTGCAAGTGGCCCATTGTTTATTGTTTACGCATTACACTCAAAATTGAGCGATTTTGGGGGTGTTACATTTTTGTGACTAGATGTAAAACTTATATATTATTTTGGCCTATCAATTTTTATTTAAACATAATTTTATCAAAAGTTTCAAGCCGTGTGTTTTGATGAAAAAAATAATATACTCATTGATAATAAACATAAATTAAAGCAACTCGGCATTTTATTTTGAATGTGGTAATTAGGTATTAATTACTTTCCGCATCAAGATTAGCTGCGGGTTTAAAAAAATTAACACAAATTAAATAATGACGTCACATTAAAGTAAAAGAAATTATAAATAACATAGTTAGATAGAAAGAAATACGCAAGATATTATTTTTATTTTCAACGTCAGCACACCATTACTTAATCTCATTTGCTTAATGCATTTTCCTCACGTAAAGACTTAAATATCCATTTGCATTTCCATATTAAATAGTAAAATATATTATATGGATACATCTTCATCTTTAAATTATACGTCAAGTCTTCTCAAAAGAGGAGTAGTCAGTGTGTATGATGTTGGAAATATAGAACGTTATAACTATAATTATTTAAAACATGTGAATTTTTTATCAAATTGAATCAAATTTTTTCCGCAGATATTATTATGGTCACTGCTCTCTGAGCGAACCTGGGTTTAATAATGCTAGTAATAAATAATCTCAAATAACCACGAAAACGTTTTAATTTTATTTATTTTTGTTTTTATATCAAGACGATTGACATAACATGATAACACGAAAAAAAATAAGTTCATGTTTTTATTATCTAAATGGCAACATTGTGATTTTGTGGTATTGTTGATAAAACACTCTATCCATCCATTTTTTTTAATCAGTTAAAAGTTAAATTTTTTGATTTAATTGGTAATAGATGAAATCAACTACACTCTATCACTTCCACAAACAAATCAGTTGCTTCACATTTAATTTTATCTCTTTAGTATTCAGTATCATATACTCATTTAAAAATAATGAAGTCCCCATAAGTCTTAAGAGAAAACTTTACGATTCGTGTGTCCTGCCAGTGATTACATATGGGCTAGAAACTATGACGCTAACACTTGCGAGCAAACGAAAACTGAGGTGTGTACAGCGTGCCATGGAGAGGCAAATGCTAGGTATCAGCTTGAGAGACAAAATAAGAAATGAAACCATCCTACAAAAGACAAAAGTCGTTGACGTTGTTGATAAAGTCTCCAAGCTGAAATGGCAATGGGCTGGTCATGTGGTTAGACGAGAGGATGGCAGATGGACTTCCAGAATTCTTGTATGGAGACCATGGGAGGACAAAAGAAGCGTAGGAAGACCCCAAAAAAGATATATATATAATGAGTTACAATCCATTGGATTGGTCTGCAACGAGTTTTGACTTATTTCTCCACTCCTCCCTATTCTCAGCTAGTCTCTTCAACTCCATATATGAGCCACAGCTCATGTCCCTCTTCAGTTGGTCCATATAGGCGTCTCTCGGTCGACCTCTGCCATTTGTGCCTTCGGTCCTGCCCTCTGCGATTGCGATGAGCAGTCCTGGGTGCCTTATGTTGTGGCCAATCCAATTAGCTCGTTGTTGGCAGATTCTTTTGAGGAGTTGCCTTTTTTCGCCAACCCTGGTTAACACTTCTTCGTTTTCGACGTGTTCCGACCAATGAATCTTCAGCATGCGTCTATAGCACCACATTTCAAATGCCGCTAACCGTCCGCTTTCCCTCTTGCTGATGGTCCACGTCTCGCACCCATATAACAAAATGCTCCACACAAAGGCTTTAGTGAGATTCTTCCTCACGCTTAGATCAATATTAGGGGATTCTAATATTTTGGACAAAAAAGATGGGTTGATGATATTGTCCAGATGATGGGGAAACAGTGGTATCGTGTTGCTCGAGATAGGAAAATGTGGAAAAGTTTTGAAGAGGCCTATATCCAGCAGTGGAGAGAAGAAGGCTAGCAGTAAGTAAGTAAGTATTCAGTACCAAAAGAACATATGAGTATGTTAATATAAAATCTTATTCATTATTGCATAATTGAACTGTCTCCTTTGGTGGAGAGTAGGTTTGGTAGGGATGTCCCTTTCGGGAGGGTTTAATGTTTCCACAACACGGTTCCCTTTATATATTAAATAATTATATAGTTAATGAATAAAAAATTAAAGTACCTCTTTTCTATTCCACAAATAAATATTTCGAATTTTTTAACTATTGAACGCAACAAAGACAACATAATGCCTCTAACAGTGCAATTATAATAACATATTTATGTTATATTTTTAAAGCATAATATAAATATGCGAAAATAACAAAAATGGCGATTTCTCAAATGTATGACATTTCGACTTATTGAGTTATTGAACGGAACAGATGATATATTCCCGTTATTGAAAGTATTTATTAAAAAAGTTAGCCAGTAAAAAAATATAGATGAATAAGTTTTATCTACCGCTATGTTGAAATAAATGAAATCAACCACATAACCTCTCAATTGGAAGTTCGAAACGTTTCATTTCCGCTGATTTAAATTTTAACAAACCACAAACTAACCCAAATAGAAACTGAGGGATGGCTTAATGTTTGTTCAAGTACGTAGTTTCTATCTTTATTTTGGAAAGTTTTAATTAGCAATAGTGAAAAAATATATTTGTATAAATTAGTGAAGAACGAAATAATATGACGTAAAACTAACATGACCGATATTGCACAACGTGTCACAATTCTTAAATGGAGACGGGCGGGACACATAGCTTGAAGCCCAGATGACAAATGGCCAAAGTCTCTTACATCTTGGAGACCACGAGCAGTAACCAGGAGCATAGGAAGACCCTTAATGAGGTGAAGGGATGATATCACTCGCAAATGAAAGCGAATGTTACTATCTACATATTTTATTTATTTATTTATTTTATTTATTCATTTTTTACTGTATATTACTTACTTACTTCCGATGGCCGAACAGCCCTTGTAGGACCTTTGCCTCCGAAACAATAGATCTCCAAGCCTTTTTATCCTGAGCAATGGACTGCCAGTCGTCTTTAGCATTGAGCTCCTCCAGATCTCGGTTGATGTTATCTAACAATCTTTACTTTACATTGATAAAAAACAATTACATAAAAGGTATACATTCAAATTAAATACAATCAGTATACAGAGGGCGAGTTTCATTAGGTATAGAACAACAAGAAAAAATACTTTGTTGAACACTAAATGTGTTCTGTCGTTATAGAGATAAGATAATAATAATTTTCTACTTGACTTTTTATTACTTTTTACCAAATATAGGGTTGACACATTCCAATCGTAATCTGACAACATTTATAATGGACCGTTTACGATATTATTTTTATAATTTCTATTTAATACGCCCTTCTGAGCGCGTAATGGCAACACCGAATCCATTTTGGCGGCAATATATTTTAACTTTTCCTCAATAAAACGTACAAAATTAACTTAATAATATTTTTATGGTCCGACGAGTTGAATGTTAACATTTATTTTTCGTCGGGAGTTTTTCCCCTCATCCCAGTAGGTACATATAAATATATTATATAATAATATACCAAGGTTATAACATTCCCTCCCTAAGGAGAGTCATTAAACACTCATATCACGCTAAAAGTATGTTTAACATATTTTTATTACAGAATCTTTTGGAGGAATGATTTTCATTTCCACGTTCCACATTAAAAACTAACATAGTAATATAGTACCTACTACGGCATACCCCACAAGTGGAGAAGCCAGTCTAACTGTATGTACGTTTATTTATTTATTCAATCAACAGAACACTACAGTTAATAAATAAATATCTAGCACAATTAAATATTATACAATGACAAGGAGTACACAATGCAATAAGTCCTATTTATAAGTATCCATGTATTAAATTATTTTTATCAAAGCCCATTCGGTTCATTCATTCCATCACAGTATATCCCACAACTGAGGTAGCCAGCAGAGCAGTCACATGCAATAAGTTGAATTTACAGCGATGAGGTCTGCCACCCATCCTGAATGTCTGAATTTTTTGTTGGCACGACAGAACAGACTGTATGTTTATTGCATGCGACTGCTCTGCTGGCTACCCCATTTGTGTGATATGCTGTGATGGACACATATTAAAACAAAAATTGTTTGTAATATTCACTCAGGTTGTCTTCTCCGTGCCAATAAAATTTGAGAAATTCAGTATAGGTTACATACCTCTAAATTCGCTAAACTGAAGATTTAAGATGTCTCAAAACGTGAAGTATTACGAATATCTATCTGCCTTTTGCAGGACACTCGAAAACTTACAGAAAAGAGTGGGAGCCCTATTATTTAAAGAGATTTCCATGGGAATAAAATATTCTATATTAAATGATATTCAAAATTCTGTTTAGATAATTCTGTACTTAGTCGTTTAGTAGATAAAATAAGAGATGAAATTGTAGAATTTATATTTTTTGTTTAATTTCTAGGAAATGCCTCAATAGTATGACAAAAGTAAGTATCTTGTACTTAATTATATAAAGTGAAATAGAATTATAATAATTGTCGCTGTAGCCAGGAAAAAGGACAATAATCCTAAATGGTGTTTTGAGAAACGCCAAAGTTTTACTTTTTATTCCAACAGGAGCTTTAAGTTGTGTCTCTCGATTTTATTTACATTATATGTATGTGATCACCTATTGGGCTAGTTGCAAGAAATCACTGCTTTGCGATAAACTCTGTACCTGAGAGCCATTGGGACTTAAGTGCATTTTTGACAAAAATGCCAAAGTTACGAAAAAAGCGAAAATAACACATAAGTCGTGAGTCTTAAGTACAGAAATGCTTAGGGTCTATACTATAGGGTCTATGTGATAAGCTGTATATACTATATACATCTTATTACTAGTAAAATGTCGAGATTTTTTCGATTAAAAAATTGAATTCGAAAATTGCATTTTAGTACTTAAGACTAAATGGCTCTCAGGTACAGAACTTATTCTCCGTATATTGATTGTATGATTCAATGATTGTATTTGATTTGAATGTATTTTTGTGTAAATTTGCTTGCAATCAGTGTACAGTAAAGAATAAATAAACAAACCTCATCAAAAGTTAATATTCCGTATTAATTATAAAAGTACCTACTTTATTTTTTCAGAGTAATATCATTTTCAACTAACATCTAAACTATAATAATAGCAAAATTAGAATATAACACTTCACACAATTAAATTATATTGGGGTAACGAATCATGATATCTCAACGAAAATTGTTTACGCATAGACCAGAAAAAGGGCCTAGGGGTCTACGGATACTTGTTCTACCTACTGTTTGAATTAATAATTTACTTATTTAATTACTTAAACTTTTAAGTAAGTTCAGTTGGAGGGTTAAATTACATAATTTGATATTGCTTCGGGGTCAAAAGGGATGATACCATATACCACTAGTAATTTTAGCTTTTACTTCCTTTACTCAATTTAATAATTAGGAAATTAATCTGCTTCGTTGAGTTTGGAGCAAGGAAAATATCTCTCCCACCACTATTTTCTGTAGACTCCATATCGCTCTTCTATCTTTATAACTCATTCCTATCTGGTTGACAGTGTTAAATAGTTGCTTTCATTCTACCTCAATGTCCTCAGGTATTTATATTTTGCAGACAAGCTTATGCAATTTATCAAGCAAGCCACTTGTCGCGCATTTAAGCAACACTGATGGAATTAGGTCAATAACTGGTGCTTTCCCGTCTTTCAACTTTGATACTTGGCATTATCAAATTTACTTCATAAGATATCATCTCCATTTTTTTCTACGTCAAATTCTGTTTCTAGTGCTTTGCTTTCCTCATGTACCTATGTCCTTTCCTTCGTACAGTTGTTCTAGGTATTCTTTCCATCTTTTTACGATCAATTCATCCTCAAACAGTAGCTTGCCGTTTTAATCTTGAATAGCGCATCGTGGCTGTGTCTTATCATTGAAAAAATTCTTGACTTCAGAGTATGCGGTTTCGAATTTTCTTCGTTTTATATTTATTTATAATTCCTAAAACATCATGCATAAGACATTTAACGCCATCACTCGTTCTCAATGTCTTATTTTTATTTTTATTGCTAACAGATCGATCTAGCAGCGAAGAATTATTGAATTTTATTGTTTCGGCACTGTTTAGGGGGAGATCTTGATCAATTCGAGATCTGAAGAGGGAGATCCCAGAAAATAGTTGCTTCAATGATTTGAATTAATTGTTTCTCAATTGGTGGACCTTATATTATTATCTTTAAATGAAATTGAAACTGTCATGTTAGTTCGTGGAGCGTACCACCAGATGGCATACGTTTCGCTTTAAAAGCGTATAACGATTTACTTCATTTTATTCTGTTCTATCTTAAGCTTTACACTCGTTTACGAGACATCAGAATAGATAACCGTTTAATTATTTCCAATTAAGCAAGTTCTACCTAGTTGTGGTTCTAAACACCAGTGGCGGAGCTAGAATTTTATTTTTATATTAGTTATCTTTTTTTGTAATAAAGTTTTAAATAGGTTAAAGAAATTGTTTAAGGAGGTAGATTTTTATAGTGAAGAATGAGGATAACAGGAGAATGTGCGGATTTGAGAGGAGTATCTTGGATAGAATATGTGGAAATAAGTTGCAACTGCTTGTACATGTGAAGCAAATGAATAATTTAAGGATCTCTAGGGGGTGTATTTACATGAAAGAGGAGTGTGAGAAGCGCAGACATCCGAGAAATACGTGTCTAGACAAAGTGAATCAAATTCTCAAATATGGCCGTATATTGAGTAAAAAAAATTGGTGTGTGTGTATATATTATAAGGAATTGAATGAATGTGGATAAAGCGAAAAAGTACGTATAAATAGATGAATATGGCTTTGCGTTCTCTCTGCCTACTCCACTTGTGATACAGCACGAAGATTAAGTTTAGTATTATAGTAATCCTAGATTTTAGCATGAAGTTTTATCAAGCACAATATGCTGGTCCGAAATATTGCAATGTCCTGTCTAAGCTAAGTCCATGAAATTTGGCATGGAATTTATTTTTAAGATATGCATAAGCGCTGGTGCTTTGCACGTATGGAAATTTACACAATTTATGCTTTTCTGCGTGTATGGGAAGAACGCCACTGCTAAGACTCATTAATGAAGTGAATGGGTTTGAGATAAAAAAGTAGTTTTATCTTAATCCACGTTTTTTCTCATATTTTTTGTTATCATTACTGTTTTGTTCATTAATTATTTTCAATGAACTTGGAATTGTTTTATAATTGGTATAATAATAGTTGGCCGAATACAAATTTTAAAATACCATTAAGTTTAAGAAAACCAACTACGTCATGTTGTCGTCACAAATACTCCTGTCTACGCCGCATGCACTGTTCAAATATATGACATGATTTTGATGTCAATTCACTTACTTTGAAGTAATGCTGAATCACATGCAACATGCATTGAATGAAAGCATGAGATGGATGAGAACTATACGAGGAGATCTCAGAATAGAAAAGACGTTCCAATATTTTCTGTAGCAGCGTCCTGTAAGAGTTTAATATTATTATCATAGTAGGTATTGTACTTGAAATTACTTTGCGAAAGTTCATTTTAATATAATTACAATATATTTAAAATAAAACACTGTATAACTTACTTGTAGTATATTTTAAGAAGTTACTAATAAAAACTCACTGATGATGGGTGTCTACCCGAATAGCCTCTTGAGTCAAATATGGTTCAAAGTGAAAGTAATACAGTTATTTATTTTAAATATAATATTTTAATTCTATTTAATATAATTGAATACTGGAGATAAAATAGGGGCTAAGCGCCAAACGATTTTTTTTCTTTAATCGATTGTATGTCAATGCCAAAGGCAATGCCCAAAAAAGTATAGATGATGTCATGCATATCTGTTTTCGGCTCTTAGATCCATCGAAAATTCGTTAGTCGGTAAGTGCCACACTTTACAATTAAAAAAAAATTGTTAGGCACTTAGCCGCTATTTTATCTCCAGTATTCAATTGATTAAACAACGAGATATGCCACCCATTCTGAATATCATTCATTTGCTATTATGTTCGTTATATGTAATTTGTCTACTGGCTACCCCACTTGTGGAGATATAGATGGATAGAGAGGAAAAAGATAATAATGTAAATGTTTAATTAAATTAGCATTTTTCCTTTTTAATAAATTGAAAAATAAACGATACAATTTTCTTCATGCGTAAAAAGAGAGACAATTCAAAGCTGAAAAGATTTATTGAGTAGGTGGCAAATGTCCTCTGAGTTTATTTAGCGTTATGCCGCCTGCTTTATTCTCAACTAACTTATAAAATCGAAATTTCTGAGAGAAATATACTAGTATATTCTATACACTTCTCTCACTTCCTCAACATTCTTATTTGTATTGCCAAGTCACGTAGTTCTCGGACGTCCGCGTTTTCTCACACCTCCTCTATTAGATAAATACACCCTCTTCGTCATTCTTTCATCATCTCTTAGCTCCACATGTCCAAATCATCGCAGCATATTTACACGCATTTTATATAAAACACTCCTCGATCGTTTTGTCAAACCACGTAGTTCTTTGCCGCACCTCTTCTTTCAGATACATTGATCCTCTTCTTCATCCTTTCGTCATCTATTCGCTCCACATGTCCAAATTATCACAACATATTTAGACGCATTCTATCCAAAACACTCTTTCTCCTAACTCCTCACTTTTATGTTGCACGAAAAGCTTTCAACGGCCTGTATAGCGAGTATGATTTTTTTTTATATAACTTATCAGTAAATGAAATATCGTCACCAGGATGTCACATAGGTATGTTTGAACATCTGCCTTTGGATAAAAGCGAAAGCTTGTTTCCACCCTGTAGTTCTATTAGAGAAGTTGAAGTGTGCAAGAAGAAGAAGATATCTTAATAGTATTTCAGCCAGTCAATTTCGAGATCAAATTCTGAATGAGCACGTTTTGTATGAGAAATTGGCGTGCATACCTACATAAGCAACTGTACAAATGTGGAGAAAGCGAAAGAAGTGAGTGAGGATAGATCAATTTGTCGTTTCATTCTCTATGCTTACCGTACAAAGGATACCTAAATCGTGCGAGGATTAGATAAGATTTCAAGTTAAAACCCAGTAATCGGCAGAATTGATAGACAGAAACATTATTACCTACTTTAGCTCTTATTCAAATATTTCATGAGCATGGCAGGATATGGGTTGAAGTTGAAGTGTGGCCTGGCTATGAGCATTCACTGTCTTTAGATAAAAAAGAGTTTTAGTTCTGAATTAGGTTTGAATTGGTTCAAACGTGCGAATATGACAAACATCCGCTCTATAATGTAGGTATATCATCATAATATAGTAGATGATAACATGTGGACAACTGTGAAAATCACCAATATTATTAAAATACTGGTTAACACTGTTATTTAACATGATAATATCAATTCATTCCATCAAGGAATCTCCTGTCATTTCTTTCTGCTGAGTAAAATTTGTCTTATATGTATATAAATATGATGTTGGATGATTTGTTTATTATGCGCCGTTTTGGGATCCTTCAACCATCTCAAGGGCGGTTTTCATTTTGCTTCTAAAACCGGTGATGTTGCTCTGGAGTCGCAGATCGACAGACAATCTATTCCACATCACAGGACTTGCAACGCTGAAAGCCAAACCATATATTATTGTAATTCTCCTTAAACTTATTTTACACATCATTACAGCTTTTGAGCAATGCGATGTGCAAATACCTACATGTATACATGTCATCCTTTTCGTTTCACATAAATAAAGGATTTCATTATTCCTATTACAAGCTTCATAGGTATCCATCTGAGTTTGGGACTAGCTCGATTTGGGCGAATTGTCTATATGTTATGTTTATATTTTTAATGTCTAGGGAAGGACAACTTGCATGCAGATATATTCATTTCATGCCTTAGGTGCTCCAGTTATGGAAGATACCGTGAGTGTATAGATAAATAAAAGAGCGCTCTATTTTTAGTAATGACATATCACATTTTAAAGCTGTGATTTTTATCTTTAAAATCACAGCGATTACTGTTCCTGAAAAATCTATATTTAGCGCTACGAGATTTTTTCGGCTTAACCATGCGGTCACATAAATTTTGTGAAAAAAGTGTTGGCTCCCACCCCCCAAACGCCACTTTCTGAATGTCTAAGAGGCAATAAAAGATAAATGAACCAAAAATGTGTCACAAGAGGTACAAAGGAGACAGAACGTCTTTTAATCTTTATTCATCGTTATATAATTCTTTATTTTTACATTGGATTTAGTGAAAAGAAAATTTATAACTGTGAAATAAAATGTAGACGTGGTATATTTCTGTGTGTTTTTTTTTTTAAATTGGATTCTTGTATTTTGGCTCTTCTTCGTCTTTGAAATAATTGGATTGTTTTGTTTTAATGTTTCGAGTGTCACGTAACAGAAAAAGTGACTGACGTTTATTAAATGAAATTAAATCTTAAAGAAAATTCATTTGTCATCTTGAATAGAATGAGACTGGCCAAGAGGCCACCCATTGTTAATTTCTTAAATGTTATGATAAAAATATTGTTATACCCATGATAGTGACAGCTAAAGTATGTCAAAAAACTTTGCTGTAAATAATATTATATTTGACTTCTTCTAACCAGGAATAAGTATTATTAATGTTAAATAATACATAAATAGTATACTGTATATTTTTCTTCTTGGCCTAGTCGTTTCAAAGGCTCATTACTCAATCTTAGGTAGGTAGGTACTTCTTCTAGAAATCCCTGTCTATTCCTGTTGCAGGGTTACTCCTGACAAAATCTAAACACGATCTTAATCTTAATCATACGACGTGCGAAGTGACTATTGGCCAAAAACACGCGCATGCCGATCGCACGGTAGCGGTAGTGCGGTGTTTTTGACTATAGTCCTAGTATGATCAAGATCAAGACTAGATTAAGATCTTATTTAGATTGTGTCAAGAGTAGACCTGCTGCATCTTGAAACTATGGCCACTCTAAACCAAGATTTTCAACACCCAAATTAATTGACACCTGCTATTGCCGGCTTCTACTGGGTCTGACATCTTGGCCTTCAGCTCTTTCCCACAGCTTTCAAAGACATAAAGATTAGTCTCATTTTCTGGCATGGTAGATATGTGACTCGATCATCGCTGTTGAGCTACAGCTGCAAGTAAAACATTACATGAATTTAAATTCGTAGATATTTCACCAAGAATTATTCTGTTTCTGCTACTTACATATCTTTAAATAGTTAGACAATATAATATTTTAGTATATCCTTCTTGTAATAAAGTCATACTTTTTTATCCACTTTTATCCGTCGTACTACTGTATTTAATCCTGAACATTGAGTAATTTAAAGTATCATTTAGAATTACAATGTTAGCTTTTCGTGTTTATCTTCTTGATTTCTTTACATCCGTAACAAGTACTAAGTATCAGGATAAATATTCCAATCTGTTCATAAATATGTACATAATATGTTTATCAGACAGCAATTCTCAACCAATATCTTTCATAGAAAAGGCGCGTAAATTGGGATTTGAGAGGTTTGCAAATTATATCGTTGTTCTATGGTCTCGATTTGCATGTTTTTTTATGACCGCTTTTTTAAACAATTTTGGTAATTTAATAACACGAGTTTCACACAGTGGTAAGGAATCAGCTGTACATTTGATTGGTATCAAAAACTCATTTTTGGTCAAATCGGGATTTACGAGGTTTACTAGATAGACCGAAGATTTATGTATTTTTATTATTATTACTGAGATTATGGCAAAACCAAAAATTGATTCACTGTGTCGGTGTTTAGTTAGTACAGTTCCATAACGAAATTAACAAAACAAATGTTTTATTTTACTATGCCATTTATTCTCGATAGAGACGTCTTTTGTCTTGTTAGCACATTGTCAATCTGAGATTTCGTCTTGTTAGCACATTGTCAATCTGAGATATCGTCTTGTTAGGACATTGTCAATCTGAGATTTCGTCTTGTTAGCACATTGTCAATCTGAGATATCGTCTTGTTAGGACATTGTCAATCTGAGATTTTGTCTTGTTAGCACATTGTCAATCTGAGATATCGTCTTGTTAGGACATTGTCAATCTGAGATTTTGTCTTGTTAGCACATTGTCAATCTGAGATATCGTCTTGTTAGGACATTGTCAATCTGAGATTTTGTCTTGTTAGGACATTGTCAATCTGAGATATCGTCTTGTTAGGACATTGTCAATCTGAGATTTTGTCTTGTTAGGACATTGTCAATCTGAGATATCGTCTTGTTAGGACATTGTCAATCTGAGATTTTGTCTTGTTAGGACATTATCAGACGTTTTTCTCGAGAATGAATCGCATTGAAGAATAAATCATTTGTTTTATTAATTTCACCAAGAATTGACTTAAATGTTGGGAAAAACCTGATTAAATCGTTTGTCTGGAGTATTCTGTTATATGGTAGTGAGATGTGGGTCATATAGGCAAAAGTGCAAGTAGACGGTTGGCTGCTTTTGAGATGTGGTGTTAAAGACGTATGCTGAAGATCCATTGGTCGAAACATGTCGAAAATGAAGAGGTGTTGATCACGGTAGGCGAAAGTAGGCAACTCCTTAAGAAGTTTAGCCAACAATGAGCAAACTGGATTGGTTACAACATCAGACACCCAGATCTGCTCATGACCATGGCGGAGGGCAGGACTGAAAGCAGGAACGGTAGAGGCCGAACAAGAGACACCAACATGGATAAAGTGATGAAGAACATTTAGTTCGCGGGCTACCTTGCTAGTGAGACATTCCGTGGTGGTATGAACGAATTAATGATAATTTTTGTTCACTATGTCGGTGTTTACTGTTTCTTCTTCTTCTTTCTGTGCCATGTCAGGTCCCCCGACGTTGGCGATCACTCCGGCGAAAACCTCCCTGTCCTGTGCTGGTCTGAACAGGTCATCCACTGTCCCGATTCCGGTCCACTCTCTAATGTTGCGCAACCAGGACACCTGCTTTCTGCCAACCCCCCGTCTTTAGGAAGTAAAATTCCATAGCGAAATTAATAAAACAAATGTTTTATTCTATTTGTTTATTGGACGAGAGAGACGTCTTTCGTCTTGTTTGGACATTGTCAATCATTGTCAGACATTGGCAAATATTATCGGACATTGTCAAACATTGATATTTTTTGTCGTCTGAACCGGGTTGAAAGTTAGTAAAAAAATATATCCTTCTATTACGTACGTACATACAGCCTCATAAAATGTTTTATCGAGTAACTTAAATCGTTGGAGTGTAGAATGAAAAGTAAGAAGAGAAGAAATAATAATGAAAAAAGTAGGTAAAGAGTTGTAAAATAAAAGGAAGGAAAAGAGTTTTATAAAGTTAATTGTTTAATGTACTGAGAAGTTACAGAAAAGAAATTTATTAGGACCTTTGAAACCCTCAATATCCTTCTACTGATCTGGTCTGATATGTTACTACTACTGAAAATAATTCTTTATTGTTAGAACTAGAATGGCTAGTTATATGTACATTGCAGATCCTGCTAGATGCGTCACGTATGGCTGTTAAAACCTGCTAACGAAATAAATAAAACAAGCGTTTTATTCTACTATTGATTTATTCGCCAAGAGAGACGTCTTTCGTCTTAGTTATTGTCAAGAGATTGATGTCCTAATAAGACAATGTTCTAATCTGATTGACAATGTCCTAATTATTTCGCTATGGAATTGTATTACCTACGTAAACACCGACACAGTGAATAAAACCTGCTAAGTCTATTGAATTAATTAAACTTGCTAAGCCTAATAAACACAGGACAGGGAGATTTTCGCCGGAGTGATCGCCAACGTCGGGAGGACCTGACATGGCACAGAAAGAAGAAAAAGAAGAAGCCTTATAAGATAAATTATCCATACTTTGGAGATTCTGTTAGATTCGTCAAAAACTGCTGATAAAACCTATAAGAAATAATTAAACCTGCTAATTAGATAAAATAATGCAGAATATTAACTAATTGTGAGCTTTGGTATCAAAACTGGACAAATCCATTTGAAGTAAAATATCAGTAGGGCCTAGAAACTTACTACAGTTTAACTTATATCTGAACTAGCATTGATTCAATGCCAGTTACTTCACTTGAATTATCGAAATAATTAGATTCATGAATATAAAACTGAATCCCACTTTGATTACAGTCCTGCTTAGGTCTAAATCTATGAGGTAAAATCCTGCATCAATTACAGTTTCCTTCTATTTTTGGTCACCCTGGTTAGACCTTAACTTTCCTTAAATCCTAAGCCTTTTTTGTAGACAAATTAATACTCGGATAAAGAGATAAGAATATAAAATGGAAGGCTTTCTCATCAATACTTTACCTCAATCCTTTACTGTAGTACCTACCGAGATCCTTATATTTATTATCTATTATACTTATGGTAGCAGCGAACGAATTTTATAACTCGACAAAAGAAATCCTGTGAAAAATACATATACCTACATTATTTTTTAATGAATTTTTGAAACAATTGGATGTCGGAGGCTGGATTTAACTTATTAAGGAGTTTAGATGTTAATCAAATTATTTACTTGGAATACTATAATATACTATACTATATCCTCACGCCGTGTCCCAGGTGGGGTAGGCAGAGAACGGAATGCCATATAGATCTATCCTTAAATACTTTTTCGCTTCCTCTACATTCATCTAGTTTCTCATACATGCACGCCGGTTCCTCTTACTTAACACGCGACCGTCCTTGGGAGTTTGATCCACGTGGTCAAGTCACGTAGTTCTTGGACGTCCGCGCTTTCTCACACTTCCTCGTTCAGATAAATACACCTTCTTCGTCAATCTTACATCATCCATTCGCTCCAAATGTCCAAACTATCGCAACTTATTTATACGCATTCTATCAAAGATACACTAGATAGGTAATTCAAAGAAAAAATCGGTCATGCAGCCAATCGAAATTTGAATCCAGTTTTATACTGACGTTGGTTGTAAGACAATACATTGCTAATGCTCGAAGGCCATCGATGTTGGTGCACAAAAAATCCGTTAAAATGTTCCGCGCTGCAAGTCTAGTATGTCTATGCATTCTATCAACAACACTCTTCTCACATCTACTCATTATCCTAATATCCTCATTCTTCACTCTATTACGTAATGTTTTACCTACCATTCTTCTCAGTGATCGCATCTCCACAACATTTATTCCACTCTCATCCTTCTTCAGCCACGTCCAAGTTTCGCTTGCATACATAAGTGTCGGTACAAGAATGGCGTTGTGCACCAGCATTTACTTAGAATCACTCTAGATTAATCATTCCAGTTAAATGATGCAGAGGAATTGGGAATGTTACCTAGATTTAAAGAGTTCTCTTAACTAAGCCTTGAGTCGATTCATAAGCGTTGAAACTCTGTGTCATGCATTCCTTAAGGAATTTCATATATGTATAAATATCATATACAGTATACCTACCTAGTTAATACCTATTCAAATAGGTTGACTATCGGTGAGTGGAATGAACTGGAACGATTTATATTTTACATCCTAAATTCAGCGATTAGGTATGCTATCCATCTTTAATGTCTTATTTTTTGTTATTATGGCCAATTCTGAATCATAAAATAGTTTAGTTGCACTAACTAAGTCAACTAAGTGTGAGGAGATAGTTGAGTCATGATAATTAGTTCTAATTCGTATTCACAGTTTTCCGTACTAATTTAGTTCATTAGTTCATTTTGACACCTTAGTACAACTATAAAATTTCGAGAATCTATGGATTTCGTATTCAGAATGAAATTTTAGTTGACAGTCGACGACTAAAATAAGTTGGATTTGGCAGAATTTTATTCGCGACTTTTAATGTGCGAATATTATTAGTTCCTGTCATTTTACCGCAGAATATTGCTATATTTTGGAAGTGTTAAGTTGTTTTTTTCAATTAAAAGTAAAAATTTATATTTTTAGGGCCCTCGCAACTATTAGCATGTATAAATTGTAAAATTACACCACCACCGACGCAAATACGAACGCCAAAATATATCGGCAAATCTGACATTTCACAATTTTCACGCGCGACAACTATTAAATTGTTGCCAGAAGTGAAAATCGGAACGTGAAAAACATTTTGTATTGCGGCATCACTGACTAATATTAGTTTGTCCCATAGATTTTACCGTTTGCACTAAGTGGTTCTCGAGTTTATAGTTGTTTATAGTTCATAACTAATGCTGAATACTACATAATAACTAATATTAATCAACTTTTTAGTTAGTTGTTCATTAAGATTCAGAATTGGCACTATTGTTGTTGTTAATAAGCGCAATAATAGGTACTTAATAAAAATATGTCTTTATAAAAATAGCCCTAAAAATATAAACACAAGGTACTAAACGATACAATATAGGTACATTAATTTCTTGTAGTAAATATGTCAACAAGACTGAACATCTCTATAATATCTCTCTGTCTATCTATTCCCTTACGACGACCTATCCAAAGTGGGGTAGGCAGAGAGAACGGAACGCCATATAGATCTGTTCTTACATACTTCTTTCGCTCCTTCTACACTCATACAATTTCTCATGCACGCACGTCGGTTTCTCTTACTCAAAACACGGTCGTCCTTGAGATTTTGATCTACATGATCAAGCCATGTAGTTCTCGGACGCCCGCTCTTCTTTACATTCCTCCTTTCAGACAAGTATTTTTTTATTATTGTATCTTTCTAAATAATATATGATAGTTGGGTGTTAATCATATGATAAATCAATTATTTCCTGTTATTATTATTATTGGATAATTTATATTGGATGAAACTTATAGATTAAAACACTTTTAATTTTATACAATATGATTTTTCTTTGCTATATATTCCTTTACACATTTCATGTATTTAAATAAATAATAAAACAAAATAAAAATCTAAAACTGCAACTAAATTATACTTAATATAAATCTCTCAAACCATAGATTTCTTAAGTATTATCTAACATAATTCCACAAAGCATTGTATTTTTACTTGTGTCGAAATACAATAGCAGATATCAGTTTGATCCTATTTGAGAATCAACGTTGATCCTTTCAATTCAATATATTTTGATACTGATATAAGTATTGGGTATTTTATATTATTTTATTCTTTCCTGATACGAAATGAGAAGACGATCTTTCTAAGCAGTTTCATATACCTTTCATTATCCATATGATACAGTCCAATGATAATTTATTAATATATTAAAATTTTACAATCGGCAAACTTCTGCTTGTACTCCGACCTGGTTTTCTTATTTCTGATATTTTCCCCTGGATTATCAATTGTAAGAGTTGGTATTTTTCTCCTCTCATTACGGGACCAAAGTATTGCAATTTCCTTATATTTACGTTCTCGAGTAACTACAGATTTTTTTTATCCATTGGAGAACAAACTCATTGTTAACTCTGTTACTCTACATAATTATTATTACTATGTAGAAATAACCTCTTTTACCGGATATTTCAGGAGATCAATGACTCCTTTTTATCCGCTTGAGCTAATGAAAAGTGACATATTTTTTAAACTCTCTTAAATCCATCTGCACCGTTAAGCCAGTATTGGCATATCCGACTCTACCACGTCAGTGGGCGGTGGACCCGCCTGGCGTAGCAGATACCATCTTGAGATACACACATCCTCGAATACTTTTAATTATGAAACGTCCGTGGCGTTTAAAAACACTTTGCCAAACCAGATGGTTCGAGGAGTGTTGACAGTCATACTCAGAATCATTTCCTCTCTTTCATCCATCATTAAAAGACATTCCCAAAGGATACGTTCCGCATTTGGAGCTTTTGTCCCACGCATGCACGAGTGGGGTAGCTAGCAGACCTCTAAGCAGCCAGTGATTCTGATTGTTTTACAAACTTCAAATCATTTTAAACGAGAAATCTGTAACTACTAGTATCATAAATTGTTTCAGTACTGTACGAAAGTATCATCCAATTTCCAAATCATGGATTATATTATACACTATAACAATATAAATGCTGAGGAAAATAATACCCATAATTTGAAAAATAGGTATATCAGCAAATCTTCAAAGATTCTTTATACCAAAACGGACTGTGATCTTTTTGTTTCAAATTTCTTAGAATGTCCTTCAATATACGTACGATTATTGCTAAAGTCCTATTCTACAGGCAGACAAGGACCTACTCATGTTTAAGAGAGAAAAGGGCAGCTACTACTCCTTAAATTTGAAGAAAAAATGTAATAATCTTCTAGAGTCTAATATTTTGATATTTACAATATATTTTGGATTTGTGATTTTTTTCTGGCATTATCAGCCTGTATGTAAATTTCTTGTGTGATCTTGAATAATCATAATAATATCTAGCTGTATGTACATACATACACTGCATTGCCGGATTATTTCATGTAAAATAAAAATTATGCATAATCGAACAAAAAATAAATAAATATCTTAATATTAATTTATGAATAATAAAAGAAACAATGTATTTTCCACTAAAAAACTGTATTTAGTCAAAACGTTTTCGAAATTACTTGTTTAATAGATAAAACGTATCAATATATACAAATCCATCATCAGTAACAATACCAGTATTTAACACATGAAACTACCATTTAAGGCTTAGAAAAGACAACATCACCTTATTCGGTAATGCCCCGGACGGGACTTGAACCCGCATCCCCACCTTGTCGCGAGGAGTGCTTTGTCACAAAATATTTGAAAACTTAAATATCTTAAATTCAGCGATGAATTATATCACCCATTTTGTTTTTTTAATGTCTCAGAGAGGACAGTTTGTATGTTTATTACATGCGGTTGGTGTGCTGGCTATCCCACTTGTGGGATGTGTCGTTATATGTAGTAGGTATAGAAGTAATTATTATCTCACATAATAGCAAGTCTTGATTGATAATGTAAAATACGTCTAATAATAATATATCTAATCTAAAATAATATATGAATATTATGGTAGATTGAAAATATGTGCTTTCTAGTAAATATTTAATAACGTATTATGTATGTTATTCCACCAAATATCGTGGCTCATTAACCTCAAACTCTAATGGATAAGTATATTTTCAACATACCCTCATAAAAATCACATAAGCAAGTGGTTTATTCTCATTTTTTTCGAAACTCATTTTTTAAATAACAAAAGAAAAACGCAAAGTTTTTTTGTTTAAATCCTTTTAATTTATTACTCAGTTTTTCTTTTAACGCACTCAGACCCGATATTTTTATATGCCCTTAAGTTAGACCTTATCCGGAACTAGCACTTAATCTGACTAATTTGCTTTCAAATTTGAAAAGTTTGAATATTTTACACCAAATGTAAGTGACAGAGAGAGTGACTTCAAAGATACCTATCGACCTTCACATCTAGGTATTTTTTTTTTTAATATTATTGTTAATTTAAAGTGATATACCAAATTACGATAGTAATTATAAAAATGGCTAGGCATGAAATTAAGTCTATTACATCTCAGTGAGGGTCGCTCTATCTATCCCTTACATTTTGGCTGAAATAATTTCCATATTATTATAATTTTTTTGGCATTTCCAATGCGATAATTTCGAGACATGATTTAAAGAAACGAGTTTTCTTACTTTGTTTAAATTATCACTATTAATTCTAGTTTTTTAAGTGCAATCAATCAGTATTAATTTTTATTTCCGCGACCGGTTCCGACACGTAAGTGTCATTGACGAACAGTTTGAAAATTTCATAGTTAAATAACTTCATATTAAAAATATACATATAATAGTCATAATTAAAACAAAGTAGGAAAAACTCGATTCTTTAAATCATATTAAATTAAGTGCTATCTCAGAATAAGGGTCACTTTTAGGGCACATTGAAATGTCAGGCTTTAGGCCCCCACGTCCCCTGTAGCTCATGCTATTAACCCTTTGTCAACCAGTGTCGTTTATTTTGAAGATAAAGAAGTTTTATTCTTTTGTCATAAATCGATTTGAATTCAGCTACATAAGCAACTTCTCATCAAATATAATAAAATAGGATTACAACGTAAAACTTATTTTATTATTATACTTTTTTGTGCAAGTTTTAAAAAAACTACTTTTTTGTAACGAAATATTCCGTATAAAAACACTTAAAATATGGTTTTTACTCGAAAAGATGACAAAAAAAAACTTTTTTTATGATATGGCATTATTGCCGTTACAATATTTTTCTGATAATGATGGTTGTGAAAACATAAAGTTTTTTTGGGACAAGTTTATTTTCATATTTTTACCTACCTACTCTTTATTTTTATTTACTAAAAAGGTAAACTTTATTTTTGATAATAAGTTGTTGAAAACAATATTACATAAATGTATATAATTATGTGCATTGATATTGAAAATGAACAAATACAATTTTATTTGTACATTTTTATTTGTAAAAAGTTTTAGAATATAGATATTGTTTAAATTAAGGCAGTGTTTTTTATACAGTTAAACATTATTTAAATTCCAGCATCACTCAAATATTGGGTGCAATGCCAAAAAAAAAGAGAGAGAGAGAGAACATTATTTAAATGAATTTTCTCATGATGATATTTTCAACAATTGAATTAGATTTTGATTATTATAAATTTTCTCCGCTATTTATCACATAAATTTTATAGAATTTGACTATTTTAGAAGATATATTTTTAAATAACGTAACACAAAAAATATTTCTACATACCAAGTGAAAAAAATATTTTTGTATTTATATCATTTCAATCCAAAACCACTCAAATGATACCGAGTAAATATCTGGAAACATTGGTACGTGAGTTGGTTCCCTGTGTAACTCCAGAGTAGTTCCAAACTTTACCACCATTAGCTGGTACCAACCAACACCAGAGACCATCTGTCATAATGCTCTTCACCGTTGTCTTATCACAACTCATATTTGTTATGTTCAAAATTACTTTTTTTTAAGAGACAAACCATTTCTCACAGTGGAGGAATATGATTCATAATATTTCATGATATATTTTATAATCTCAGTATTTTCTTTTCACTTCATTTTCTTTAGGTATTTTTAAAGAAGATTTTGATGTGCGAGTATATATTTGTTTTCCGGAGGAAAACAGCACTTCGTCGAATATTGTTTTACTCATGAACAAAGTGAAAGAATTTTATTTATTTATTTTATTATTCACTATTTTATATTGGTAACATTATTTCAAATCAATACAAAATATCAGTTATACAATTAAACGTACAGAGGGCGAGTTTATCGCTAGAATGCGACGACGTCCAACTAACCCGGACTTACTATTTTACTTTTTTTGACTTACTCCTCATGAACACAGTGAACGAATTTTGGCTTAATCATAAACAAAGTGAAAGAATATTGTCTTACACATGAACAAAGTGAAAGAATTTTATTCTTCACTATATTATATTGGTAACATTATTTCAAATCAATACAAAATATCAGTAATACAATTCAACGTACAGAGGGCGAGTTTATCGCTAGAATGCGATGACTTCCAAATAACCATGACTTACTATTTTACTTATTTTGACTTACTCCTTATGAACACAGTGAACGAATTTTGGCTTACTCATAAACAAAGTGAAAGAATATTGTGTTACTCATGAACAAAGTGAACGAATTTTGTCTTACTAATGAACATAGTGAATGAATTTTAGCTTAATCATGAACAAAATTAAAGAATTTTGGCTTACTCATGAGCATAAGTAGTGAACGAATTTTGGCTTACTCATGAGCAAAGTGAACGAATTTTGTCTTACATATGAACAAAGTAACATCGCAGTCTCACATGTCCTGTCACCTACATTTGATGTTTCTTCTGAGCCTGAGCCTACCTAGTTTGCTGGTTTTTCTAATTTTAGAAAATATCTATAAATAGATAGAGAGAGAGCTCTCTATTCCATAATATATCATTTCCTCCTTCATGACTTACGATGTAGGTGAGATAATTAAGTTTTGATTGGATCCTGTTAAGTACCGGATGAGAAATTTACAAGTACCAACCTAATATGTTTTGTGTTACCCATATGTACCGATTATTTTCATCATAGTGAAGGTTCTACGATATTAAATTCATATCTCCTTCAGGAAATAATTTTATTATTAACCTAATTTTGTGTATAAATAAGGTGCAATATATTTCATATACATAGTTTGAAATTTCTTGAGCTTATTGTGTTTATAGTTAGGAATTCCTGAATTTAATCTTCTTCTATGTCATTTTTCTCAGTCATACTCTTCTGCTGGGTGCAAAACTTTCCGTACTTTTTTATTCGTTTTGAACTAATCTGGTTATTTATTTTCTACCTGCTGAATAGTACTGAAATTATTGTTTTCAAGTTTCCTTTTACATAATATAATCTATGTATGTGTGCGATTGTGTAGTTCTAGAACATGGGACTTATTTGTGTGCTAATAATGATCAATGATACCGCTTTATTTAATGGTCTCAATGCAAATTTTCTTTCTTACGGAGTATTTTTATTACCGTTACTTTAATTAAATTTCGCAGCTATCTCTGTGTGTTTACGGATTTTGAAAAAAGAGTGTTTCAGAATGGTGACAGTTATTTTATACTTTTAAGGAATTCCGGATATGGTTATTAACAATCGTTTTTTGCGATATTAGTTCAACTTTGAACAACACTAAAATCTCCTCTGAAAATGTATGACATTATTTACGACAGCACGATTTAAGCTGTCTTTATTAGAGCAATGAAACGCGTAGTAGATTGGCCGAATACCTGACATCCGGCGAATTTCTAAACCGGATATTAAATTATGATGATGATGATTTTGGAAGATTTTATTTTATTTATGACGCCGTTTTACAGTCTCTAGACCGTCCCAAGGGCGCCAGTGAAGAGTTCAGTTTTTAATTTGCCTCTGAAGCTAGTAACCGTCTGACCATCTCTCAGCAGCACCGGTAGGCGATTCCATATAACTGGTCCAACAACACCAAAGGCACTCTCGTAGAAGTTGGACTTACCGGCTCTATTGGGCTCAGTAAGTCTATTCACGGCCAGTTCCATAGAGTGCAGAGGTCTTCTAGTGTTCGAGTCAAGGGGACAAAGCCCTGTGAGGCACGATGGTGCCATTTTGTTAATAGCCTTTTACACCAAAAAGCACACCTTGAATGCCTTCCTTTCCTCGACCCTCAACCAGTGTAGTCGTTCTAAGAGGGGAGTGATGTGGCATCTTTTGCCCTCTCGGAAAATGAGCCGCACAGCACTGTTGAACGCCAGCTGCAAACGTTTGAGAAGGCTTTGAGGTAGTCCAGCATAAACAACTTTGCAATAGTCCAATCTTGAGACAACAAATGCTGTCACCAGATCCCTAATGGCACTTTCGGATAAAAATCTAGAGACGTGATTCAGCCGCCTTATATAATGGAAAGCTGAACTGACCGTTCTGGAGACCTGAGCCTCCATCGAAAGAATATTCATAAAATTGCAATGTTCACTTCTCAAAAAAATTCTAACCCTGTCTTCATTCGTGGATGAAAATAATTAATTTAGATTATTATGATAACATATTAATCATTTTGAATAATTATACACTTTCGTCGGATATTGTGCTATTATCCGATATCCAGAAGGATGGTAAAGCTTAGTAGGATAAGTTAGATATCAGTTTCTTAACATATTTATTTAAACAGCAGTTCCTGTCCACAGTAGAACATAAGCCTCCACCATATTTCTTCATGCATCTGACTCCTGAGCCTTTTGAACCACCGGTCACCGGTGTCACCGGTGACTTTTTAAATATCATCAGATCGTCGTGTTAAAGGTATTTCTTTACTTCTATTGTCTTCACGAGATCTTAAATAGATATACCAGACATTTTGTCTATCTTTGATCATGTTAATTTAGCAACATGGACACCAGATAATCACTGGAAATGCGTTCTATTTTTTGGATATTGGCGTTAAATTTTTTGAAAAATAACAAGATTTTAATATTGTGCATGTGACCATTCCGACCTGCGCCGTAATTTTAGTCTTTGATTTTCCGTAAATGTATACGATTGCCTGAAAAACAGCTTCCGTTAATATGGCTGAATAAAGAATCGCACGACTCCATCAATTTAATTCTTTTATTATAAAAACCCCGTCACACTTTACCCACCTGCAAGGATTTTACAATTATTGTTTTTATCGAATATTGAGCTGTTGAACAATATGATCTGACCAAATATTTAGCCAATATCCGGTTTCCGGATGGGTAATAAAACTAATCCAGATAATCCGAATATTCCGGATATTTACCGAATAACCGTTTCAATTCATGTCTTTATTATAGTCCATAATACCGTTTATGGGATCGTGTTGTTGCAATGTTACCTTGTTACAGTAAAGTGATTTTCTTTTACGATCGGTCTTTATACTGCTTTACCATACACCATACTTCTGTACTATTTATTAGTGATGTGAGAAGAGAAAATTCTCCAAAGAAATTTCTCGAGAACGAGAAATTTCTCCGAGAATATCTCCTCTGATGGAAGAGAAATTTCTCTCCATAATTTTTCTTAGTGGTATTATGACCATTTGCCCAATACACTTCCCAGCCAACCTGATTGATCCAATAATTTGTGGGGCTGATTAAGGCCCAAATCAGAGGTTATTAACACTTTTTTCTATGTACGTACATGCATTTTTTTTTAACTTAAATATGGGCATGTGGGGTGTCTAACATCAAAAATTTTCATCAGTTATTAGCACTTTTTCTATGTAGGTACCTAGCACTTTTTTGTTTTCATAATTAATTGTAGCCATATTGGTGGTAAATTGTCTCACCATTTGTACATTGCTATTGATTGATTGAATAAAGTATTTATTATTATTATACTGTTATAATAAAAAATAAAAAAAAATCTCGGAAAATTCTCTACTTCGAGAAATTTACCGAGAATTTTCTTGAAAAATTATTTCTTGAGAATTCCACAACACTAACTATTATCTATCTCTTTACCCTTTTATTTAATATCCAGTAAGTACTTTTCTACTGAACAGGATCTCTCATAATGTTCTTAAGAAGATAACAATACTGCCAAATCTAAAGAGAGTTTTGCGAAAAGCTTCAAAACCCGGCTTCGTTTGGGGAATAAACCACCTTAGATCTAACTCATCTGACGGCCGCTGTAGCGCTGATGTAATGCTCTTTTTGCTTTTGAGTCACGAGGTCCCGGTTTCGATTCTGACCAGAGCAAAATGAAGAATTGTTTTGGGTCTGCGTGTTACATGTATATGTATTTAGTGTATTGTACATAATTAGTATCATCGTGTACCTATAATACAAGATTCATATCATAATTTGGGACTAGTTTAAAAAAAAACGCTCAGTAAAAAAGAATACACTCATTTTCATTTATTTATTTTTTACAGTAATTAATATTCATATCAAAATATAATAGGATTGTAAAAAAATTGATTTTTCAAAAAAGATGGCGTTCGGTAATGTTAATATTCCGGATATTTAAATTTTTGTCTATAAATATCATAATTTAATACTATAACTCTGTTATTAAATAAAATATACAATTTTATTGTACAGGAGACAATTGAGAAATGCATGTTTTTGAAGAAAAAAACATTGATTCCTATGTTACTTGCCTGGTAAAAGCTGTCACAGAGTATAAACATATTAACGGACAAATAAACATACGTTCATATTTACAAATGGATTAAAATCTTTATGCGGGTATTTTGGTTGGTGCATTGGATATTAAATTTTGATATCATATTTAGTATGACTAAGCAATCTTGCAAGAACTATTATACTCGTATACTTCAGGTAGAAATACTAAGACAAATTACCCATCAAAATATCTTCTTAGTTTTATGTTACCTTGATACCTATCATGTAATTTTATATTCATTGATTCATACTATCACGACATCTTATATAAGTAGGGTAGCCAGCAGACTAGCTGAATGTAGAAAGTACACATTAATGAAAATCGGGTCCGTTGAAATACATCGTAATCTAGCGATAAACTCGCCGTCTATGCATTGAATTGTATAACTGATTTTATGATACTTTGTAATGATTGATTTAGTAACCAATTCACATTGTACAGTAAAGGTTAAAAAAATAAGTACTTAAATAAATAAAAATCAAGATATTCATAATGGGTGGCATACCTACTTCATTTCTGAACTGAGGATGTTAAATGTGGTGTGATATTTTACGAACACCCGCCTTTTACAGGACAATCGAAAACCTATGGATGAAATTAAGACACCTATTTTTTGCTGGAGACTTCAAAAGACAATTCCAAAATAAAATTATGATTCTTGTATTATGGGTAGTAACGTGACGATACAAAGAGTGATGTCAATTTGATATCTAACCGTTACTTTTGTTTGTCGGTATACAGGTTCGGATAATCGGTAGGTAGATAGATACTCGGTAAAAGTTTCCTTTCTCTTTGGGAAAAAGGTTTTGAGAAAATATTCTTTAACTAAACCGACGAGTTTGTGAAACATTTCAATTCCTATGTATATCATTTTGGGGAGGGAGCAAAAATTTTAAGAGAACTTAAGCAAAAGTTTGAAAAATTAGACCTTAAAAAATAAAGGTTCACACTAGTTGGTACCGGTAATATATCCGCCATTCAATAACGGGTATGTTATTTGGTCCATCTTTCGGTACTCGGTATAAAAAAAATGTCAGGTATTGACATCACTGATACATAAAATGCAATAAACACATATTCATGTAATACCCAGATCCAGAGAATTCCTATTCGAAAAAAGTCATTTTTCATTCTGCCCTGGCCAGGAATCGAACCTGTCGCCTCGTTACTCACAATCAAGAGTACCTACCTCTATATCACATTAGTCGTAATGGAATCAATAAAACTCAAAATTAGCAAAATCACTTTGTTACTCAAGTAAGCGGTAAATTTGTAGATAAATATGCCAATAACGTTTAACTAATATATTTCAATAAATACAAAAGAACAAAGTTTAAGAAAATGGTGGAAAGAGTGAAATAAAAAATGTTCGCTTTTCAAACAGCGTTGTCTACTGAAAATACAAAATGGACGAAAAAAGAACAACGGGATTCATTTTTTAAAAGTCTCTCCACGTTCCATTTTGTTTGAATCTTGTTTTAGGTTGGTACTATTGTCACAAGCAAAATGGACAAAAAGTTTGAAAATAAAAGTAATTTCAAAGTGCAATTTCTCGAACGGAATATTAAAGTTTCAACCGGTGTCTTTCTTTCTACTGCTTGTAGTAGTTGTATGTTTGTTATTATTGTTAGTTCAATAATCTAAAGGGTCGCCGGAGACGGAACAGTTGTGGAAACACTGTCACAATAATGTTGAGAAGCAATCGTTTAACTTTATAGTATCAAAAACAACTTATAAAATATTTTTATTATTAAATTTTACTTATATATTGAAAATTTTGTTTATACATGTCACTGTAATTTTATGTGTCACATTTTTCAATTTATTTGCAAATTATTGTTTTATACTGCACGATTCATAGATTTTTTTGTAGATATATTATGATATCATGAAATTACAAATCATAGCAATGGAGTATTCCATCTTATAAATGTGAGATTCGTTCTCTCCGTTCAAAAAAAATTTTGACAGAAAGGGTAGATCGCATACTCATCATCATGTCTTAAACGAGTATGTGATGCTATACATAAAATCAATACATATACTGAAAAATTATAAAATACATCCCATTATTGCATACCTCACAAGTGGTGGTATTGGTATCCACCTCCATTTCTATTTGTTCTTGGATTTGTGTTTCTGAACTGAGAAGCGGCTCTCGTTACATATTAATTGTGGACATCTTTATTAAGTTAGACCTGTATGTTTGTTTTGGTTCCTTCATTTATGTACCATTTTATGAACATAGTCTTCTATAATATTGCTAGCTGACCCGGCAAACGTTGTTTTACAATGCAGTCATCATCAGTAATAACACAATGATGACTACATTGTAGTTGAAAACGTTCTAATAATTAAAACAATCTAATAGTGGAATGAAACAGTGTTTGATTTAATTTAAATATTATCTTTTATAATGCATTTCCACAAAGTTACACTTGAAAATATAGAATATTTATTTTCTAGATTATTGATATCGCTATTAAAAATAGGGGTTGATGATAGAAGAGTGAAAATTTAGGGTTGTATGTATTTTTTAATGCCACACCATAAAAAAATAAAAAATTGTACAAAAAATAAAAAAAATCGGGGTGGACCTCCTATATCTTTTAGGAGTATGAAAAATAGATGTTGGCCGATTCTCAGACCTACCCGATAAGCATTCAAAATTTCATCAAAATCGGTCCAGCCATTTCGGAGGAGTATGATAACAAACACCGTGACACGAGAATTTTATATATTAGATTAATATTGCCATTAATGATTTATGACAATATTATTTGGCAGGATCGGCAAATAATTGCTCATGTCATTCGATATTATTAGATAATTCATAGAAATAGGATATTTTAGTAATAGGAACAAAAATACTTAATTTTTAATAAATGTAATATTCTCTAAGAGAAAAATAATAAAACTATCTATAAATAAATAATTACTCGGAAGAAATCATGTCAAAGAAATTAATTCCTCGAACAAAGCTTATTGGATATTCTTAGATAATGTAATATGTATCAGCTATTGAAGATTATTTTGTAATAAAACAAAAAAAAAAACTTTCAAATCACTCCATTCGGTAGGTGGATAACTAAAATACGAAAAAAAAACTATAAATAATTCTAGGGATGGAAAATTGTATTCACTCCCACTTATCGTTAGTATTGTACAAAATACCCGTTATTCATAACAATATACTTTTTTACAATCTTGTACCAACGCTTGTTAAACTACTACTACACCATCAGGCATATCCCACAAGTGGGGTAGTTAGCAAACCAGCTGTATATAAAAAAAAACATGTAAGCTGTCCTCTCAATGCCAATATAAAATCAAGATGTTCAGGATGGGTGGCAAACCTCATCGCTGAATTTGATATGTAAAATGTCTTAATTTTTTATAACAACTGCCTTTTACAGGACACACAAACTTACGGAGAAGAGTGGGATACCAATTCTTTACCGGGTGCTTGTTAAACGTAAGAGATGAATATCAGCGATTATTTATTATTCTTAGTGGCTCGGAGAGGACAGTCTTAATTTTTATTACATGCGGTTATTCCGCAGGCTATCCCATTAACAGTATTAGCCGGGATTGTAAAGTAGTACAGTTTAAATAATTATTATTGTATAACTTAAATTTTTTGTACCAAAGTATGTTTTGTATGAACGAGAGATGGATCTCAACCAAAGATATACTAGATATGTAATTCAAAGAAAAAATCGGTCCTACAGCCGATCAAATTTTACAGCCAGTTTTAAACCAGCGTCCGTTGAGACGGTTTGTTAGACAGCGCGTAACCATTATCATCTTAATGATATAGAGTGAGACAGCATAATATTATTAATGCGTTAAGTTGGAACACGAATATTCCGCAATAATGTACTGAACTGCAAGTATAGTATGTCTATGATCTCAACAGACATATTTTAATCACAAGATAAGTACCTAAATTGAAGGACGAAGAGATAGAGTAGGTACTGCTGCGTATTAAATATTAATCCAATACTCGCGACTTTACTTTGATGCAAGCGTGCTTAACTCCATGGTCACCCTCACTGACTTCACCTTTTTTCTATTTATTTTTTGTCATAGAGAAAATATGTAGTTTCGTAGAAGCTTGACTTATTAATTTACTCAGACTGTAGAAACAAAGGGTATTTTTTCTATCATAATTCAAAGAACTCTACCATGACGTCGCGTCGTCGACTTGAGGGTGACTTTCTTCGATGGCGTTACGTCATAACACAAATCTCAGCTGGCAAGAATTAATAATAATATGATAAATTACAATATGAGTTTTAGTAACGTAAAAGTTTGCTAAGAAAACATTTTGCACCTGTCGGTGTTTCGATCATAACATCATAATATGTCAAAGTTTTGTATCGTACACAAGTACAGTTACACTATATTATAGTTTAATATTATTTTGTTTCTGATATTGTTTGTCAAGAAATAGTATTATCTTCACGTGTAACTATGTATGTAGGTATAATATTGCTAGGGCTGCGTCATATTTTTGGGATCTTCTATGGTTTGCATGTCATGTCTTGCTTCTATAGTTTACATTATGTATCTCGATAAGTGAGCCATATATCGTGACAGTGAGTATGGTGGAATTGGTAAACGTTGTACATGGACACCGACATAGATCACTTAAACCAGCTTAGACCCAATTTGTATGCGCAGGGACGCCTTTCTCACACGATTTTCCACAATGTTACATTGTGCTTGTTTCTCCAATCAAGACATCTGATTGGTTTTGTCAATTATTAACAATCATAATTTTGTAATCTTCTTCTCTCTGCTTCTGTAGTTTGCATTATGGTATTACTTCTATAGTTCGCATTAAATGTTTTTTGATAGGTAGATCTTTTATCTTGGGAGTAAGAATGGTGGAATTTTTTAACGTTGCCCATGGACTTTGGCAGCAATCGTTGGGGCATCTTTCTCATATTTTCCGATTAGATTTTGCACAATGTCACATTGTTTAAGCTCCAATAGGGATGTCTAATTTGGTTATGTCGATTTTCATACAACCTAGTTTTGACCAAAGTCATCGAATTTACGTAAAACATAAAAATAAAGTTTATTATAAAAAATATATAATGGATGTTTATACTTGAAATAAAGCAATCAGTGTTTTTCTGAAATAATATCAAGAATTTATTAAAAACATTATTTAAACTAAAGAAACTAAATAACACTAAACATAAAATAAACAATAATAAAACAATTACCTGAAATAATATCAAGAAAAACAACATTTAAAGTCTTTACTTCAGGTCTTTCAAAACTAACACAAAATTACAAACAAAATTACTTTACCAACTGTCAAAACAAAAATTCTAAATTCAAATAAATAAACTAAAGGAAATCACTCCTATGAGTAGGTAGGTGGTTTTCTTTACAAATATTTACATAAAAATATTAAGATTACAACGTGGTGTAAACAAATATTTTGCACAATGGGCGAGTTTATCGCAGAGACGCAATATCATCCAACTAACGCAATAAAATAAAACTAAAGACAAATTGAAAAAAATTATAAAAATAATAAAAATAAGTCTCTAAGATGATACATATAAACTAAAATATAAACCATAAATATAAAATACATAATCTTAAGTAGTATATAATATATAGGTAATACCTTACTCTAAAATATATTTATGTGTGCTGTTAGTACTAATAAACATAAATACTCTTCATCAAAGTTTATATGCAAAAACAACGACACTACAACACCAAACAACTGCTGAAGAAATATAATATGTTACTTTCAATGAACTGAATAATATTACAGAAAAATATTACTTAAATATAACTGAAATATCTTGATGTGTTTTAAACACAAGTGAATAAATCGAGAGAGTAAATCGAGAAGAAAGTGTCGATAACAAAAATAAAATAAAATTCAACTCTCTTCCTTCATTCTCGAGTGCTTCACGCTTTCATGCAGGATTATAAAAGTAAGGAATTGATATTATTAATAACATTTATGTTCATAAAATATTGAGCAATTTAATATCAAGGATAAATGTTTATGTTTCATATTCAACGATTGTGTATGATACTTACCTATAAGTGTATATTATATTAATTGTAAATGGGATAAAAACTAGACTATTAATGTCTATTTTCAACCAAATTGAGATATTTACATATTATGAAGTGTTGTGGTCCTTGTTGTATCCTTTCTGATTCACAAGCGTTTAATAAATCGCATCATTATTTAAATAAATTCGGATGTAAAAACATTTTTTTGTTAAAATATATCAGAATTTCATCGGATAAAATTGGCCATAAGCGACATAATATAAATACAAACACATACATATTATACATACATACATATACGAAAACTTACTCAAATATTCATATCTTGATTTATTTAAGTAGCTTAGATAATGTTTATTCTAGAATACAAACATTATTACTGTAGTATTTTTTAAAGACGTAAATATAATTTTGTTTCTTATTTATTTAAATTTTTCATTTTAATTTCGTAGTAGGCATATGAAGTAACAACAAATTTCTTAGCTAGTAACATTTTTTAGATCTTTTCGGCATTATATTCGGAAAAAATAAAGTTAAAAAACATTTTACAAGCAATTTGGTATCTTTTTATTTTTTTGATGAATATTATCAGCATTGCAACGGTTGACTGTGAAAAATTTCTTCTGATCATCCAGAAATAAACATTGACAAAAACTGCTAAAGTTATGAAAGCATTACTATTGAATATTTTATTTATTATAATTTAAAAATTATGCGGTGCTTAAAAGGTAAATATTCTCGAAAAGCTTTTATTTTGCGACAACAAAAGTTTATCTTAATATCTTTCCAAGCAATAATCGTTTTTTGAGAGAGTTATTTATGTTGTTTTCAGTTTTAATCTCAAACTAACTGACCCTTTTAAAGGGACATTGTAAATCTACAAAATATATTATTATTACTATTTTAAACTTATGTATCGCCACTTAATATAATTTTCTATATAATAAATTGTAGATATTGATATTAAAATAACATTATTAAAGCTTACGAAATGTATTTCCAATGGGACCATTATTAGACCCTTGAGGGACCCCTTTGAATAACTATTATTACTGCAGATGTGGTCGGTGATAGTGATCAAGATTAGCTTACTCTTGATTTTATTTCTAAATTCGGGCGTTTTAAATAAGAGAGTTTATAACCTAGAAAACATCAATTCTATAACTTTACAGTAAGGTTTCTCGAATATAAACAGGAATTCCTTATGGACTCCGATTGCAACACAATTATTGAAACGATTGTTTTCGCAATTTAGTTCCGTTTTAAACAAGTGTTTCATGGCTCTTATTAACAATTATATAGTAAGATAATCTAAAACTTAATTGTATTCAAACAGATAGGTCGTATCTTGACGTGGGGCAGGGTGAACATACTTGTTTTCTCACCGCGCAAGACCTTCGCGCTGTGGTTGTAGAATGTGCTGGGAAGGGGCAAGGAACAAGGTAACTCGGATGGATGGGCATCCCGTGAGGGTTGTCGATGAAGTCTCAGACTTACCTGGGTGGAATGGAAGTATATTAGGTGAAGAACATCCGGAATTAGATACACAGGATCTTGAGGAAGTTGAATCATGAATACATTTTTATTATTTGATGGACCAAAGTTAATCAGACTGTAGTTCGTTTAGTCTTCAGAGAAATGCACAGAACGAAGGATAGAAAATGATAGCGGAGAGATCATAACTTTCAGATATTAGAAATTCATCGAAAGAGAGGGAAAGTGAGAGAGAGAGAAAGAGAGAAGAAATTATCGAGTTAACAATTTATTATATTACGTTCACGAATTCACAATACGGACATTAAATTGATTATTATTATAATGTTTGGGATAATGATGTATCCAAATATAAATAAGTTTTAATTACAATCGCTAAACAACAAACTATTAACATCAACAACGGCTCAACTTTTACTCCTGGAAAAGGGGGCGAAAAACAAAAGTCCAGTAGTTAGAAATAATTGGAAGAAGTATTAGTAGGAGTAGTTGTTGTAATAACAATAACATAAAACGTTTTGCCTTTAGATCAGACTAACAAATGTTTAATCCCAGTTGTTAGATTTTGTAGGAACTATCTATGACTAGAATGTTTCGATCAAGACCAGAAAGTTATCCTTGGCCAATAATCTTTTAAGATTGACATTCTAGAATAATATTTAGAATGGATGGTTTATCTTGCCATTGGGTGGTCAATCCACCGTTTTAAGATTATGTTTTTAGGTATAGGGACCTCGTATGATAAAAAATAATCCTTAAAATTGTCATAAGCAGTCTGAATTTTCATGAGACCCACAGACATAAAGATCTGCATGTGAAGACGACATTTTGATTTGCAAAGAGTTGGAAGTATCATATTTATCTGGTTTGTGATTAGTTTTTTAACACGAGATTCTCACAACTCAATTTTGACCTGAAAGTCCTTTGGGCTAATCACTTAGATCAAATTTATATTTTCCGTATAAAATGTTCATCTTAATTTAAAACAAGGTCCATTTAAATGAGGTGAAATTAAAAGTTTTCACAGTAAAGTATTTGAAAGTAAAACCTAAAAATCAGTTTACCAATAATATGCTGTGCCAAACCATTTTGAAATAGGGATACATTAGAAAAGCAGAATCTTAAAATATTTAACAAAAAATAACATAGTCAGAAATTTCGGCTTTTGGCCATTTGAAAACGGTTTCAAACCCATAGTGTTTATAAAGTGGTGAACCAAACAAAAGCAGCAAACTTGTTCTATACATTAATTTAATGTGCTCACATGTTTACACAGAGAACAACGAGGACTGTTTATTCCGGGTAAATTATTATTGTTCATGTTTTGTTTATTCGACTTAATTCTGTTTCTCGTCCTTATTTCATTTTTCTTCTTACACATACATATAATTATATACACAATCAACGTTTCTTTATAAGAGCAGATTTTGAAATCTGTCTATTTACACATAACTTCTTGAGGGATAGGTTAAATAATTACGACCTGAATGTTTATTACATGTGGTCAGATAATTGGCTACTCCATTTGTGGGAGATGTCGTGGTGAGTTGACGTTTATTTTGTAATGACTATGTAAGTCGAAACCAGATTTCTGTACCTATTGTTGCATAGTAAAACTCAAACAGCTAGTGTTTATTTAAATACATTTATGAAAAAGTCAAAGGAATACATTGTGGAGTCTTCAGCTTCTTCAGAGTCTTTTTGTAACTGTTCTTGTAAAAAATGTTCTGTAAATGGAAAGTATTCCTGAAAAATCACAAAATTAACATTAAACTTCTATAATTTAACTATGAGGTATTTCACCCCTTCTAATTTCTTATTATCATTGGTATCAGAGGACAGCCTGCGTGTTTTTTTTTTTTGCATACAATTAGCCCACCGACTGCGCCAATTTTATGGATATAAAATTATTGATATGTAGAATAGATTAGGTAATAATTTTCTCTTTCTTCTTCTCATGGGTTTTACCCGTCATATTCGTATCTCAAGGCCCCGCAGCCATGAGATCGCGTCGTCAGACCCTAAACTAAGTACTTTCAACCCACCAACGTATTAATATTTGGGACATATTGTGTTACCACGTGGTCTGTTGTTTGGTCAGCACCACACACACATAATGCAGAGGAAAGTGGATGTTGATCCTAGATGTTGTCAAACGCCCTTGAAGTCATATTATCACAATACGGTGCTATATAAATTGTCATATTATTATTAGTTAAAAGAGAGGTCCTGAAGGAAAAAGACTTTTATACCCTGTGCTTTGAAGAAAAGTGTTGGAAAGGCTGAATGATGATGGCTCACAGGACACTTGAATACTTTTAGAGAAATGAGTGGGCAGTTTGTACTTTTTCCGAAACCCCATAGAGAGTCAAAGTATTGAATAATGGAAAAGTACATTTTTTCCTATTACAGTGTCGAGGTTAACAATACATTGTTTAGATACTAATAATAACAATGAAGTATATTTTATTCGAGGATAAAAATCAATGATAAATATTTATAGGACCACCTCACGACATGCATAGGGGATGAATAAAAGAAAAGAAATGGTTTTCTAGAAATTCTATTGTGTTCTATTTCTTCAACCTTGGCCTTTGTTTTGTTTTTCGTTTCATAAAAATAGTTGTGTTCAATTGTTTCGATTGAAAAGAACGATGTTTTGCTGTTCATTTAAGGACTTATACACCCGATCCCAACAATTTTATTCAGCCACATTTTAAGGAACTTTTATAAATTATTCGTCTAGAAATCATTAGTGATTAATGTCTGTGCGTTTTGCACGGCAATGGAGATCAGTTAAGATTGGATCTTCTGGGTTTCGTAACGATAAATTTTGAATTAGTTGGAAGAGATCGCGCCTTTGCGATAAACTCGTCCTCTGTATATTGATTGTATCTAACTTGAATGTACCTATACGTTTTATGTAGATAATTGTTTGTAATCAATGTAAGTAAAGAATGAAAAAATAAATATTGAATGCACATTTACCTTTTATGTGATTGTTATCAATGTACCGTGAAGAATGTATAAATAAATAAATAATAGTGAATAAAGTTGTTTTAGCCCAAGAATGGTCGGACGTTTTACGAATACCTGGCTTTTACAGGATATTCAAAAACTTACAGAAAAGAAAAATATATATTAGGTATGGTTCAGTAAAATTATAGTTCGAATGAGAATGTTTATTGTTACTACTACTACTATTACATCACAGCATTTCCGAAAAGTGGAGGAAACAGCAGATATGCCGCATAAAGTAAACATGCAAGCTGTTCTCTTCGTGCCAATAAAAGATCAAGATATTCAGGATAGGTGGCAAGTCAAGTTTCTCTGTTGAATTTAAGATGTAAAATGTAAAAGGGTTAGTTGGAAGACATCGCATCTTAGCTATAAACTCGCCCTCTGTACATTGAATGGGGAACTTTCACAAAAAAAAAATTTCAACCCAAAAAATAGTACAGAAAATTATAGTTCCTTTCATATTTTTAAATGTGCATTTTTAAGGTTTTTATCACCATTTAAAAAAGCAATTTTCGCACTTCGCCGCAAAAAGGTCCACTCGTGGCGGGGCAATGTTTGACAATATCAGGCGCTACAAACAGTACTGAGAGTGAAATGTGTGGCAATACAAAATAGCGCCTAGCGACGTCACACCGGACTAATTCAATAACAGAAAATATGGATTTTATAAATAAAAATAATGAATGAAAAGTTTTATTTTATCGTTTCTTATTAGGATATTCGTGATCAGCGTATATTTATTAATATGAATTGATAACATTTATTCATATTCCTCACACATGCATGTTCCCCATTGTTTTATTTTGTAATATTGTAACCAATGTACAGTGAAGAATAAAATAAATAAATAAATAATAAAAGTTGTTTATAGTTCCTTATCCTTTCTATACGTTATTATTACAGGATAATGGTTTATCGCGTTGTCCTTTTTATTGTCACCAATAGAACAATAAATGGATGGCAAGCCTGTAATAAAAATATTCTGTCTATGTCAACTCCAATATTGAATATCCTTTAATTCATAAGGGTAATAAAAAATGACGTGAACTTTTTTTTACGAATATAATCAAAATGTTCCTTTTTACTATTAACCTATCTATTTTTTATTTATTCATTCACAATACCACGGCGTGAGCCTTTTACATGTTTAAAAATATACAAAAAAAACATACAAATCTAATTTCTCATCAACAAACACTGCTGGAGCAAGATAAGAACAAAAAACTGTCGAAAAACAAAAACACAAATGGGAATCAATACAAAATATCAATAATTTTAGTCAAATCATAAAATAGTAGGTATAGAATGTCAATGAAATGTTTAGCAATATGTCAAGAATTAAAATTGAAATTAAGTTTGGAGATGTCAAGTAGATAGAAGAAAGAAAAATAAAATCTCTGAGAAATGGTACAAATATTTTAAATGTCATAAGAAATGTAGGCAATAGTTGAAATGTCGTAATGTGAATTAGTCTATAATAGATTAAAATGTCAATAATAAAATAGAAAAATGTTAATTATCATTTAAATAATCAATGATGTTTTATCACCAGATAAAGGAAACAATCTAAAAATTGACACTACAATATTTTCATTTATTTTTCGTAATATTTTCATTTGTTTTTCATAGAATGATTTGAAAATCCGAGACTCTACCATTGGCCTACTGATCACTTACAACAAAAATGATATAAGCGTATTTGGGGTGAAGGTATTTAGATCAGCCATTAAAGCAGATTCCGTGGAGCACCCGGCAATGAATTGGTCTCATAACTGTCCTGTAAAGGGCAGATGTTCGAAAAATGAAGACACTTTACATTTGAAATTCAGCGATGAGGTTTACCACCATCCCGAATGTCTTTTTTTTGTTGAGACCGAGAGAACAGCTTGCATTTTAATTACATGCAGCTGGTCTGCTGTCTACCCCACTTATGGGATATGCCGCAATGGTGTAGTGTCAACCCAAATTTATAAAATAAAAATGTTCTCATCAGAAAAACTGAGGAAAATTAAGAAATGTTTGTTTGTTTTAAACATGATAGCATGAGAAACTTGATACACGTATTTTTAATTTTGAAAAGAATATCTTCTTACAAAACTCAGAGTATTCTGTATTCTATTTTTAAAATGTACATAGAAACGACTTTTTGTAACATTATGAATAAAATATCAAAATAAACAAAAGACGTAGAAGAATAAACACATTAAATAATAACGATAATAATAAAAAACAATACTAAATATACACATTAAACGCCTACCGTGGATGCTATTTAAAAACATTGTTGTTATCCTCGTTATAACTGCCTATACCAGTGTTTCAAGTAAATGTAAGAACAATTCATAATTATATCTTTTGAAATATTCAAATATATTTGTATTGTGAAGTGTAATATCGTTTTTCTTAGAAGAAATTATTTATATGTCTTCATATTATGACATCTTTTATTATTTATTTGCAAAAGGAACTCTGAAGGCTATTCGTGACGCGGTTTTCATAATTATAAAATCAACATGGGGATAGTCATGAAGCAGCTTTTACGAAACAGCATTGTTAAATTATTTATACTCGTATTATGTTGTAAAAATATTAAATAGTCCTTGAACTATTTTGTTTTTAATACCACCCTGATACGAAGAATTTGACACCCTAGGGGTATTTTTGTTTTATCGCCATTTTTTCTTTATTTTCTTTTAAGTATTCCCATGTACTTAAATTCTTGTCAAAACAATTAATGATAACATTAAAAAATATATTTATTCCAAGAACACTTTGAGCAGAAAAATAATCGCAAAAATATCGTGAATAACAGTAAACGGTTACGTCAAAAAATACCGCCTACACGTAAGTTCTGAATATTTTTTCAGCATGAAAATTATTTTAAGGCTTTATCTAAGAACTCAAGCTTTCATGGCCGACGTTTTAAGTACTTATTTTTTTCCGGGCTATTTGGAAGTGTTCTAGTGGGCAGAAAATTTCCCGGAAACTCGAAAACTTTGTAAAAGATCTAATATCCCCTTCAAGTAACTAACGATACTGCTTAGAGAAGAAGGCATTTTCCCATTTCTTCCCTTCCCTTTTTGCACCAACATTTTTGGTGTGTGGCCACTAAATCTAGAGTGCTCCCTCGGGGCAGCATTTCTCGCTTTAATGCGACCTTAAATCCTGTTTGTGCATGTGTGTGTCGTTATGGAGAAACATATCTCCAGGTACGGCACGAGGTATGTGGCGGGCGCTGCCCTTTAAAAAAAAAAGAGTGAGGTTCCTACCTATCTATTCTTTACGGGCGTCCCCACGGAAACAATAGGTATAGAATGTCAATTCCAGGATCGCAGTCTAGCAGTGAACTCGCCCTCTGTTCATTGAATTATATAACTGATAATTTTATGATATTTCGTAAGGAATAAATATAAAATAAATTTAAAAAAAACTAAAGCTCAGCAGTGACAAAATGTAAATAGCTTAGGTTGAATGAATACTTACGTACAAATTATTATTATTGGACAACATTAAAGTGTCGTTTACGTGCTAAAGCACCTCAAGGACACTGTACAATTCATCAATTCTAGGACATTACATCCATGTCATATTATAAATATAAATAATGAATACGTAGAAAAAATGTTAACATATGTAGATAATGATTGTAAAGAACTTGGGATAACTTTGTGAAAGTTCATTTCAAGTTCAGTAGAAACTTATTAGAAACCAATAATAAACTCACTGATGATGGGTGTTTACCCGAAAAGCCTCAGAGTCAAATATTATCCATAGTGAAAGTAATACAGTGTTTTATTTTAAATCTATTTTAATTCTGGTAATAGAAATATTATAATATAAGACATACAAATTAATAAGTAAAGATGTAGAGACAGAATTCATCAATTCTAGGACATTACATCCACGTCATTTAAATATAAGTAAAACATACATAGAAAAAATGTTAATAGAGATATTACACTATAAGACATACAAATAAATAAGTAAGGACGTAGAGAAAGAAATATGTTTTTTTAGATACTTGAAAACACTTGTTAATAAGTACAAGTCTTGAATTTCACAATCTATAGAATTAATAATAAATTTACTGAAAATTATATGGTCGTGAAAACGATATATTATTACATTTTAGAGTGAGAACGTCTAAAATGTTTTTAGAACCTTTAAATTCCCGAAGAATTCAACAATGGCGAATTGAAATAATAATAATATGCCAAATGACGATAATAATAAAAATTGTCCAACGTAAATTTTACTGTTCGCTTTTTGCGAATTCAATAGTAAAGTTACGTAAGTGTATACATAGGTAGGTAGGTATTCAGTAATCGTATGTTTTTCAAAAAGCGAGGTCTCACTGTAATAAAACAATCAAATAAATTTTCACGCACATTCCGAGGTAGCACTGTACTAAAAGTGTGTTTTCACATGACCCACTCTATTCAACTTTTCACATAATTGGATTTTCGACGCCTAGATACTAATCGGATACTTATTTTTCAGAAGAAAAACTAATTTATGGATGTACTGAATAAATCAAGCATTACGAGAGTTTCCGTGTAAATAAAATAAAGTTCTTTCATCGTTTTTTAATTGTCGATTAAAGATATTATTTTTTTATTTATTTATTCATGAAATATACGGCTTACACCTTTTAACAATCAACATAATCAAGAAGATACAATCTTCAATTACAAAAATAAAATTGAAAGATGAATTGATTAGTATTCTATCAATAAATAGATAATTATAGACACATTTTTAGTTAGTTATGAAAAAAAGTGTATTGTAGGAAGACAAGTCTGTTATTTTTCAGGCGATTAAAGTCGCGTTAGTGTGTAATTCTGTCTAATTACTTAATTTGCGTATCTTAAACTAAGAAACGCATTGAAATGGAAATGGGCCGGACTTATAAGTTGCAGACAAGACGACATATGAAGCCGTAAATTCATGTTTTAAAGGAATGTGGCGATCCATCCGATAAAAGATGGAGCAACGACGTAAAAAAGATAGGGAAACCAGGTAAAAGGTGTTGGCAGAAAAGATACCTATATCTAGCAGTAGTTGGACAGGAGTTGAAGAAGAAGTGTGTAATTGAAATTCTAGATCATTGATGAGTTGGATACTATCACCCGCTCAAATGTGAAAAGCACTTTTTTGTTGTTTGTCGTTATATAGAGGAGCAAGTTTGCTGAATATCTGAAAACAGAATGGCAAAGAAAATTGAACTATATTTTTATGTTATACCATGAAGAAGATTACGTTACAATTTTTTCTTCCAATTTTTCTCTTATCTACTGTAAATACTGTTATTTTGAATGCCCTGTATAATTAATTAACATAATATCTGGAATACCTGTGTCGCGTCCTGGAGTCCTTGGAACAATGTGGGTCATCATTTCTTGAAATGGATAAGTGAGAAAACGAAGTGGTAAAAAAAGACTTCCTAAAAATGGAGGACATTTTCCTTGTTCATCCTTTCACAACGAATGAAAGAAGTAATTTATTCTTATATGGCAAGCTTAAACTGGTGAAAAAAGTGTGAGGAGACCAAAGGTTAGCCAGATTATATTTGATGTTAGTTTATTGTACGCGGTATATTTAGGGTAGAAGGTTGTAGAAAATCATAGAAGATATTCTCAAGGATGAATAGCTGCAGAAAAAAATAATCCACTCTTTTTTTCTGTAAAGTTGGTTGAAAGACATCGCATTTTAGCGATAAACTCGCCCTCTGTACATTGAATTGTATAAATGATATTTTCTATGTTAATTTGTATTATTCTCAAGAATGTACAGTGAAGAATAAAATAAATAAATGAAGTGAATGTATTTTATGTGGCGACTGGAGGCGAGGTGAAGGTGGATCCAAAAGATGGATTCTTCCATTGGCTTACAGCAGCGGGGAGAATAATAAAATTGACGATTTTAACAATAATCAATGTGTAGTGGTTAGATGGAAGACATCACTTCGAAAAGTGATAATCTCGCCATTGCATAATATCGTCCTAGTATTTTAATTTTTGTATTGATTAATTAACACTGTTATATTAGAATGATGATATGCAAAAAGAATTTTTTTTTTATACATATTTTGGTATCTTTATGTACCTATTTGAGGTTGTATCTGAGGTTGTGTTAAGCTGTTTTGGTTAAAAAGAAACATAAATAATAGGCATAATTCACTCGTATAGGCATAATCCACTCGGTTGCCTGGCCTTCAAACGAAGTAACTTATAGGAATTGAAAAAGGCATTTGATATTAGAATCACAGAACAAATATGTAATTTCTACAAAATAAAACGCAGGAGTAATTATTAAATATTGAAGACGTTATAATGTATTATGTGTCCTATGGAGTTCCCACTCCAAGAACAGACATTCCATTATTTTCTGTAAGTGTCATGAAAAAGGCAGGTGTTCGAAAATCCTCACGTGTAATAAAAGAATCAACATCTAGAAATCAGAGGTGAAGCATGCCGCACACCATATATTATATTTTAATGGCATGCTAAAGACAATCCGCATGTTTATTACTTACAGTTGTTCCGCTCGTTACCTCACTTGTGTGATATTCCGTGTTGATATTACATATTATATAGTATGATACGTATTATAATATGTACGATGTTTTACAGGACAGTCGAAAACTCAGAGAAAAGATTGAGGGACTTAATCTTTTCCAAGAATATGAGATAGCAAAATATAAAAAGGTAATTTTCGATTTTCTCCTTTGCGAGATCTGCAAGAGATAATAATATTGTATCGGGCAATGAATATATATATAGATACAGTGTAAGATAGTAAGGAAAAAATGAGAAAAATGATGGGTTTTCAGTGGACATAGAAGATATAATCAGAAAATCTAAGGAATGATAGTTTTCCGTAGTTTTCAGAAGTGTCTAATAACAATTTATTTGCTCGAAACCTTTCTTGTAAGATAAGACACGTATTTCTTGCAGGATTTGATAATATCACCTTGCCAAGTAATTTTTAGTGTCAGTTAGTTTCAACCTATCTCATGGATATTTTATGGGAGTACGTTTAAAGCTCCTTTCCTGGAGTTATTGTATTTTGGAATATTTAAATAGAATACTTTCTGAGCTCATGAGTCGCATTTCTTATTTCTGTGGATCGTGTACAACTGGCTTTTGACATTTGACTTCTCGAAAAGTAATACTTCTACAGACCTCTCGATGCGTCGTAGTCCTCTTTGAATTAGTATATAATATATTACTAATCTAAATGTTGTCTATAATGTTAAGAATTTTAGTACGTAGTAATACGTAACTGTAAGAACATAGTTTTTAAGAATATTGTAGTAGTGAGTATAGTGCCTTATTGTAGTAAGTATCTCCTGCAAGGGATTTGTAGGGTTATAATTTGCGGGAGGATTTTGTCAGAGCGAGCCCTTAAGGCAAATCCTGAGCCCTCACTTTAAAATTTTCTAAGTCTGGATGATGTAGGAGCTCAGCTCTTAAAACATCCAGGGGAAAGTGATGGAAGCCCCTTATTGTACCTACTTATGTAAATTGATACTAAGGATTTTTTGTAGTCTTTTGTATTACATACATGCAATATTTATATTATTTTTTAAATTTCCCACTTTAAAACTATTATAAAACAACAAATTTAAAACTAGAGAAATAAACGAATAAAATCTGTATAAAAATAGAAACCTTTATTTCCTTAATGCTATATGATTTTCTTAGTTTCTTAGTCGGTAGGTATATGTAGACTAGACAAAGAAATTCTAACTTGAACTTGATTTAGAGAGGTGGGACATTCTTACGACCTAAACGTCGTAATAACAATAATAATAATAATATTTAGGGCATCTACTAACAATAAAAGTACGCGTTCAAATCGTAAATATGTCACGTAATCCAACAGGACCTCGTCCCGTTGGGAGTTAGTATCCTGAGAGACCTAAATATTGCATATTAAAGGATGAAAAAGAATAGGTATTCGTAATGTATATCATTTAGATAATCATATCTTAACAAAATAAATAATGAATATCTTACCAAACTAGGACACTGTAGCTTGACCCCTTATACCAGGAGAAATTCTGATTGGGGCAATGCTTATGGTTTATTATTTTGTAGTAGCTGATTGCTTAAATTAAGTGTACCTATTATTGTTGTTGAATACTGCCATCTGTGTGGTGAATTATGAAGCACTAGTCACTGGCTATAGACATAAGGTGATAATCTATGGCGAATAAATTCAATTCAGGGTTTGTCTTTGGTTACGTGTATATAATACACACACACTTGTTGATCCATCTCTTCTTCTCCAATACACAGTCAAACAAAAACATTAGCATCTATACTGTTCTATTTTGTTACAAGTTTTACATTAAATTCCACAATATAATAAAAAAGTGTTTGTTCTGCAATCCATCCACTCATCAGTTACACAACTCAACATTAGCGATCGTGAAAGGGACATAGGCGATCGAGACACAACAACATTGGCGACCGTAAAACAGGACATCTTTCGGAAAAAAACATCGAATCCATCATTGCGTATCGTATCCTATATTTTCCTATTCATTTACAATTCTATCCTATAATATTACATTTCCATTCAAATAGATCAATATATTTAACTATCTGGGGATTCATTGCCATTTTATATAAATATTATACATTTTAAGGTTAATTGTTACAATAATATCTACCCTACAATTTCATAACTGTACTCTTATCTAATTGTTGATTTAAAACATTTGTTTAATAAATAAAACTAATATTATCTTTATTGTTTTGCAGATAACCCGTGATTCCATCATTTTTCGGCATTTTTATTGAAAAAAAACTGTGGGTAAATTCTCGTGAGAAATATTGTTGCAAAATAGTCGCGTGTTTTCAATGTTCATTGATTGGCATTTTTTGCATTGAGTTTTCTCTTTTTATTATTGTATACTTATTACATTCTAGTGAATTATGTTGTCTGGAGAAAGAGAAACAAGGACAGCCACTTCAAAAATGGAAAAAACACGTGATTCTGAAATGGAGGTTTGCAAAGGGTTGATATCAAGGCGAGGCGTTTTGAAGGGACAACTCACGCGCTTTAAAGATTATTTGAGTAAGAAAGATTTAGATATTTGTGAATTACAGTTAAGGACATCAAGAATGGAAAGCATGCTTGAAAAATTTGAAATGTTGCAATGTGACTTGGAGGAAATTGATGGTGAGGAAGTGGTGTATAGGGATACTTTTGAACAACTATTTTACACCACTTTAAGTAAGGCAAAATCATTATTGAAAGATCAACTACAAGTCACATGTGAAGTTAAGTTAAATCCAATTCAAATACCTACATTTCATGGTAATTATGAAACATGGTTACACTACAAAGATACATTCAAATCTCTTGTAGGCAACAATAATTCTTTATCTAACTTACAAAAGTATCATTACTTACTGAGCTCATTAAAGGGTGAAGCCTTAAATTTAGTTTCTTCTTTGGAAGTTTCAGACACTAATTACTCTTTAGCATGGGACATCTTAACAAGGAGATTTGAGAACACCCGCCTCATTGTGGACAAACATGTTAATCACATTTTCAATCTCATTCCAGTGAAGCCAGAATCATATCAATCTTTAAGGCGATTGATCGATGATTCACAGCTCCATACGCGAGCTTTGGAAAGTTTGGGACTACCCACAAGCAGCTGGGACATCCTGTTAATTCACATAATTGCTAACAAATTAGATTCAGTATCACGTAACATATGGGAATCGCATCACTTGCAGGGTGAGCTACCTACATTAAAGGAACTGTACGAATGTATTGGGGAGAGAGCACGTATTTTGGAGACGACGTCTCACAACAAAAACTTCAAACCATCCAACACCTCCAACCGAGCAGGAGTTGGCTTGGTTGCAAATGTACGAGCAAACCCAGTTTGCCCACTTTGTTCTTCACAGCATCGATTAAACCAATGTGAGCAGTTTAAGTCGATGGGGACTCAGCAAAGGTGGGAGCTGGTAAAAAGGCAGCGACTGTGCCGTAACTGTATGTTAAGGAATCATATTGCCAAGGATTGTTCTTCAGGAGGAAGATGTAAGGTGTGTCGGAGGGACCATCACACCTTATTGCACACACCGAGCGTGCACAATTCGACAGCAAATACGGAAACTCTGGGACCTACTTCACAGGTTCCTACTGTGGTGAACCATGCTTCGCTCTCAAACGACGAGGAAGTACTGTTATCCACGGCCATGGTTGGGATCCAACTCCCTGATGGCGGCATTTTTAGGGCACGAGCACTCTTGGACTCGGCAGCACAGTCGAATTTCATTACAAAGAGTTTATGCGAGAAACTCAACTTACGGACAAAGGGAGCATATCTGCCAGTCTCGGGACTGCGGCAACAGGTAACTCACATTGAAGAAAAGGTAGATATAACAATTAATTCTTTATTGTATGATTACAGGAGGAAAATCAACTGTTTGGTCCTGCCTGTAATTACATCAAACTTGCCACTGCGATCTGTGGACAGACGACGTTTTCACGTGCCTTCCCAGATGCAGCTAGCGGACCCTGACTTCCATAAATCTTCTCCAATAGACTTGTTATTGGGAGCACAGGTATTTTGGGAGGTACTTCAGGGAAATCATGCGTCAGCTCAACGTCAGCAGCCGATGATGCATCAGACCAAATTAGGATGGGTCATTGCAGGAGCTATTCCGTGGAACTCTGAAGGAATCAGCAGACAAAGGCCGGTATCTTGTTACATTTCTTTGAATCAATTAAACAAAAATATTGAGAAATTTTGGGAGGTAGAAAGTGTGCCTAATTCTCTGGTTCGAACCCAGGAAGAGACATTATGCGAGAAACACTTTACTAGTACTACGACTCGTGATGAGTCGGGCAGATTTTCAGTAAGTCTACCCTTCAAGGAATGTCCACCTAACGTGGGAAACTCTCTTGAAATAGCCAAGAGGAGGTTACTTTCGATGGAGCGACGGTTTCAGAAGAATACAGAGCTGCACACACAATATGCAGCATTCATGAATGAGTATTTGGAATTGGGGCTGATATGCCCGGTATAATAGGTATTGTGCCGAAAAGTTACCATCAAAAATAATAATTGGTATTTAGAAAGTGGTACTGAAATACCGAAATAAACAATGCAGTTCATAAGAATTTAGAATAACCCAACATTAAAAATATAGCTGCACTTAAAAGGTACCTACATTAATAATGTATTGTTTACTAATCTTCGTACCTGCATACAAAATATTATTGTTTATATATATTTGTACCTGCATGGCAACAGGGGTAATAAAGAGAATAATATCAACAAAAGATTAAGGCGCATTCATTATGTATCAACTTAAGGCGCATTCATTATGTATCAAATTATTTTATGAAGATTCTAGAATGTCTGCGTATTGTAATTATTTAGTATCTGCTTGGTTGGATTTTTTATACCTACGCTTCGATCTATTGAGTTTTGATATCGATGATATATTTTGAATTATGTAAACGACTCTTTAGGTATGAATTCTAATTTTATTGTAACATACGTAGTTTGAGTATTTAATTATCTACCTAAAGGGTTGTATTGTGACATATGTAATAGAATAAGATATGTGTTATTTGTGTTGCGGAATGGACGCTCGTTATATAATAATAAACTGTGATAATGGACACTAGAAATATTGTTTCGAAATTAATATCAGTGAAAGAGACACTATAACATATGTGAATTAATTAATTATTAATTAAAATCAGTGCATTGAACGCTTTATCACATCATGTCATTTGTAAATATTTATTTTATTATTTACTGCATAATTCTTGGAATCCAGACAAGGGGCCAGGTGTCCCCGCAAACCAATGGAACTTGCGGTGAGCGTGTATTGGTATTCAATTAGCCAATCACGGCGCTGCACAGAGATGCATCACAGCGTAGGAGGGGTATATGACCAACCCCTCTCTACACCACTCAAGGAACAGCGGAGAAATGTCCTTGAAAGATCAGAGAGTCTCCATCAGCCATCAGTGGTGAACAGTCGTTATCAGTGAGTCGTAGCGAGCAGTGAGTCGTAAACAGGCGTCCTTGGTATAAGGATCGCTCCTGTCATCACTCATCAGCTGACCTTCAGAGAGACAAGTGTCTCTAGTCATTGGGCTTCAGTTGAGTTGAGATATTCTCCTCCTGAAGCCATGACGTGCCAACTTCGTACCTGTGTAGGCTGTTAATTGCCTCCAGAAGCCTCGGACGTGGGACTTCGCCCTCCCAGCACTGCACCAAGGGGCGCCTTCTTCAACTTGTTTGCCTCTAGGCATTTTCATGCCAGAGGCGCCCTCAACGCGGGATCCATTACAATCATCGCAAAGTGAAATTTAATTATTTTAAAAGTGCTTCGTTTCCGTTTTTGTTGAAATAATAATCAAGTGTTTTTTTATTGGGATAATTACATGTGCACAGACAATACGGGGTAGTGAGTAAGTCGTAGTATTGTGTTGCTGTTTAAACGTGTGTTTGTAATAGTGGTAAGAATTTTTTTATTTTTAATTAAATGTTTATTTGAATCTAAATTTGTCTTTTACACATTTGTCCATTTAATTACAGATAACTTGTCGTCTCTTAATTTATATAGCCTCACTGTATAATTTAATCGAGACCATTTTATTGTTTTAACTCCTGGAGTGCTGTGGGTAGCCCAGTAGAGTCTCAGCCGTTGGCATTTTTGGCATAATATTTTATTTATTTTATCCTCAACCAAAAACCATTCTTTCATCACCATCTCTCTCTCACCCCCCCATATCATATTGGCTTCCGAACGTGGGTCCGAAACGAAAAAATGCACTCCTGTGCATAATCGTTACAACGAATCCGTCCCTGAGATTTTGTAATTAGTTTTTTTTGTGATATCGGAGGAGGGTGTATATTTTTTTTAAAATGAACTGACAAGTTACCTGTATGGCGAATGTGTATTGTTTTGACTTTTGGCTTTGTTTAATTGACATGTGTTTATTGTGTATTACGGTATGATTCGATCGATGGATAAGGTGTCGGTTATCAGATGCTATGTGCGCGAATTTTCGCTTTCGTTCGGAGGCTGGACTGACGAAGGCCCCGAACGTTTCCTCAAAGAATGCGAGGAATGCTGGAAGCTTGAGTGGGAAGATGAATTGCCAAGGGAGGCTGTGTATTGCTTGCGCGGCGACGCAAAGCGGTACTGGAAGTCTCTGGGGTTTCGGTATTGTCGATGGGGTGTTTTCAAAGAATTAATTTTGCGAAGGTTTGGTGTGGAAGGACAGATAAATGCGATCTATAATGACCTGTTGACAGTGTGTCAAGGTCGGGATGAACTAGGGAGTGATTTTGTTGACTGGAAGGTCAGGATAAACAATCGGTTAAAAGGGTATGGCCATGTATTATTTAAAGATGAAGGACCAGCAATGAGCGTATGGAAGCAAATGACATCCTGGTATAGGACGAGGATTAATGGTCGGGAGTTAGTTAATCTGGAACATTTGCAAGAGTTGGTATGGCGCCTGGACTTTCCAGAATACACTCCGGAGGGACAAGTTGTGTTAGATAATCTTCCAGATATAGCATCTGTTCGCGATGAAATTCGGTGTGATGTACCTAGCCAGGACGCTAGGGAGGTTGAGGTACCCGCAGAGGATGAGGTTTCCCTCTCGGAGGAACAGGTTGAGGATGATATGGAAGAAGACACCGAACGGGAGGCACATACACCTCCCTCTATTCACGAATGGGTAAAGTCTTTCGCGTGGGTTTTAAAATCAGTTTTGGCAATGCTGATTATCGCCGGTTGCATCGTCGAGAGCTGCATACGTTTGCTAGTATGTACAGCTATGATTTTGTTTAGATTCGTGAATAGAAAAATATCGCGTCGCCGTAGAACAGCGTTGATATTGTTCGAAAAAATAAAATATGCGTCCATCAATCGAATCAACTATGAATGTTATGCTATCGATGATTATTTTTATAATTTGTTCATCGATATGGATTCCCGATGCCTGAAGTCGAGGAGAAAATTCAATCAAGCCAGATAGTCACATATGTGTGTTATATTGGATAAGGATTGACTTAGGCTTGCAATGGGACTAATGTGTTTTGTTTAAATATTTTAAATGGTTTGAATATTTTCCGTAAAAATATCTCTGGCGCCCAGATTAATTTAGAATGATGTATAGGTATAGTTTTCACGTTTAAAATGTTTTTAATTACGTAGGTAGGTAGGTGCAACTTTTGTTTATGCCTACGTGTGCATTATTTTTTGTAATCGTTGTAAAATGTTTTAAAAAATTTGGAATATGGAAAATAGAATTTGTTTGAAGTAACCAGCGAGTGTAACGTGTGAAGATAATTGATGTGGATGTTGGATGTGTGGAATATGTGAATATAATGTTGTTTTTCTGAAAAGGAGAGTTATAGTAGAGGAGAGAGATGCTTTGTATGATAGAGATATGTGAGGGATTCTCAGTTGGCACGGGGAGTTATTTGTAAGGAGAGGTATTTATTCTGCGTGTTTTGAAGAGAAAGTCTGCGTGTATGAAGTGTATGTTTTGTTTGTATGGGATAAGCACAGAGGCGATGAGTGTTCCGTCCTGCTTAGTTCTCCAATGTATTTCGTCGTGTGGACAGTGAGGTCCATGTTAATGAATTTTGTGAGGGACAGTGAGGTCCAATGTTTGTTTAGAGATGTATGTGCAACTGAGAGAACCAGTCCCCCAGTCTGCTGTCACAAAGCATGCTTGATGAGAGGTATGAAGCATATAATATTCGTTTTACATAAAGAGTCACATCTACCATGTTTATTTTGGTCACATACGGAATGTATGTTTGACAATGTATTTTTTAATTCGAATTTAGCTGATTTTAAAAGATGTAAAGTAAAACGAAATGCGTTTAAAATTTGTTTATGATTTTAAATTGAAATGTGTGTGCACCTACCTACTTGCTAATTGTGTTGAATTTTATAGATAGTTTCATATATAATTTGTATTGAATTTGAAAGTTTATTGTGTGATGAATATTGTAAAGAATGGATAACTTTTCGACAAGGAATGGGTGGCGATTTGATATGCCCGGTATAATAGGTATTGTGCCGAAAAGTTACCATCAAAAATAATAATTGGTATTTAGAAAGTGGTACTGAAATACCGAAATAAACAATGCAGTTCATAAGAATTTAGAATAACCCAACATTATAAATATAGCTGCACTTAAAAGGTACCTACATTAATAATGTATTGTTTACTAATCTTCGTACCTGCATACAAAATATTATTGTTTATATATATTTGTACCTGCATGGCAACAGGGGTAATAAAGAGAATAATATCAACAAAAGATTAAGGCGCATTCATTATGTATCAACTTAAGGCGCATTCATTATGTATCAAATTATTTTATGAAGATTCTAGAATGTCTGCGTATTGTAATTATTTAGTATCTGCTTGGTTGGATTTTTTATACCTACGCTTCGATCTATTGAGTTTTGATATCGATGATATATTTTGAATTATGTAAACGACTCTTTAGGTATGAATTCTAATTTTATTGTAACATACGTAGTTTGAGTATTTAATTATCTACCTAAAGGGTTGTATTGTGACATATGTAATAGAATAAGATATGTGTTATTTGTGTTGCGGAATGGACGCTCGTTATATAATAATAAACTGTGATAATGGACACTAGAAATATTGTTTCGAAATTAATATCAGTGAAAGAGACACTATAACATATGTGAATTAATTAATTATTAATTAAAATCAGTGCATTGAACGCTTTATCACATCATGTCATTTGTAAATATTTATTTTATTATTTACTGCATAATTCTTGGAATCCAGACAAGGGGCCAGGTGTCCCCGCAAAACAATGGAACTTGCGGTGAGCGTGTATTGGTATTCAATTAGCCAATCACGGCGCTGCACAGAGATGCATCACAGCGTAGGAGGGGTATATGACCAACCCCTCTCTACACCACTCAAGGAACAGCGGAGAAATGTCCTTGAAAGATCAGAGAGTCTCCATCAGCCATCAGTGGTGAACAGTCGTTATCAGTGAGTCGTAGCGAGCAGTGAGTCGTAAACAGGCGTCCTTGGTATAAGGATCGCTCCTGTCATCACTCATCAGCTGACCTTCAGAGAGACAAGTGTCTCTAGTCATTGGGCTTCAGTTGAGTTGAGATATTCTCCTCCTGAAGCCATGACGTGCCAACTTCGTACCTGTGTAGGCTGTTAATTGCCTCCAGAAGCCTCGGACGTGGGACTTCGCCCTCCCAGCACTGCACCAAGGGGCGCCTTCTTCAACTTGTTTGCCTCTAGGCATTTTCATGCCAGAGGCGCCCTCAACGCGGGATCCATTACAATCATCGCAAAGTGAAATTTAATTATTTTAAAAGTGCTTCGTTTCCGTTTTTGTTGAAATAATAATCAAGTGTTTTTTTATTGGGATAATTACATGTGCACAGACAATACGGGGTAGTGAGTAAGTCGTAGTATTGTGTTGCTGTTTAAACGTGTGTTTGTAATAGTGGTAAGAATTTTTTTATTTTTAATTAAATGTTTATTTGAATCTAAATTTGTCTTTTACACATTTGTCCATTTAATTACAGATAACTTGTCGTCTCTTAATTTATATAGCCTCACTGTATAATTTAATCGAGACCATTTTATTGTTTTAACTCCTGGAGTGCTGTGGGTAGCCCAGTAGAGTCTCAGCCGTTGGCATTTTTGGCATAATATTTTATTTATTTTATCCTCAACCAAAAACCATTCTTTCATCACCATCTCTCTCTCACCCCCCCATATCAGGGCATATGTCTCCTTGTCTACCTGACAAGGAAAATGCAGTTTATCTTCCCCATCATTCCGTTTTCAAGGGAACAAAAATCCGTGTAGTGTTCGATGGTTCTGCAAAAACATCCAATGGAAAGTCCCTAAATGATAATCTGATGAAAACACCTACCATACATAATGAGTTATTTACATTGTTGATTAATTTCAGGAAACATCGATATGTCTTGAGTGCAGATATACAACAGTATTATAGGCAGGTCAATGTACATGAAAGGGACAGGGATTACCAGAGGGTCTTATGGAGGACATCTCCCAGTGAGGAAATGGGACATTTCCGACTCAACAGCGTCACATACGGACTCAGTGCGTCACCATATCTCGCGATGAGATGTCTAAACGAACTAAGTACAATTTATTCTTCTATTTTTCCTCTCACTTCTCAGGTGATAGAAAGGGATTTTTATGTGGATGATCTCTTAACAGGAGATCATGATAAGCAGACTTGTATTAATTTAAAAAATGAACTGTCATACCTTCTAGACAAGGCAGGTATGAAACTTACCAAATGGAGGTCAAATCTGGAAGACCTACATGACACTGGTCAGAACAATGACAGTAAATCCTTGAATCTCGAGGACGATTTTCAGTGCAAAATTCTAGGGTTGCATTGGAACAGTTACGAAGACACTTTTCATTATAAGGTTAACATTGAAACAAATACATCAACGTCTACTAAAAGGACAATTCTTTCAGATATTTCTAAGACGTTCGACCCGTTAGGACTCATCGGGCCCATTGTAATTAGGGCAAAATTATTAATGCAAAAAATTTGGCAGTTACAGATAGGATGGGACGATGAACTACCTGAAGACATTATTATTGCATGGAACTTTTACAAAAGGGATCTACAAGACATCAACATCATCAAGATTCCAAGGAGGGTAATTGTGACGTCAACAGGTAGTGCAGACATACAAATATTTGGGTTTTCCGATGCATCGAAGGAAGCGTATGGTTGTACTGTATATTTGAAGTCCATGGATGAACAAGGTAGGACACAGATCAATTTACTTTGTGCAAAATCTAGAGTGGCACCTCTCAAACAACTTACCTTGCCTAGGCTAGAATTATCAGGAGCGCTACTATTAGCTGGACTTGTCAAGTCCATAAAGGAGAACATGGGTTATCAAGGTGTTTCCACTAAGCTTTTCACAGATTCAACTATTGTGTTGTCATGGCTACGAGCCTCAGCAACAAAAATGGATACCTTTGTAGCAAACAGGGTAGCAGAAATTCAGCGTAGCACAGAAGATTGTCAATGGATACATGTATCGTCACAACACAACCCAGCAGACTTGATTTCCAGGGGTACATCTGTACAACAACTTTCATCTTCAACTTTGTGGTGGAATGGTCCATCTTTCATACAAGAGGATGAGAAACTTACAGAATGTTCTTCTACGGTTGATATACAACAAGATATAGTGGTAAATACTACCACACTGGTAAATATTGAATCATGGGATATTTTCACAAGATATTCTTCATTTAATAGATTGCTTAGAATTACTGCATATTTAATAAGATTTAAGAATAATGTAACATCAAAAACAGGACGTAGAACTGGACCTTTACAGGTATCTGAACTTCAACATGCACATGATGTATTGTGCAACATCGTCCAAGGTATTTTCTTTCACAGAGAAATAAGGGATTTAAAAAAGGATGGTCAGGTGTCTGCTCGTAGTAATGTAAAATCATTAAATCCAGTATTGATAAATGGTATACTTTGTGTTGGAGGAAGACTGAAAAACAGTGAGGTACCTACCCAACAAAAACATCCTATTTTGTTGCCTGCGGGACACGCTTTTACAACATTAATTATAAAGTATTATCATTATACTAATTTACATTTGGGTTTGCAGGGACTGTTGGCGCAGCTACGACTCAAGTACTGGCCATTGTCAGAAAAGAATACGATAAGAAGGGTTCTCAAGCATTGTATCCTGTGCTTTAGGTACAAGACGCCAGTGAATTACCAAAGGATGGGGGATCTGCCTGCAGACAGGGTCACTGCGACAAGGCCATTTTCAATTGTTGGAGTAGACTATTCAGGTTTCTTCAATATAAAATCAGGTTTTACCAGGAACGCTAAGGTTGTAAAATGTTATATTTGTTTATTTGTTTGTTTTGCCTCTAAGGCAGTGCATCTGGAAGTTGTCACTTCCATGACGACAGAGGCTTTTTTGAATGCATTAAAAAGATTTGTTGCTCGGCGGGGAATGCCAATCAAGATTTATTCAGATAATGGCACAAATTTCATTGGTGCAAGCAACGATCTTGCCAGAATTTATACACAGTTAAGAGCCTCTGAGGAGGAGATTGTTAATTTTTGTTCTCAACGATGGATCGACTGGAAATTCATTCCAGCTCGATCACCCCATTTTGGTTCTCTTTGGGAAGCAGGTATAAAACTAGTAAAAACTCCCTTGAAAAAGGCTTTGAATTCTCAGGTATTGAATTATGATTCTATGCTTACTTTGATTTGTCAAATCGAAGCCTCCATTAATTCCAGACCAATAACCAGTTTATCCTCTGATCCAACTGATCTCAACCCACTCACTCCTTCCCATTTTTTGATTGGAGACTCGTTGGCGAGGTTACCTGAACCAGATGTATCACACTTACCAGATAATCGTTTAAACCACTACCAAAAGATTATTGCTATGTTCAAGGGTTTTTGGACTAGATGGAGCAGGGAGTATTTCCAGGGACTCCAACAACGGACAAAATGGACACACGGAAATGAGAGACAATTGAAGGAGGGGGATTTGGTGCTAATAAAGGACGAGACTGTTCCCATGCTTTGGAAACTTGGCAGAGTTGTCCAGACACATCCAGGTCCAGATAACGTCACCCGAGTTGTCACCTTGAGGACCCAATCTGGACTGACAAAAAGAGCCATCCATCGTGTGGCATTGCTACCAGAGCCTTCGGAACAGTGAAATACCTATGTGCTATATTGTTTTAATTTTTTCTTTTGTGAAGTGAGCTTGAATACATAATAATATGCATTAAACAAACAATAATACAGTACATCAAGATTTTAAACTCCAAACAAGACTTACATCAAGATATTAATCATTTATAATAGTTGAACATGAAGCTTATAAACCCAAACAAAATATTTAATTAAAAACATGGACATTTAACCTCAAGAAAGAAGATTTATTATGTATATTGTATTTTGTTGTATGTATTTTCAAATATCTTAGCATTGGTAGAGGAAGGATTTAATCATGGGTTGTAATGGGAAAGTAAATTCATTTTAGGTTTAATTAGTTGTTATCTTTATTGTAAAAATGTAAGTCCAATTGATGTTAATATCATCAATCGCTTACAGAGGGGGAGAATGTTGAATACTGCCATCTGTGTGGTGAATTATGAAGCACTAGTCACTGGCTATAGACATAAGGTGATAATCTATGGCGAATAAATTCAATTCAGGGTTTGTCTTTGGTTACGTGTATATAATACACACACACTTGTTGATCCATCTCTTCTTCTCCAATACACAGTCAAACAAAAACATTAGCATCTATACTGTTCTATTTTGTTACAAGTTTTACATTAAATTCCACAATATAATAAAAAAGTGTTTGTTCTGCAATCCATCCACTCATCAGTTACACAACTCAACATTAGCGATCGTGAAAGGGACATAGGCGATCGAGACACAACAACAATTGTTATTGTGTTTTAAATAAAAATAAAATAATAAAATATCTATTTATGTATACTATCATGATATCCCCACAACCGGGTAGCTGGTCGACTAGCTGCATGCAATAAACACGAGAGCTGTCTTATCCGTGGCAATAAATGATTAAGATAATCAAGATGCCATTTGGAGTGTTTGTAATGATTTACTTATTTTTTTTTTCAGAATAAAAATTATATATTGATCTTGAGAAAATATACAAAAGAAATATTTGTCTCCTTGTAAAAGACAGGTGTTCGAAAAATAAAGACATTTTACATTGAAAATTCAGCGAGGAGGTTTGCCACCCATCCTGAATGTCTTAAAAAAATGTTGGTATAGAGAAGACGGCTTGCATGTTTTTTTAAATGCAGTTGGTCTGCTGGCTACCCCACTTGTGGGATGTGCCGTGATGGTGTAGTAGTAGTAGTAGTAGTAATTTGTCTTAAATATGAATTTTCAACTAATTTTTCTTTTTTCTTTTGTTTCAGGTGAGTACAGATCTTTAATATTCATAATTTGGAGACAAATTGCAATAATATAAAGACATGTAAGTAAATTATGTGAATGATCCTTAATTACTCATATATACACCCGGCAAAGAATTGTCTTCCCGCTCTTTAAGTAGCCAGCGTAGAAGTCGTCTTACAAAAAATAAGACATTAAGGTTGGTTGGCAAACCTCATCCCTGAATGTTATATGTAAGATGTCTTTATTTTCTCAAACACTTGTTTTTACAGGACACACGAAAATTTACGGAGAAGAGTGGGAGACCAATTTTTCGCCAGCTGCTCCACGAAACTTTAAATACTTTTTATAAAATTCATATTATTATTATTACTATCTTAAAAATGCCACCCTGCACTGAGACCATAACAGTTTTCGGCCAAGACGATCTCAGTAAGAAAAAAAATCAAAGCTAAGTTCAATAAAATATATAGAAAAAAAAAACACGAAAGAGACATCATCAAAAAGAAACAACAGAATCAATGGAGAGTCTCTATCCTGGCGATAAAGGCATTGTATGTTATGCTGAAAATATCAACTAGAACATTCAAATCATTAAATAATTTTATAGTCTTGCCGATAGGAGAATTTGGGATTATGTTTGTTCTGCTATCTGGTGGGTAAAAAAGCAAACGCTGTTGAGAACGATACAATCCATAAGGATCAAAAAACATTATCGTCATTTTATATCAAGAAAATATTAAGGGGTTAATACTGTTTCAGGACTGCGAAAATCCTTATTCAACAATACCACAATAAAATTACTTATATAGGTACTCATACAGTTCTTAATACAAGGCAATCACTCAAGTATAGGATTTTTCTTTACTGCTTTTTTCCTTTATAAAACTTTCATAAGCCCAAACTCGACCCTTTAATCGGTCACCAGGGTCGCATCAGGGAATTGATCGGTCAATGAATATAGTGAATTGGTAGGGGTCGACATTTATACAAGATGTTATTTTTCACAATAATAAGCATCTAAAGTAGCAAGAAATATAAAAAGGAATTATACAAAACAGGAATACACAAAATTTTACTCTTATTTTAAGTTTTTATATTGGCTTGCATATATGTACATTTGAAAATCTTATTTTGTTATTAAGTAATTGTTTATATAATTAGTAAATTCTTTTATCTTTATGTTAATTGAGCTTACTGTGAAAGGTTGTATCTGGGTTTATAACAAACCCAAATATTATATCTTTTAGAAAACAAAAAAAATAATGATTACTTTGATTGGATGTGAAATGTATATTTTTTGTAAAAGGCATTAAACGTTAACAAATAAATAAAAACATCTTCATATAATTAACTTGTAAGAGTGAACCACGCATTTTATTTATTTTACTAGATATTTAAAAAAAAAAAATCCATTAAGTTTATGATCACAATCTACCAACCAAAACCCCTTCTCTCTCTTTCTTACTCTCTTTTCTTCAGCCCCTGTCCTTCTACTGTTGGATATAGACCTCTATGTAAGCATGTCACCAATATTTGTCCCCTGCTAAAGTTTTCCACCTGGTTCCTTCTTTCAATCCATTTCATTCGATATCATTCCTAAATATTCGTTCTTATAACTTCGAACTTTTTAAAGGGCTTATAATGGACCCAAATACACTCCGAATAGGTATGTATACAAAGAAATAGCTTAAATCGTATGAATGCCCTAGGCGGACAACGGGTTTTGAACATCGGACTTTGACATTTTTCCCAGATAGCATATTAACTGCAAGTTATAAATATGCAGTTGGTCCTCTCTATGCCTATTTAAAAAAAAAGCTGGTTGGTTTACGTCATCGCTGAGATCTAGATGTTGTTTTATGAACACCTGAGGTACCTATGCCAGATCTACCTATTTGTTTGTTTATTCATTCTTTACTGCCCATTGATTACAAATAATTAAGCACATAGAAGATACACATTCAAGTTTGATACAATCAATATACAGAGGGCGAGTTTATCACAAAGGCGCGATCCATTCCAACTAATCCAAACCTATTTAATTATTTATTCATTATATACGGTTAAATAGCCTTTACAGTACAATAACTTAAAAAAAAAAACAATACATTTGGAACAAACACAATCAACATATAAGACACAATGGATACAACATGACAATAGAAACTACTGGATATTCTCAACGGAAAGCAGGTAGGTACCTTTGAATAAACCCGCTCATAGCACATTTCCTCACGGTGTACTCCGAATCGTTGAAGATATCAACTTCACAGTAATTATTCCCTATTCTGTAAGTATATTTTGTTTTTATTGTCACGGAAAGAACGATCTGTTTATTTTGTTTTCAGGTTTTTTTTCGAATTTCGAAACTCCACAAGAAAAACGATTTCGTAAATAACATTGTAACAAAAACTTAAAATTAACTTTTCCATACGCAATTATAATTTCTTTTGAGAAGGGACGAAGTTCAAAGTAAATCATATTAATTTGAATTATATCAGTTTTGTGTATATATAGAAATTTTCTCAGTAACACAATAACATTGTTGTCGATTATGAAACAAATTAAAAACACAACGAGAAGTTTATAAATAAATACAGTAGAAGTCCGATAATCCGGCACGTTCGGGACCGGCTCGGTGCCGGATTATCGAAAATTACGGTCTATCGGGCGGTAATTATAAGAACAATTAGGTTAATAATTACACTACAAATACAGTGTGCAAATAAATACATACAACAAAGTTTATTTTACATTTCATATAATGTATGTACACGTACTGTAAAACATATTTCACTTCGATTTAAAAAAGTCATGAATGGCTTTTTGTTTTCTTGACTTTTGGCGTTTGGTAAAAAAATTATTTCTAATGATATGAAAATCAATAATTTCTGAAGCACTACTGTAGCTAGTACTAGCCTCAGCAAAAGAGATAAACTTATTTAGTGATTCTGCAGCTTCTGCCCAGCTGATTTTTTCCTTTTCTTTCGTTTCGGCATCTGAGTCACTTTCTTCAAGATTTTAACTAGGCTGAGGGTTTACTACAATGTTTACAACAATACCGAGCGCTTCCGGATGATCCCGAACTATCCCGAAAACTTTCGAATAGCTGTCGAGTCTTTTTATTTGCTTTATAGACACACTTTTGGAAAACAAAACAAAATTTTTACAATTTTCCGGAGCGATGCCGTACTATCGGGCGGTCCGGACTGTTGGATGCCGGACTAATGGACTTCTACTGTACTGTATTATATTACTAGCATTATACCCGTTAAAGCTCTTTGCTCCGTGGAATTATTACCGGTATAAAATAAATATATCTCCCTATGTTTTCTGTAAAATTTTAATGTCCTGTAAAAGTTTTGTTTTTTATTTATACAGACAGACACACCGCTACCATAATGCAGAACTATCCTAAGTGTTTTAGGGTGATTTTTCAAAGGAGCAGTTTATTGAGTTTTTTTTGGTAATAATTTTTTTTTTTAAATCTAAAGCAATTTTGATATGCATTTTTATTAAAGAATCTAATAACTCTCATTCATTAAATTATCTCGTATTATCATTTCTGATTTCTTAATACTTAACTCATTTTGACCAAAATTTTAACTAAGGATAGTTCTACATTAAGGTCATCATCATCATCATCGCCCTCAACGCTCCTCTCGGGAGCACAGGGCAGAAATCAGCCTCCTCCATTCAGAGCGTTTCTGTGACAATTGCGTCACCTCTTTCCACGACATTCCTTGCGCTCTGATATCGTTGTCATATGAACGGTGTATTGTGAAAGAGGGACGCCCGGGCCGACGGAACCCCTGCGGACGGAAGAACAGTGCTCTTTTTTGCCAACTATCATAAGGCATTCTCAAAACATGTCCCAGCCAGGACCATCGTCTCTCCTGTATTACGGAGATTACAGGTCTCTGCTGGGTGCGCCGGCGCACAGCATCATTTGTAACATGTAACATTAAGGAAGCGATACGCAAAGTGTTCTAACATGTATAATTTTAAAATATATTAGAAAACAGATAACATGAGCAATGTTGAGCCCCTAAACAGGCATAAATGCATTATGTCCTGACTGAGCAACTCTTCCCCAATTCCCAACCACACAGGAATCTCCCCTAGAATCCACTGAAATCACACACCCAAAACTTTAAATTACTTAGTCCCTACAATAGACACCACGAGGGAAGCCAATCTTTTATTAATAAAATAAATAAATCTACTACTACTACTATACCATCACGGAATATCCCAAAAGTGGGGTAGCCAGCAGATCAGCTGCATGTAAGAGACATGCAAACTGTCCTCTTCGTACCAATATAAACTCAAGACATTCAGGATGGGTGGCAAGCCTCATCGCTGAATTTAAAATGTAAAATGTCTTATTTTTTTCGAACACCTGCCTTTTACAGGACACTCGAAAACTTACGCAGAATAGTGGGAGACCAATTCGTTACCGGGTGCTCCACGGGATTAAATAAATACTTTATTCAATCAATATTAACGTACATACAAATGTTGAGACAATATATCACCAATATGGTTATAATTGAGTTGCACCAGGCTCACTAGATTGCCATGTATCGAGGCGTGCTGAGAATAAAAAATAATATTCAATTAACAAAGGATCAATATATCTAGCAAAAAAATCATAATGAATAAATTATTAAATCAACTAATTAATTGAAACTATGTCAATGAATCAATAATAAAGGTGATAAAGGTGAATGCATAATAAAGGTGAACACATTAATATATTTTAAGAAATTTTACATTTTCAGTTCAATGATGCGGTATGCCACCCATTTTGAAGATCTTAACTTTCATCGGCATATAGAGAACGACTTGCATGTTTATTACATGAAGTTGGTCCGCTGGTTACCGCACAAGAAAAAAATGCTGTGTTGGTATGAATGAACACATATTTATGAACGTATGCAAATATTTATATGAGATTAATATAATAATTTTCTCTCATAAAACCGAATGAAAAAATGAACGATTTCACAAAGGCAGGCACAAAACGAACAATCCCAACCCAATTAGTGAAGTATGTAATATAATATCTATTATAGAAAAAGACATCAAACAATGTGAAAATGAACAAAAATATAAAACAATGAGAACCTATACAAGCTCTTGATACGTAAATACAAACTTGCAAAGTTTTGAGTACCATGTCAGGTCCCTCTACTTGGCTATCGATAATAATACTCGTAATAAACAATTTATTGTTCAAATAAATGTGTTTGTAAAGGCGTACTTATTGCATTGAGGCAATGTCTTCCAGTAAATCTACCACCACGTAGGTAGGTATGTAGTGATATATTATAGTCTAGTATATTGTCATGGGACCCTTATAATTTAATATCCAAAAAATGGTACTTGTGTTGCCATCTATCGAAATCCTGTGAAAGCCCTGGCCCCTATCTAGAGAAATCGTAAATACCTTTTGCTATTATCATAAAAACAGATTCCTTCTTCTTGATCCTTTTCCGGGAGTCAGCCATTTTGGCCAGTCTCCTGCTATCCGCCTTAGAATAGACATAGCAGGGGCTCGCTCCAAAAAAATGTCTCTTCTCTTCTACAAAATACTGTGAGTGTCGCTTTTATAATGTAATTCAGTGTTAAAAAACTGTGAATTGTTTTGTTTGGTGTAATAATAATCTGTGTAACCATATTCTTCGTCAATAAACTGATCATACAACATCATGTTAGTGTTTCCTTAGCACAACCACCACAATAAATTTACCCAACGATAAACCCTGAGAGAGTCACTGAAATCTGCCGACTATGGGAGAAATGTTACAGTTTGAGTGTTACAGTTTGGCGCTCCAACGTGATGCCTAATTATTGTGGTTTTTGTTGTGTTTGAAGTGAATTTAACAATGCATAAATGATAACATTAAATAGTGCGTAGATAAGTTCGTTACGTATCACGTGACCCACCCATGTTTCCATGCATCACCAACACACACACACTTCTCTAGAATGTTCGATCAAAAAACGGTTGAAATTCCATTACCATCACAACAAGACTGTGCAACTGTCGTTTTCCTCTTCAAAAAAATTTCACCGCATGACCAATAAGGACTACGATGGTGCTTCAGTGAAAAATCGATTTAAATAAACAGTGCTATAAATAATAAAAAAAAAAAAAACATTTTAATAAATAAATAAGTGAGAATTAATAAATAATAAAGTGCGTGATACATTTGCGCGCCCTCAAAAAAAACTCATATAATAAGGAAAAAAACCGTTACATCAACAAAGAAAGAATGAACGAGTCTATTTATTTGAATTATAAACAGTGTTAAAAATAAAAACGATTTAATAATAAATATATGCGAAATACATTTATGATCTTCAAAAAGAAATCCGCTATATTGCAAGTACGACCCGATATTGTTAATGAATGGAGAATTTAAGAAATAAATACAACGAGAAATTGACAAGATTGTGAACAGATACTCCAAACTTTCCTAAGACGGCCAGATAATTTCCTTCTGACGAGATGAAGATCTCCAACATTGCAATCTCTTAAGAAGCCTGCTACCACCACTACGAAGGATGTCCATGGCGGAATTTTCTTCCTTGACGGTTCCTGACCTCCAATAGAAGGATGTCCCATGCTTTGTCATCTAGATCTCACGTTTCTTCGAGGCCTTCTTTATCTACGCGGAGAGCCCTTGATGCTTGATGGTTTTGAGGAAGATGAAATGAATACTTCCTCCAATTCGTAATAGACAACCTTATTCATCTGACTACTATACAGGTTTTTATGGAAGAATGTGGTGTTGTTTTGTTCATTTTGTACTGAAATATTTTATATACCTACTATAGATACAGTTTTTTTTTTTACATGTTGTTCCATGCTTTGCCTTTTGTGCCAAAGAGATTGTAAAAATTCCAGTTTCAATTTTGCATAAATTCAAGTGATACTAGCTAAGATCATTTTACAATTATTTGCGGAATTATTTGCTTGTTGATGTAAGATTCTACACTGAAGGATCTACAAAGTAAGAGTTGTAAATTTATAAATGTCTAGTTTGTGAAATATTCCAAGTAAAGTTTTTCTATATCTGGTTAAATACACTCAAAAGTAAAGAAATCAAATTTAAATTCATTATACTTGTACCTACCTAGCGTGCGTGTCACGCAGGCTGTAGATGTATTTATGTATGGTTTGAAGTGAAATGATCATAGACCTCAATATTGCTGGAAGAGGCTTAACAAGACAGATTTGAATAATTACCAATAATTCTTTACTCATATGCTGGAATTGTTAATTTTATGATATGTAATGTATGTAATGTTATGTCTACGATATTTCCAGGGAATGTCAAACTTTCCAGCGGTTTCCAAACTTTAACAATTTAAAGAAATAATTGTTATTGATTTTTTTTCGAGTCTTATCAAAGGACAAGACTTCCAAACAATTTTTTTTAGTGTCCAATGGTTCCCAACTGTTGAGGTTTGATGTTACAAAGGTTGGCAAACTTTTTTTTGAACACTAAAAAAAAAAAAAAACAGTAGAATCTCAAAATGTCTGAATCATCGTTCATAGCAACGCTGCGAATAATTTTTCAAAAAATTGGCACCTCGTTTCATCAAGTCTCAGGTTCACCGAATCATATCCCCTAACGTATACGAGCTATGCGATGTAGATACTGGAGCAATGGGAAACTATCATGCTAAGGATATCATTAAGTTCTGAGTCCTAGGTATGTGTTTCTCCAAAATTTTGTTGTTATATTTCATTCTGAATGTAAATCCATCCATGTAAAATTGAAATTTTGATAATGTAAAGAATTTATGTAAAAATGTAATGTTTTCTTGGGCTGCAATTTTAATGAATAAAAAGAACTATGTCTATACATCACAGGTCAATGTTAATAGCGAATTTTGTATGTAATAAAAATGTTAGACTCTCAAAAGAAATTATATTTACAGTCATAGTGATGTTAAAGGAATTATCTTTCTTTCTTCTTTAAAGCAAAATAAATTATAATACTGTTAATAGTCTAAAATTTGGTATTTCTACTCTTCAAGTACTTGTAACTTTTGCAGCCCATGTTATTGTAAACTTTTAGTTAAGAAAACTCATAGAGGCTCTTCAAGGTTCCGCTTCTGTGAGAATTTTGAATTGTTCGAACCTTGTGGCGCCCTTAAAAAATTTTTTTTTTGTATGTTTTGATCATCTTTTTGTTTGCGCCCGTGGATGCATGAAGTTGCCTTTATCATCTCATATGCTAGCCGTTTTCATTAGCAACGTGTTCACAATAATCTGAACCCATCCACTGTCGCAGACAAAAGTCATACAACATGATAGTCTTAAGGAATTTTGTACTGTATAACTGATGTAATTTTGACCCTCCAGTATACGAAAGTATACGAATTCTTTTGTTGTTTTCCTTGAATTTTTGCGTGAACTCCTGATTCACTGAGTTAAGTGGTAACTGATTTATTTATTTGTTTATTTATATATCTATATATTTCAAGGTGTAAAAGTAGAAAGTATGTCAGATTGCGCAATAAATGATGAAGTATGAAAGTGTGTGAAAGGTTACCACTAATTCTCTTAGTATATCAAATCATTAATGCTAAATCTTAAATTGAGGATCAAGGTCGCATCAGTCAAATTAAAAAATAAGTTTATTGTTTTTAATCTTTAGTGTGCATGGTTTTGTAATTAAATTATATGGCAAGGTTTCTCACATGGTGTGAACCTGCTGGCCATTTTGCGGCAATTTTACTGTATGGAATGCGTACCCTTGCAGTAATTTCTATTTGCCTAGTATGAATGTTAAGGAGTCATTGGATGATTCGCCATCTTCCATGTACATCTCCTGGGTTAGACTGATATAGAGATATGACTAACCGTCCTACCCTAAAACAATCAGTTCTAACTCAAATTTATTTTAGTTAAATTTTCAATTTTTAATGCCCGACAAGCTTATTGTCCAAGTGAGGTTTGAGGACGCTCAAACAAAGAAAATTCATACAGGTCGCTTAGAGAAGCTCTGCGCGATAGGTTTGGTACCTGATATTAACCATTTGCCTGTATGAAATTGGTGGGAAGTTTCCACAAAAGAAAAATGCTATAGGGTAAAGGATTACCGCCCTTATAATAGAGGTAGATCAGATATAATTGTAATGGATACCTCCTCTTGGAGTAAGGAAAAGTGTTTGGGAAATTGTTGAAGGTTTTGTTATATAATGTAAAAGAATTTTTTTTTTGTTTTGTCTTAAGCATGTAAAGGTTTACCTAGAAGTATGGCGAGAACATTGTCTACGATCCCGTTTCCGCGACCTGTTCTGTCGGTGCATCTTCCTGGTCCCTTGCTTGCTTGAGACATGTCTATTTGTAAGGAATAATTAAGAATTTGTTACTAATGTCTGTTATGATAATTTGTATCCTTGTTTTGACACTCACAGTGTTGTAAAATCTATTTTGTTTTGACACTCACAGTATTGTAAAATCTTTCTTATCTTTGACACTCTTAGTTCTGTAGAATCCTTCTTGTTACTGACTTTGAAACTTTTCTTTTTTTTTTATTCATTTTTTTTCTTTAAAAGACAACTTGAGATGGTGTCATGGGACCCTTATAATTTAATATCCAAAAAATGGTACTTGTGTTGCCATCTATCGAAATCCTGTGAAAGCCCTGGCCCCTATCTAGAGAAATCGTAAATACCTTTTGCTATTATCATAAAAACAGATTCCTTCTTCTTGATCCTTTTCCGGGAGTCAGCCATTTTGGCCAGTCTCCTGCTATCCGCCTTAGAATAGACATAGCAGGGGCTCGCTCCAAAAAAATGTCTCTTCTCTTCTACAAAATACTGTGAGTGTCGCTTTTATAATGTAATTCAGTGTTAAAAAACTGTGAATTGTTTTGTTTGGTGTAATAATAATCTGTGTAACCATATTCTTCGTCAATAAACTGATCATACAACATCATGTTAGTGTTTCCTTAGCACAACCACCACAATAAATTTACCCAACGATAAACCCTGAGAGAGTCACTGAAATCTGCCGACTATGGGAGAAATGTTACAGTTTGAGTGTTACAATATCTACCAGGAGGGGTAGGCAGAGAGAACGGAACGCTATATAAATCTATCCTTACAAACTTCTTTCGATTCCTCCACATTCATCCAGTTTATCATACATGTTCGCCGATTTCTTTTACTCAACACGCGACCGTCCTTTAGGATTTAATCCACGTGCTCAAGCCACGTGGTTCTTGGCCGTCCGCGCTTCCTCACACCTCCTCTTGCAGACAAATACATCCTTTTCGTCATTATTTCATTTTGCATTCGCTCAACATGTCCAAACCATCTCAATTTATTTACACGCATTCTATCCACAACACTCTTCTCGCACCCGCTCATTCTCCTGATATCCTCATTCTTCACTCTATCTCGCAACGTTTTACCAACCAATCTTCTTTGTATACTATATAGCAGGTTTCAGGCTATAAAGGGCAGACTGGAATTAATTTAGATTCATTCTTCACTCTATCCCGCAACGTTTTACCAACCAATCTTCTTTGTATACTATATAGCAGGTTCCAGGCTATAAAGGGCAGACTGGAATTATTTAAAATTCAGATTTATTTAAAATTCATAAATTAGTTAAATTTCAGAAGATGCAGAATTTTAGAAAACCTATGTAACATGACCAATCTTTCCCTGGTAAATTTGTAAAATACTCCTTAACAAATTGGAGGAGATCGTGAAATATTTCAAATTCTTGTTCTAGATCGAAAATCTGGCGACAAGGGGGTAGAAATTTTGAGTGAAAGTGAAACTCTCAAAACTGAAACTGTTATGTTTATGAAACAATATTAGTGTGAAAACGGGCGAACATTTTGTCCAGGGGGACTTTCACTCTAGTCCTAGGCCTCTTAAAAAGACATCACCTTGCACTGAGACCGTAACAGATTTTGGACAAGGAAAACAAGATATACCTATAGTAAGTTATTCCACTGTTGACTTTATTAATTTACTTAGCGGTTTTCAAGAACTTCCGCTCTCATCGTCAGGCAAAAGTAAAGACTTTAAAGACGTAAATTAATAAAGTCAAGAGTGGAATAACTATATATCTCGTTTTTTTCATAAAGTATTAATTTAATTCTATTAACATTATAATATTTAATTTTTCCTTGTCCTCAAATTGATATTCTGTCCAATATATTTATACTTACAAACATTTTATTGAATTTATTCTCACTATGGATAAAGAACCTTGAATCTATTTTCGTATGAAGGACTTGCCATAGCAATATCAATAATATTTCTATATTATGTCTTATAATATTGTACCCATACTGATTTAATAATATTACTGAACGTTGTTATGTGACAAGTTCTATGGTAGTCTGAGTAGATTATAATGAATCTATAATCAAATTGGTAGGTACCTAATTAGTTTTTAGAAGAATTATTGATAATTATGTTAGAAATAAATTCAAATTCAAATATTTTTATTTAAATAAAATTTACAATTTAATAATATTACATACACACCTTATTACTAAAAAAACACATTTATTACATATTTGACCCTCAAAATTGAGCAGTGCTCGTGCTTTGAGGGTTTAAACATATTTCATATAATTTACACAAAACAATAGCGCTTACCAAAAAATAATAAAAACAAACACATATCTACAATACAAATAGCAACAATAGGGTAGACTTCACCCCGTGGGGTTCCCGGGAAAGAATATGTCTTCCGCTCTCTTCTTAAAGTTTTCCAGTATCTCATAAAAGGCAAGTTTTTCGTAAAACCTCATGAATAAAACAATTGATATCTACCATTAAGTGTTGAGGCATGTAACTCATTCTGAATTTCCTCATCTTTTGTTGCCAAGGAAAGGAAAATCATTATAGATACGACCTTGGGTTGCACTGGTTCGCTGCGTGTTTGACTCTTGTGTTCGACAATTTGTAAATAGGATTATTATATTGAGTATATTTGTGTTAATATAAATATCCGTGTCGTAATTTAAAAGAACCTACACTATTGTAAACAGGCACAGTTTACAATACTTGGCGTTAGTCCGCTTGCTACCCCACTAATGGGATATGTTGTGATGGTATAGTATAGTAAATTAGATTTATGTAGATATTATATATACATAAATTTATTTATTTATTTATTTGGAAACGTTTTATTAATAGACAGTTATACAATACAAATGTGACAATAAATACATACATACATACATACATACCATCACGCCGCTTCCCTCGCGGGGTAGGCAGAAAGGATCGAGCGCCACTTCCTTCTATCCTTGCATACATCTTTCGCTTCCGTCACTGTCATACAATTCCTCATGCATGCTCTCCTGTTCAACAATTCAACAAGGACAATAAATAGCCTGGTATTATTAAAGTAGCTTTCTTCATGAAAATCCTCAAACAAAGAAAAATAAGAAAATGTTTGTAGAAAGATAAAAAGTGACTATTTGATGTTTTTAATATTAGGTAGGTATCTGATTTTTTTAATTAAAATAAATTTAATCAGAATTCTATTGAACATACTTTGACAGGTTTCAATGACGTCATAATGATGTTCACATTTCAGAGACACACAAATAACTTTTTTATTCTTATTACTTTTTTACATTTACATTGTGATCAACGCTGACACACACATATACTTCTTCAAATGTCAAAAATAAATAAAAAAATGAATAAAGTGCACATTCAACTCTGTGTTTTGTGTTTAGTTTTAAAGCTTTAATTTTTTTTAATTTTGTTTTTTTATTTATTTACTTCAAACTTGTTATAGCTTATATACCATAATAAACGAAACAATAATTGTGCAAAATTAAAGCCAATTACAACTTAAGTTAACTTATGTTATATTTTAAAGATTAAGTAAATCCATAGACAAAGAATTTTAAACTCATTACCGAGACACAACTCAATGTGCATTAGGTCTTTACACGACACATTACAGACTCCCCTCTTTAAGTTAAACAATTCAAGTTTATATATAATATAATAATATATTGTGTATAGTTGCGTTTAACCCATTAACAACGCCAGACACTTTTAACAGTATGTATGTACGCCAAACAGCAATAGTGGTAGTAGTCAGCTTTGCTGGTACGGCATTAGCAGCTGTCAGAATGATTGAGGTAGGGTTGCCAAGAAGACAACCAAGTGAACAATTTGACCGAGCGAAAGAGCGGTGCAGCAGGGTGGGGTTAAGGATCTATACCGTCTCATGTACAAAATAAGGAAAAAATATACGTAAAAAAAATGTCTATCTATGATTCATAACATTTCTGGAGTGTGCAGGCGCTGTTTACAGCTGCCGCCACGCGTCACCATAGCTCTTGGATAAATACCCGTTTTTACCGTTCATATTGATCCTATAATTCTCAGTTTTCGTGTGTATTGCAAAATAAAATCGCGCAGTTTTTATGCATTATAAATGTGCATCATCTCCTAATTTTAATCGAGTTTTGTGTTAAATTTAATATCTAAGAACGACAACTTCATTTATCAACAGCATTCTTAAATCCAAAGATATTGTGTTCTGAACAACCGTTTCTGAGAATTACGGTCTAGTGTATTATTATCTAGTGTCCTGCAATGTGTAACAGAGACAGCAACACAACATCGCCACCCACAACACATAGCGGGGGAAAGTGAAAATAAAACTTCAGAACGCGAGAGTCGCTGATAAATACTTTATATGAATGTGTATATCAATCTATAATACACATGGGTAACACAAACAAAGATATTAACATTCAAGAGCAAACTGAAGACATCGCTCGTCCAACAGAGCTTCCTGCGCCCTTGAAATGGATTCTCCATTAAACGGCGCTGAAGAAATCATCCATCATCATCATCATCATCATTTCTAATCTAAATTTCATCTGAGCCCCATTACGAATTATGAGTTTTAATTTGCTGCGGAGTAAATGGAATTCGACTATTTATATAGCGCCTCTGTCGAAAAACCGATTGAACTCTTAAATTACTACTACAGTACTTATATCGTCACGACATTATATTATCTTACAAGTGGGGTTGCTAGCAGATCAGCCCCATGTTGTGAACATGCAAGCTGTTCTCTCCGCGCCAATAAATATTAAGACGTTCAGGATGGGTGGCAAACTTCATCGCTGAATTTAAAATGTATAATGTCCTTTTCTTTTTCGTACACCTGCTTTTTACTGAAACTCAAAAATTTATGGAAAAAAGTGACCGGGTGCTCAACAAACACATAGCATAATATCTTAAATTTCTGTACTGAATTGGTGAATATGCCTTAACTTCCTTATTTAAATAGCTATTTGTTGCACAACGTTTGCTGTACAGTTTCTCTGAACAAAAATGAAAGTGTGATTGACGAATGTTAATTTATTGTTTTAATAAACTGCGTGAGTTTGTCACATTTTACAACCGGAGCGCTAGAATTTTCTAATAAAAATTTCAACTATTCAACTAAGAATCGAACTCAAGAATATTTTTGAACAGATAAGATATATATTTTTATGTAACTAAGAAAGCCAATTCACAACATTGATTGAATCGATGACTTTGTCGATTATCCAATATAAACGAATTTTCAAGAAAGTACACACTCGCGTTACAAGTTCCCTTAAGCAGAAAACTTAAGCTGAATTGTGCGAAGATATAAAAGCAGTGAGCTCCTTGTGAGCTGAATACTGATGTTATCTCTTTTATATTATGACGGAATAAAAAATAACCACACTTATGCTCATTACCAGATTCTAAGCTTAAAAATATATTTCTCCTCTTAGTTTCTCCGGGTTAGTTGGAAGATATGGCATTCTAGCGATAAACTCGCCCTCTGTACATTGAATAGTAAAACTGATATTTTTATGATACTTTGTTTTGATTTGAAATATTGTAACCAATGTGTGAAACAGTGAAAAATAAAACAAATAAATAAGTAAGTTATTACTATCGCTTCTAGAACCTCCAGTTACACCAATCCAAGCTTTCATTATAATTATACTGCTTACAGCTGTTTTGTCAGGTTCTTTTGGAGTGATCCATTGACCATCAGCCCTCTACTAAAAGTTAAATTGAAAAAAAAACACAGTATTCGGAGACTCTCAACTCCATCATTAGGCGATTAGAAAAAGCAACAGAAGTGTTCGGAGATGTCAGATTATAATATGATATAAGGAAGACCGCAATAAGACAGTAGATGCAAGTTGATTGAAATAGGAATGAGTGAGCTTTCCAAAGAGGAGCCTAAATTAGTACTGAAATAAATATCTGAAAAAGAAGGAGTGTAAATTTAGATTTTTTCCCTATCTAGATTAATATTTTTTTAAACAGGTCTCATATTTCACTAAACACCCAAAGTATTTTTTTATATCAAGTGATAATTTATTGAGTTTCACGCATATTGATGGCCCATTAAGGGTAACATAACCACTTACCCCTAGATGTTACTGGAATGAACCTCCTATATCATCTTAACTGTCAAACATAATATATTATTCTTGAAAATGCTCAGCGATTACGCAAATATGTTTTATGATAAAGTAATCTCAAGAATAATAACTACCTTAATGTTCCTTTAAGAAGCTATGATGGAAATGAATAATAATATGTAGAACTATACAACCTTATGAGTCAATATTCATTTTGCGATAAAATATAACATATTAATAAAAGTGCCCTGTCGAATGCGCTATGGAGGATATTTTGGACGCGTCTCCACGTGCTGTCCGTTTTACACAGTTTGATTGGTTTTCTAGGTTTTGATACAAAGAAAAATATTGATAGAAGTGGACATGGCTGAAGAGACTATTGCAAGCAGCTTCTACCGCTGTCAACAAAGTTATAGAACCCAACAGGGCAAACGCTTCTAAATTTTCAAAGAATAGCTTCAGCGTTGCGGGGCCAACTGCCTGGAACCGATTACCAGCGGATTTAAGACAGAACCAACCTACTGCCACATTCAGGAGCAAGCTGAAAACATTGCTGTTCATGAAAAGTCACGGCGCCCTTGAGATTGTCACGGATTATTATTAAATGGCGCCAAATACAAATTGCCCCATATTATTAATTAAAGAAGGATAAAAGTGGTAATTATACAATAGAAATGAGATCGTCGAGAAAGTGTGGTAAAAGTCTGAGATATCGTGTGCGTAACGGTACTATATGTAAGAGAGGAATCTGGAATGGAAGTTGGTGTAAAATAAGTTACAATGGTTTGGGCCTGTGGAATGAATGAATGAGGACGGAATGACCAAGAAAATATATTTGTCTTATTTTATTTTTATTTATTTTCCTTTATTGGCATTTCAACAGGTTTTTACATAAATATAGTATAAACAATTAGGTATAGTATTAACCCAATTACAGAATGCAATTTGTCTGAGAGGAATGTGCTCGGAGACGCGGTTGCCCAAGGACTAAATGGCAAGATCATTTAAACCAGATCCTACAGGATCGTCACGTGTTGAGCACATTGAACAGGATAGCATGCATGTTTTTGTAGATTTTATATATTTTTCGGATATATTTGGCAGATACCTACGCACACATCACAGGTGAAAGATAAATTAATATGGCATTCCATTCTCTCTGCCTACCGCATTTGGGACGGGTGTGAGGGTATAGATAGATAGATAGATTGATTACAAGTTTAATTCGATAACAACTATTTCTTAATACGAGTATGTTCGATAACAATATGTTTGTATCAGTAATTCAATACACACTCTGCTTTATTATTTGTAGGGCCATAATATTAATGCTATCGTTCTTGCTTATTTCCACTTATGTTAATAGAATAGGATATGGTTATCCCATTGAGAAATTCAAGGAACATTAACTAGAGTACTTAGAGCTTGTTCAATCTATTCAGGATACAAAGTTTATTGTCACTCGACCTATTTATTGTCAACATAATAATATATTGTTAATTTGATTAAGATGAATCAAAGTACTTTTGTATTTGATAATAAATTAAGGGGGAGATGTTTCCACTATATGCCCCTGGATGTTTCAAGAACATTATTAGTTCCTTTTTTATCCAGTCAGTCTAGAGCAGTGGTTCCCAAACTATGGGTCGCGAGAAATTATAGAGTGGGCCCTGAGCATTAAGTAGTTCCATGACGCACTACTAGAGAATCTGAGCATTACCAATATTTATGACCACTTTTCTCTAAGAAAGCTAAAAGGTGGGTCCCAAGATTGGAAATTTTTGTTATATGGGTCGGAGCCCAGTAAACTTTGGGAACCACTGGTCTAGAGGTTTTTTTTTCTTATCTGAGAAATTCGAGGTATACCTCAAAGTTGAGGCTCTGCAAAAGCCACTCGAAAATTAATACTCCCTTGATGTGCCCTTGGTGGAAAATCTCATACATTTATACAACATATTATATAATTTTACAATCTTTATATATAGAAAAATAGGTTTATTTACTCAAGCCTCTCTTTCAATTACGTACGAATACGAGTGTTGTCTACCTCACTTACGAGAGATTACAGTCCCTCAATTGTTTTTCATAAAATATTTAAAATATTACGATAAGTAGGTACTTGAAGTACATTACTTACACATAAAAATACTTGTACATCTTGCTAGTACTTGTATGAATTATATTATTTTGAACTAATCTTGTATGAATGTAATAAAGGGAACCTACTTAGATAATAATTGTTGTCGGCACTAAGTAATAAGAGTAGTATCTATATATATGGTGACCACACGGTTCACACTACTAACGATTCACTTTCGAGGAATGCTTCACAACTTTCAGTATTACATACTAACTTGACACCATTACTAGAAAGAACTTCGTACTATATAATAATTGTTACTGCTATTTATACTAGGAATAAAATCACATTCTGAAAAGAACAGTGATCGGTAACAATAATTATAAATCGTAAAGATTTTGTTTTAGGTACAAGATGTTTTTAATTTCTCAAACAGTGACCGGAATAGAATAAAACTACAATTGTCCTAGAAAAGACAATTATTACATATTTGTATTTTTTCACCTGTAAGATATTGTTGCTACTACTACTATACCATCAAGGCAGATCAGCTGCATCTAATACACATTCGAGATATCCGCTCCGTGCCAACAAAAAATAAAATGTAGGTATATGGATGTATAAGTGTCTGTGTGTGTGTGTGTGGATGGATGTGTATGTGGGTGAGTGTGTTTGTGTCTGTGGATGTATGTGTGAGTGCGTGAGCGTGTGTGTGTTGTGTCATATATGATTGAATGATTAAACAGAGTAAAGAAAATAACTAAAGCACTTAAAGTAAAGAATGCTTAAGTTCTGAGACAAAAAAGGTTAAAAACTGGTTCAGTCTGCCTTGATACATCCAATAATCCTTTCGATACATACAAATTTTTAGTTACTTACTTACTAACTACTAGCCCTCTTCTCTCCACTACTGGATACAAGCCTCTCCAAATCTTTTCCATACTTTTTGATTTCGAGCAACACGATACCATTTTTTCCAAATTTTAGTCAACGCAAGAGAATTTTCTGGGCTGAAGTCTTTTTTTTCTGATGAATTATATACAAACATACATACCATCACGCCGCTTCCCTCGCGGAGTAGGCAGAAAGGATCGAGCGCCACTTCCTTCTATCCTTGCATACATCTTTCGCTTCCCTCACTGTCATACAATTCCTCATGCACGCTCTCCTGTTCAACGTGCTCAACACGTGACCGTCCTGTAGGATTTGATTTAAATGATGTTGCCATTTAATCCTCGGACGTCCACGTCTCCGAGCACCATTCCTCTCAGCCAAATATATCTTCTTAGTCATTCTGTCCTTATTCATTCTTTCCACGTGCCCAAACCATCTTAACTTATTTACATTCATCCTTGTTATTACACCAACTTTCATTCCACGAATTGAGTGGATTATATACGCATGTGTGTATATAAATATACCTTGTTATACCTATAATTATATTCTTAATGAGTGAAAAATGTAACACAGTTTTTATACTATGCAATTTTATTAATTCACAAGTTTTCATTAAAAGAGGTAGGTAACTAAGAAAATTAATAAAATCAAATTTAGAATAATCAAAATGTTACTGCTCTCTTTTGTTTTACAAGTTATTTGCAGACTTATTAGAAGTAAATCATTGAATATTGTTCCTTAATATGCTTTGTATTTAATTAAACTAAACCCGTTTGTTTTATATGTATTTTTTCTCATTTCATTATGTACCTAATACTTAACAAATATTACCAACATAATGTATTGTAGTGTAGAAAAGTTACATAATGATAATACATGTATGTCGGAGCGAAATTACATTATGTCTAATTTTGGACAAAATGAGTTATTTATTTATTAATGTAAAGAACAGCTATATAAGTCTTTGACATGAAAAATATATACAATAAAACAACAATATACTTACAGAGAAAAACATATTACAAAAGTACCTACCCAAACATAATTTAGTAAGTGCATAATAATATAAAACAAATAATAATAATATGATGGTTGAAGTATACCTACAAAATAAAAAAAAATAAAGTTATAGGTAGGCGACAACAATATTAATAACCAAAAATGTAACAAAACATAATTGTAGTAGTGTAAAATGTAACAAAACATAACATAATGTAGTGATGTATGTGCTCTTCCGGGTTTACCGCGTCTTGTCGATCTTCTTCCTCCTTCTTTACGTTTCGACTCTACTGACTGAGTCATTTTAAAAAGTATAAGTACTTTTGAAAATGACTCAGTCAGTAGAGTCGAAACGTAAAGAAGGAGGAAGAAGATCGACAAGACGCGGTAAACCCGGAAGAGCACATACATCTATAAATGAAGACCGCGAAAGCCTGCAACAACTTATAACATAATGTAGTCTTGCAATCTACCTGAAAATGTGTTATATTTTGCGATATCCGTCTGAAAAAATGTTGATTTCTTTGTTATCAAAACAAAACAATGTCATTTTCGCTTCAAATTGTTTAAGTTTAAAAAAATCAGAGTAATAATTAGATACGTATTGAAAAAACTTCTACACATTTGGACAACTCAGGAGTTAAAGACTCCTATTTATCCGCGTTTGCAGGTCCTCCTTTCTCATACAGAGTGAAAATGTGTTAGTAATTATTATTTTCATTAAAAACAATGTATAAATCCGCTATAAATTTGTTTATTTTGACTTCCATGTAATCATCTTCAGTGTCAAACAAACACTTTAATCATTATTAAAATAAGTTTTTGCAACGTTGAAGAGAACCCCAACTCACATTCGGATATCTCAGGAGCCGTAAATCCGGAAATTTAAACCAAAATTGTCTTCACGGTCTGAAAAACCGATTTGTCAAAATGCATGATGAAAATGTAATTTTGTCGAATTAACTTTGAAAGGCCGTACTGAAAAATGACGTCTTGTGACATATTGTTGTGTCGCTCCGTCGCGACATACATATTATATAACCGAGGCACATTAAATAAAATAAGAAAGATCTTTATTAAAATTGGGTCAAGGCAGCAATGGCAAGTCAAGAAGTATTTAGTGTGCTTTACAAATATAAAACTTTCTTTTATTAAAAGATACTAGTTATGGCGGCCAGAATAGCGCAGAGAAATTGCCTTTTTCAAATTGTTCTGGGTCTGGATGTTACATGTACCAGGTACCTATAATGTGTTTGGTGCATTTATATGTGTATCTTCGTGTTAGTAGGTACCCATAATACAGGATTCATATATAATTTTGGGACTAGCTCGATCTGTGTGAATTTTCCATATTTATTTATAGATATCTTCTTCTTTACGTATCTTGTCGAGTCCTCCCGACATTGACGACCACCTGGGAGAAACAGCTCCCCCCTCCACACGTCTCATCCCGGTCTATTATCGAATGTTATGAAGCCAGGAAAGCCGCTTTCTTCCAACCCCTCGACGGCCCTCGATCTTCCCTTCTATGATCAGTTTTAGGTTGGCATATTTTTCTCCTCTCATTATAAATAAATAATAATAAATTAATAAAACTTTATTGACCATAATTTTACACAAATACATAAACAATAAAATACAACATCACAAAACGTGACAAATAACAAAATTTGGCCAAAAGGCGGACTTGTTGCTAGGCAACGTCTTCCAGTCAACCCTAAAACATTAACATAAAAAGTAGGTCTATGCCTACCCAAATAATAATAATAAAAGAACAACATCAAAAAAAAAATAAAAAAAATACAGGAACCCAAAGAGAAGAAGTTTCAAATCTACAAATAGATAATTCATACATACATAAATAATACATACATACGATAAATAATAATAATACATACATAAGATAAAATAAAATACTATAATAAAAACAAATTAAACATGTGGTATATGTGCAAAACAATTATTGAAACTTGCATTATGTGACCGAAATGTGAAGTTTTTTTATTTATAGCTACCTACCTACAATGAATTTATATCGAATGACAGCTAGATAACCTTTTCTCCAAGACATGATCTTAAATATAGGTATGTTATTTATTTTATGGGTAAGTGTTATACGTGGAACAATTCATTTATAAGAATTTTAAAAATGTATCAATACAACAAGACTGTTTATTTTTCACAATAATCTTGCGCTTTAGTCAAGATGACAATTTAAAAAAAATCAATATTAAAATTTACTAATTGTGTCGGTGCACACGTAGTAGAATTCCATAATTAGGTAATTTAAAACAAGTGTTTCTCTCTACTATAAATTATTGATTCCGAGAGAGACGTCTTTCCACTTATCAGGTCATTATAAGGATTGATACTGACCTGATAAGTCGAAAGATGTCTCTCTCGGAATCAATAACTTATAGTTGAAAGAAACACTTGTTTCAAATAACCTAATTAAAATTTATACCTACACTTGACACATGTAGAAATAAAATTTTGAAACGGACACAATTATTTTATTTTCGTAGACTTTTCATAGTAGGTACCTCATTGGCTTTCTTCAATTGCCTTTCTTACTTCTTTCTTTCATTTCATTACAACCACCAATAATTTATTCTACGACCTGAAAAAGACAACTCGGATATAAAATAATCATGAAATGTTACACTAATTAACTTTATTGAGGTAGGTAAGCCAATTTTATGAGAGATTTAAACCAATTTGGATTTAATTAAATTCTTTTACAATATTTGCCGTAATGTAGTAACATTCTTTCACACAAATTGGAGAACTTTGTGCTATAAAGGTAAACCTATGCAAGGGGACTCCAAACTATGGCCCGCTGACCAAATCCGGCCCGTGACAGCTAATGTGTGGTGTCATCATCCGGCCCGCGACAGCTAATGGCTTATTGCTGCTGTGATAAATTGAATGAAAAAACACAAATTGATATAGAAATAGCGATGCGCTAATTCTCAGTTTTTTTTTATGTTCTAGGAGGTAGAGTCTCGGCCTTCAGAACAAGGGGTCCGTGGTTCGATCCCAGGTGCCGGCAAACTCCCCTTTCACGGCACAAGCTTTTAGCTTAGTGTAAAAGATGTATAAGGTTGTATTTGGCTTTATAACAAAATCCAGAAAACTACATCTTTTTTTTTTAAAAAAAAAAGATGTGTCTTTGTGTTCTTCGTTTACAGCATCTGAAATTCAATATCTTCCTTCAAGATTTTTATTTTCGAGTGTCCTGTAAAAAGCAGGTTTCCGTAAAACCTAACGCATAAGATAGTTAACACCTGCAATTCTTCAACAATGAGCTCCATCCATCCATCCTTAATGTCTTATTTTTTATTGGTAGGTACAGATAGCGTAACATGCATCACTTGCAGTTCTACTGGTACTCCACTTGTGGGATATGCCGTGATGGTATAGTAGTAATAGGAGTAGTAGACATTTATTTTTAAAATTATCTTAATTGTAATATAATTTGGAGAAAGTGAGGACCGTGGACGTATTCTGTATGTCCATTTTAGGAGCCACATTAGACAGGAATGATATATTTAAAATACTTAAAAAGGACCAATGAAATCAAAGATGGGCTGATGAAGGACAATAATTATGTTAATTCTTTATGACAATATATTGCGTAAAATTTTATTTGTATATAAAAAAAAAATCTTCAAAAGTGTTTTCCGCAGCTAAGACTCACAGCTGTAAAGAAGGACTGGAATGATAAGGGGATTAAGCACACCTATAATATCCTTAATATAATAAAAGTCAACTTATATATTTCTACCAACTAATCTAGCGCCCTTGTCTAAATAAACACAACAAACATTAACACATATCCCATCAGCACGTACATATATTTCACGATTTGAAACTTTTAAATTAGAATTTCACTCTATGAATAATGTTACGAGTATAATATCTATAGGTTTATATTTAGTATGAAACGGTGGTAACATTATGTTCTTAGCAACAGCACTACTCTCTACTAATACTAATCGCTTTCTCGGTAAAATTACTCAACATACATTTACTGTTGCTATATTATGATTATGTAACGGATAAAACCCCTGTTAAAATAATTGAGTTCGTTCACATATAATATTATGTATGTTCATTTAATTCACACAGTTTAATTGCTGCATGGTCAATGGATTGCACACATAAACAATTGTATGAAAAAAACGAATGTTTAATCTCAGTCAAAGCTCTTGTAATGATTCAATCGCAGTAACAAAGAGTCTATATATGAAAATATGTAACAATTTCGAGAGGATATTAATTTTTATAGGTTGTTTATTCTAACATCATTGTTCTATTTACCCATTGTATTTTATCCTCCTAAAAGCGACATCAAATATGTTTATCTTGTATTTTTTAAAGAATTCATGAGTTACTGTCCTTGAAGGCAAGTCCTTCAGGCCGTTGGATTCCTTTGACTTCTGGGATAGCCGGGTGTGAGGTGGGAGTTTGCAATATAAGCTATTTTTTTTGTCTGTAATGAACCCTTAAGTACAGTTCTACAATTTCATATCAATTCAATGTAGGTATAGTTTAAAATTTTGACATCTCAAGCTTTCAATTGTCGAGCTTAGAAGGTTGGATTTAAATTTGAAGAAGATCCATTGTTCGTAATACTTTCGAAAGTAGTAAAGTCTTGAGAAGTGTTAGCAAAAATAAAATCCTAAAATATATTAGCCAGAAACAAGCAAACCAAATTGGTCACAAAATCAGGCACATATAGGTACTTGTTAATTATGAACTATCGTTGAGGACATGACTGAAGGCAGAAATTTGTGGATCAAATAATGTAGGACATATACGCTATAGAACTGTTAACGACAGACAACAGTCACCGAAGATCGGAAAAGACAAACTAAACATATAGCAGACCAATCCAGTGAATTGTGACTGTGGGTTTAAAAAGCTAGTATTAGTAAATACTGTACATAGTATGTGTATATTCCCATACAGAGTGTTAACGTAAAGATGTCTCGGGTTGATGGGTTAACTTTGAGAATTTGCCTTTAAACTTCATGCAAACTTCACCAAGTAGTGTGTTCTACCAACTTCATACAACATGTGACGTGTGTAGTCTATACACTTAACGTATGTCACGGAGTTACCAAAACCGCTTAACTTTTTCGACGCGCCAAAATAAGAACACTAGGAATTACACTGTTGCGAGGGTTTTGAAGACTGTTCTCCAAATTCAAATTTCTCAATGAATACATGATGCACTTAAACGAAATTTCGGAAATATATTTTAGAAATATTAAAGTTTTGATTAGTTGAGAAAAATCATCAATATTATGTTCGCATTTAAAAAAATTCAACGAATAAAAAAATCACGCTTTTCAACGTATTCTAACCGCCATGATACACTAATACTACTATGCACAGAGAGAATACATACACTTACCCCGATGTTGTGTCGCTAACGGAAAGATGAATCCTTTTCTGCACCAAATCCGGATGAGCTATATGGTAAAATTTTGCACAATTTTTAACACTAACTTATAAAATAGCTCCACAGTTTTAACACAAAAATTTGGATGACGGATAGTTAGTAAGTTTCTTTTGAATGGTATATAGCAAAACAAGGATCTACACATAATGCTACTTTACAAAAAGCACACATAAAACGTGTCATTTTTCTGCGTTTCTTTCCTAATACAGTATGTGCACATTAGGGTGGAACGAAATTTTTTTTTCTCGAATTTTGATTTGGAATAGTTGTATTTAGTTGCCTTTTGCCATCAATTGCCTGCATTAAAAATATAAAAATTATCAGACAACGGTAAGAGCCCCCGACAAGACATCGAATATTTACAAAAAGGACAATTTAGGGGCTATTTGCGCGGCCTACAAAACAATACAGAACTTATTAAAATAGGTTTATTTTATTCAAAAACATATTCAAATATAGTTAACTAGCAGTTGCAATCAAATATTTCATCATTTTAATATACTTTGGTACTGGGACAGTTGAGCAAAGTGCGGGACAAAGCGGGGGCAGCACGCTTCGATCTACGAATTTGCAGTGTTTCGTTTCAACTAGTGTCGATAATATTGTCTCAAGGTGGAAGGTAGCCCGTCAATTATTTTCACCAGTAGGTACTAGTTGATGTACCTACGTTTTTTAAGTGTATAAATACGACTTCTACAAGACAAAAGTTAAAATGTCCGATATTTGGTGAAAGTGCAGAGTTCAAGGAGAATATACTACTTACGTATGAGAATGTTATGAAATTCTTTGAATGGGTTCGACAAGACTTAAAAATAAAGAACAACACCACAAAATAACCTACATTTTTGGAAAAGTGCCGAAACAGTTGAAACAAAAATTGAAGAATTAGGTATGAATAAAATTTTCTATTTCAATAATTACACACAAACGAGTTTTACAGTTACATAAAAAATATCACTCAAAATGTTTTGATTTGATCTGTTTGATTTTGTTTGAAATTTGAAAAAGTCTTTGAAGAAACTAAAGGAAAGAAAGGTAGAAGAATTCAGAGTACAAAGTGCAAAGCTTTTTGACATAGCTGCATGTAAATGTAAAGAATTTGTAAACTGTACTTGTTTGAGAGAAAATAAAGTGCCAAAAGAGGAACAAATATTTTTAGAAGACCAACGCACTAACAGACAAATGGTTTTTGGAAGAACGGATCATATCTAGAGTAAAAAATTGCAGAAAAGAAGATTACGTGCTCTTAAACAAGAAATCAGGCATAATTCAAATACAAGAATTAAAGAAATTTCCTTTTCTTTATATAGGCTAAATAGATCTGAAGTTAGTTCTAATGTTGACCTTCCTTCTTGTTCGTCGGCCGCAGATGGTCTTGACACCGCGAACAAAGTGGATCAAAAGCCTATAAAGCTCACGGATGCCAGTCTTCATAGTTTGACGATTGTATGCGATAGATACGGAGTATCAGACCGAGCTGCGGCGGTTATCGTATCATAAATGTTCTATATTCTGCTTCTGATGCTGACTCTGAGGCGCAGTCGACTAACGTCGTGGGCAGGATGAAACTCAGAAGAATAAGACAGATAGTTTGCGAGCAAATTTTAACAGAAGAAAGAGTAACAGAAATTCCTGACTTATATTTTGATGGAAGGAAAACCAGACGGCTAAAATTGTTTTAAAAAGATCGAAGAGATTTAAAGTGATTGTACAAGAGGAACATGTTTCGATTATTAAAGAACCAGGTTCTGTTTATGTTGGGTATGTGTTTCCAACATCGGGCAGTGCGAGAAATATTGAAAGAGCTATCCACGGCTTTTTGACGACTGAAAATATATCACCTGAGAGTATAATGACTGTTGGATGTAATGGAACAACCACAAATACAGGGAATGTGGGAGGCGTGATTGGTTTTTTGGAAAATAGACTATCTCAACCATTGCATTGGATAATTTGTCTCTTATACGCCAATGAGTTGCTATTGACGCTTTGTTTTCCTATTTGGATAGCCCTATAGCGGGATCTAAATCATTTGCAGGTCAAATTGGTATAGCATTAAAGATAGTTCAAAACATTTATGGAAGCTCATTAACAGCACTAGTTATTTGTCGAACGAATTGTTAGCGATTGTGGACCCTGTTTTATTTCAGAACAGTTACTTTGCTCATCCAGAAAACTTGTTGTTGAGTACGATAACAGATACGCGTAAGCACATTAGAGAACTAGCTGCCAGACGCATTTTAAAAGCTCGTCAAGTGAATAAAAGTTCTGTTTCGCGCATGTTTGAGGTGCCAAAAGTGGACTTAAATGCAAGTTCTTACATAGACTTGATAGACTGGCAACAAAATAAATACGAAACCTCAATACTGATGAATATTTCCGATAAGCAGTTACAACATCTTATTGAAAATGGAGGAGAATCGTTTTTGGAGTTAATGAGACTGCCTTACCACACCCAAGCTGTGGAAAGATCAGTAAAAGATGTGATAGAAGCAGCTCTACGTGTATGCGATAAGACAAGAAGATAGGGTTTTGTAAAATCTAATTCAGCGTCTCGAAAGCTCATGCCAAAGTTTGAGACGAAAAAGGATTTTTGTTATGAAAAATGACGTTATTCATACCGACACAACTTTCTGAAACTGTGTATATTTTTAAAATAAATGATTCTTTTAACTAAAATATACTTTTATCTTATCATATAAATGCATAACATATTATATTTAGTTAATATTTTGTTTGTTAAAGGGATGGTAGGTACGAAAGGGACATTGAAAAAAGAAAGGTGGCTGGTGCGAGAGTGAACGGTGCACTCCGAGCTATTGTTAGCAATAGCAATGTCTCGAACATGGCTAAAATGCTGGTGCACAACGCCATCCTCGTACCGACACTGATGTATGCAAGCGAGACTTGGACATGGCTGAAGAAGGACGAGAGTGGAATAAATGCAGTGGAGATGCGATCACTGAGAAGAATGGTAGGTAAAACATTGCGTGATAGAGTAAGAAATGAGGATATTAGAAGAATGAGTGGATGCAAGAGGAGTGTTGTTGATAGAATGCGTGTAAATAAATTGAGATGGTTTGGTCATGTGGAACGAATGGATGGTGTAAGATTGACGAAGAGGGTGTATTTATCTGAAAGAGAGGGTGTGAGGAAGCGCGGGCGTCCGAGAACCACGTGGCTTAACCACGTGGATCAAATTCTCAAGGACGGTCGCGTGTTAAGTAAGAGGAATCGGCGTGCATGTATGAGAAACTGGATGAATGTAGAGGAAGCGAAAGAAGTATGTAAGGATAGAGCGACATGGCGTTCCGTTCTCTCTGCCTACCCCACCTGGGACACGGCGTGAGGGTATAGTATAGTATAGTATAGTATTTTGTTAATAGGTTGTACTTAACAAAGCGTCTGTAAAAACTTAAAAATTGAAATTTCAAGTCTATGGCGGGACCTCTTGCTGTTGAGCTAGAACTTCCAAATTAGTGGGTGTTATTTACAATTATATAAGGCAACTTTTGCCTGGTATTCCAATTCGATATTCGAAAAAAAATTTTTTTTCATACAAAAGTGTTCCACCCTAGTGCACATACGCGACATTCCCTATATATTTTTTTTCCTGTGCTTTGAATTGATTTAGGCATATGCATCACTTGATTAGAGCAACATAAACGTAACGGATTTTCTACGGATATTGTTTGGTGTGTAATCTGAGGCTTGTAATATTTTGCAAAAAGTTGTTTTAATAAATTCTTTTGAAAATCAGCAAGTGGTACAGATTTGCCCATAATTTTTTTATAAAGTACGTGAGCACATAATAAAAACATGTCGATAATGTGAAAACCAACTTTTTTGTACCACTTGACTGTTTTCCTTATACAACCTAACGTACTGAGCATCATGTCTGATTTGTCCACTGAACCCATATTTACGTTGTAGTCTAGAATGCATTTGGGTTTTTGAACAACCTCTCCCGTCACCCTATTTATTTTTTTTGATGGACCAAATGTACCATCGTGTAAAGTGGATAAAACATGGATATCTCTTTTGTCATGCCACTTCAAAGCCAAGAGTGGACCGCAGTTTTTCGTTTCCACCTCACCTTTTCTCAATTTTTTAAAAACCGGCATTCCCCTACGATTTTTTCTAACAGTCCCACAAGCATTTGTCTTATTTTGGTGAAGGAAATGGAATAACTGTGGACTAGTGTACCAATTGTCCACCCATACGGTATGGCCTTGGTGAAGATAATCTTTTAGCAGTGTTGTCACTACTGCACCAGAAGCCCCTAAGCATTGATCGTCTGTGATTTCCGTACCGTCACCCACGTAAATTATGAAGTCTAGAATGAAGCCTGACTCCACATCACACAATAAAAAAAGTTTTATTCCAAACCGGTGACGTTTGGACGGAATATATTGCTTAAAAAGGAGACGCCCTTTAAATGCAAGTAAACTTTCGTCAATACATAAATTTTGAGATGGCCTCATCGTTTCTCTGAATATTTTTCTTGCGTGATCTACAAATAGTCTAATTTTATACAACCTGTCTCCTGTATTCTGTCTGTAAGGGTCTGAATAATGTAACTGGCTCAGAAGAATTTCATATCTATCTCTAGTCATTACTTGCCCAAAAAATGCAGTATGAAACATTGGTTCCGTAGACCAATGTTCTTCAATAGAAATTCGATGATTTCTTGTCATTAACATTGTTAACCCAAAAAATAAGTACATTTCGTCAACCGCGGTGTCTGTCCATTTTTGAAAGCGAGATTTATCTGAAAATTGTTTTAGTTCGGAATTATATTTATAGAATTTATTCGTTTCATCTACAATTTTAGACATTATTTCATAATTGAGAAAATGCTCAAAAAAATCGAGTTCTGTAGAATTTTCTGTCAACCCCGTTTCCACATTAATTCCTGAAGTAAAATCATCAAAATTATGAACGATTGGAACAAACGAGTCACCAGTTACCCAAGAAGAAAAAAGATTACGTTCTTCCAAATTTACATTTGGCGCGGTAGGACAACTAAAGCTTTGTTCATCGTCTTCAATCTCTGGATCAAATGCTATATCGGAAATTTCGTCATCGCTAAAATCAAAGTCAGAATCGATTTCTTGGACGACATTCTCAATTTCAGCATCGGTCAAAAGTCGCTGGGCCATAATGACGCAAGAAGTTACAAAAATATTAAATTTATTATACGAAAAACGCACACACAAGCACTTTTTGATTTATACAAAATATGTGAAAATTATGAAATATCTTTATTATTACTATATTTAAACCACGAGCACAATGCACATAAATTAGATTAGTTTATTTGATTTAAAAACAGGCACACATGAATTATCTGACACCAAAAGCAAAATATGCTAAAGAAATATTTTAAATTTTCTGCCAAAATGAACACGACAAAATAATATGATGCGTTTTTGAAGTCTCGAATAAGACTAAAAGAAATTAACAGATATCTTAGTTTTGCAGACATTGATAATAAAAACAAATTAATAATATTAGTAAATGTGCATTTTAACAATCAATATTTATGGCACGAAGAACACAATGTATATTTTGTTGTTTTTACGAGGTAAATGCATGGGTACCTACATCAAACGTATTTCCAATTACATTCATGTGCACCACATGTTTACATTTACCTGGACCAAATTATATATTATTATATTCTTTTATTGTTTGCCGAATTTTATTCCGAAATAATAGGGTGACCATGAAACTCACTGGAACTATACAAACTTACTTCATGAAATGAATAGAAATAACAACAATATGATATGCGGTAATATTATAATTTTATACCAAAACAATTTGTTTTACATGTCCTGTGCAATTTAATTGATCTAAACTCATTTTATGCTAAAATATGTTTATCAAACATTGTATTAGGTTGCAATTATATTAACTTTAAGCAATGGTGCACTCAGTAAAGAATTGGTCTCTCACTCTTTTCCGTAAGTTTTCGAGTGTCCTGTAAAAGGCAGATGTTAAAAAAAATAAAGACATATTACATCTCAAATTCAGCGATGACGTTTGCCACCCATCTTGAATGTCTTATTTTTTAATTGGCACAGAGAAGACTGCCTGCATATTTATTACATGCCTAGATGGTGTAGAAGTAGTAGTAGTATTAGGTTTACTAGAAGATATTGACTCAAGGCAATATCTACACCTTTTGCGACCCACCCTAATATAAGAAATGTATCTAGGCCATCTTCTCCGTGCCATAAAAAATAAAATATTCAGGCTTTTTGACATAAGTAATATAAGTATAGCAGTAATACATTGATAGAGTTTTGCTTAATACGTGAATTCAAAATTTTAATATTAAATATCTCGTTGATATATGCAACGTATGGTTACAATGCCAAAACAGCGTTCATCCTAAAATAATAAAATAAAGCTTTACCTAGTTGTCTTGCGCATTTTATGGCAGTTATGCAGTGAGCCAATATTTATCACTAGATTACTTTATTGTAGGTTTAAAGAAATATTTCAATACATTCAATTCCTTTATTTTTTGGCGTCAGCCCTTTCATTATTCCGAAAAACACATGTGCTAGCAAAATATTTTGCACTTTTAGGCAATGACAAATTTTAATACTCATGTATTTCATAACAGAGGCTTTTTGGGTAATTCTCAAAGAACATTGTTGCATAAAATTAACTGCAGGGCTCTAATATACCTTTTCTCAGAATTATAATAATATACTTTATTTTTTATTTATTGGCAAGCAGAATACAATTAACGTATTTATTAAACGCTGTTAGTCCACTGACTACCCCACTTATAGGATTTTTTCAGTGTTGCAACCGGCAAAGAATTGGTCTCCCACTTTTTTCCATAAGTTTTCGAGAAATTTCTATATAAATCCAGCGATGAGGTTTTTCATGCAATTTGAATGTCTTAATTATTTATTGGCATGAAGAGGAAAGCTTGCATGTTTATTACATGCAGCTGGTCTCCTAGCTACTCCACTTGTAGGATATGCCGTAATGGTAGTGTCTAATATCTAAAATCAAGTAGTAGTCTAATATACCTTTTTACGAACTATAATAGTATCGTAATATGTTTTATTTATTTTTATTTCGCTGACCACCCCACTAATTGGATTTGTAGAATGTAGCGCCCGGCAAAGAATTGCTCTTCCACTCTTTTTCGTAAGTTTTGGAGACATTTACATCTTAGGTTCAGCGATAAGGATTGCAACCCATCCTTAACGCCTTATTTTTTTGTTTGCACGGAGAGAGCAATTTGCATGTTTATGATATACCGTGATGGTATAGGAAAACAGAGATTTTTTTAAGTACCGCGCACCAAAAACTATAACCATCCTGTTATGTAAACGGTTCTAATACTGACACACACTAACACAAGACAATGGCGCGTATTTTGAATTACGAAAACGTCCTAGATTCTGTATATTATTTAAAAAATCGTTTTTTTAGCTTTATAATAATAATAAAAGTTTTTCGTGACAAATACTATTAGATATATTTTCAAATATTTTTTTACAAGTGCTTACTGTCAATAAATACCTCCATATAAAAAGATATTCAACAAAATAGGCTCACACATCTATGTTTGTGGATAGCAGCAGTGGCACGGACAATAGTGCCCAAACATAGATGTGGCTCGCACCGAAAAGATTAAGGAGATTTTTTGCTCTATTTTGTAGTGGGATCGCTTCAGACTTTATTATGAATGTGTTTCTATACAAGAAATTTGTTCCATGGAAACGCCAATAAAAAATAGGCCTTCCACGTTTTGGAGTGTATGGGAGTATGGTTTTGTGTGGATGATGAGTGATGTAATTGAAATGTAAATAAAACTATGTATATGAATTGAAATAAAAATTGATATCACAGATCACCATGTTGCACCAATTTCCCACATAAAGCAGATGGAATACATAAATTGTAAATTGTCTTTATTCTTATGAAAATAATCAAGCAAGATAGCGTGATCAACTTTTTACGGAATGAAAGATTTGTTTATTCCTTCATGAAAACAATTAACAATGTTTAAATGAATGAAAATTAGTAAAGTATTACCTCACTACAGACATTCATGGTCACCAATTCAGCGACAAAAATGTTGAAACAATCTGTTTCCCGGATATTTCATGAATCAGTTTGCCACCAATCTTGAATGTATTGTTTTAATGGCACAAAGGGGAGAACCTGCATGTTTATTATTTGCAGTTAATCTGCTGGTTATTCTACTTGTAGGAGATGACGTAATGGTATAGATAATAAAGATATTTAATTTTAGTAATAAAACAAATTTAAATTCAATTTCTCTTTCAAAGTGATTTATTTTTTCAAGTTATTAATGTAAAATGTACCACGTCTTTTATAAAATATGGCAGGTTCAATCAAAAATTATTTGATTAAAAATTATGTGTAATTTATATGCAAAATTTTGCGCTATTAATAACACCAGCCTCTTATACCGATACTTCAAGCTGTATAAGAACTCGGTTGCTTTGAACGAATGGAAACTCTTTCACGCTTCATATTTTTATTGATAATAAAGAAAAATCTTTATTAACTTACCCGTTTTTTTCAGCTTTTATCCCAAATAAATAATAAAAGGTAATGCAGCACCTACTGCCTACCATCTACTCCCTGAAACCTTCAACAGAAGGGTAGGGACGAAAAGATACTCTTTGCTACATATTCAAAGCCTTGTTTACTATTTGATATTATTAATAAACAAAATACAAGACCACAAAATTCCACGACATAATTATAAGGCGAAAAACGACTCTCTCAATAAAGAACATAAAGTAGAAGAAACGTTTGTTTTTTAAGGGCTTTCGGCGTAGCAGGTATTGTGGCGTGGAATAGGCTGTCTGTTGTCTTTCTGCTCTGCGGCGCCAGAGCAACATCATCGATTTTAGAAGCAATGTGAAAGCAGACATTTTCACCAGCGTCCTTATTAGCGTTCCAAGGATCGTGAAACGGCACCAAAGACACAAATCAACCAACATCATCATCATTATGTTTTGTTACTATATGAATTTTGTTTTCATTTGACATATTGTAACCAATTTACAGTGAAGAATTAAATAAATAAAGAAATGTTATAACATATTATGTACTACGTCACAATCCCGAGGAGTCCCTGGAAAGGAAAAGGTCACTCTTTCCTGTTTGTTTTCGAGCGTATTGTTAAAGGTAGGTCTATTCGTAAAACAACACGTTTAAGACATTGAAAATCTTCAGCTCAGCGATGAGGTACGCCACCTATGCTGAATGTCTTAAATTGTATTAGCACAGAGAGGGCAACTTGCATGTTTTTTGCGTACAGTTGGTCCACTGAGAACCCCAATACCGTGATGGTAAGATTACTATATCATTTTATGTTACTTCCTGTAAGGTTTCATTTCTCCACTACTGAATATAGGCTATTGATCACTAGCAACCCAAATCCACTTTCATCTCCTATTAAACCTCAGGCTGACTCAAAGTCTGACGTCTTTCAAGCGGGCTGTTGAAGAGAAAAATGTGGGTATTTATTTTAGTTGAAATTGACTCGACCAAGTAACTAAATAAGTTTAAACTGTTTGCTTTTAAAGTAGGTACTACATGTATTTTAGTAATAAGATGTAGTATGTATTTCGGAAATGTATTAGAAGTAATTTGTTAGATCCTTGAAAGACGATAGTAAAACACGGATTCAGGGACGTTACTTACAATGTTTTTTTGTGTGTTTTTTTTAATATATTATATTATGACATACTTACCACCTCTTTAAATATCAGAGTCGAATAGGATTTCCGCTACATTATTTTATTCATTCGTTCTTGCCCCTCAATGCTTTCCTCGGAACCACAGAATAAAAAAATGTGTCAATCGGTATAATGAACTCAACTACATGATGAACTGAAGGATGACTTTCAGAGAGAAATTAATAGCTTCTTCTTCTTTTTCCTCATGTAGTAGATGATTGATCTGTTGCTTCGGAAGTTTTTCCCTCTTCTGACACTGAGGACCAGCTATCCTTCCATCTTTTTGGTGGTCTTTCTCGTGAACGTGAGCCACGCTGGTATCTTCTTTGCGGCAATGTGGTCGATCCTGTTTTCAATTTAATAGGAATCCAATCTATTATTGGTTATTAATTTTGCTTCCTCCATATTTGTGCAATTAACACGCACACTGAGAAAAATACTAACGAAATTTCACAACGAATCATTGGAACGTACTATCAGATTAGGACCGTACAAACGATTCATTAGTACGAATCTATAATTTTAACTTTAGTATTAGTATTTTTCTCAGTGCATGCACGTCGATTTATCTTTTTCAACACGTGGTATTCTTTTAGCATTTGATTCACATAATCATATATCGAAAAAGCGAACGATTTTTAGACGTCTGCTTTTTCATACACCTACTTCAGCTACTTCGTTTTTTAGTTCTTTATCATACATTTATTCTAGGTTACACGCCCGAACTAATATGTATATTATTTGTAATAAACTTATATTTTCTGTACCGATTTCACAATTTCGTACCGTTTTCTAATTCCCTTCAGATTCCATCCCTGTCTGGGTATGTAAGTACGGTCCCATTATTCTTTATGGAAAATCGTTTAAGGCATGTTCAAACATTTTTTGTGTTTTCATGGGATAAAAAACAGGAATATATATCGCGGATTAAAGCTGCCCAAAGTTAAGATGAAAATGCCGTCATTCAAAAGGAAATGTCAAACTGGGAAATAATAATCTGTAATGTTACTATTCAAAGTACAGGGTTTTTTGTGTGAAACTGTGTATGTTAGTTGGAAGATATTGCGCTTCAGCGATAAACTCGCCCATTGCACAAAATTATGTATTCAGTGGTAATGTTGTCATGTTTTTTTTTATTCTTTGTGTACTAATTTTGTGCAATAAAGATTATTATTATTATTATTATGTTAAAAGATTGATAATATTCATGTTAAAAATAAAACCCTGGGCGAAAAGTCCTCCCACAATTTTTTACAGATTTTGATAGAAATGAAGGCCGAATATATTTTCCCTTTTATTTTTTTTAGATGTTTCTGGATTTCAAATAAATATATATAGGTATATTTTTTAACTTTTACTTTAATTCTTTTTTAAATTTTGCTTTTTTTCTCAAGACTAAGACACTTCTGGTAAGTGTGGAATCTTTGGTGGTCCACATGTTGAGTGTATTAATTGTTAACATGTAATGATTCTCTAATATTGTAAAAATAAAATAAAAAATAAGATACAAATACCCTCCAAGCATCTTCATAGTGAACGAAATACTTGTATCATGAAACTGGAGTAAATTGGCAGAAATCATACCCAGGATGTCTCGATTTAAAGTCGAAGATTCTATCATCAAGTAATCGATCACCTTATCCCTAAAAACTTCTTGTACTAACAATTTTTTTGATTCAAAGTTGAGGTATGCCATTCATCCTGTATGCCTTTGTTTTTGGTACAGATTGCGACCTTTATGTTCATTACATGCAGTTAATCCACTGACCATCTCACATGTGGGAGATGGTAAAATAGTTTAGATAGAGAGAGAGTTATACATCTTTCATCTCGGTCTGCTGAGCATAGTGCCAGTCATAGATCCATCACGGAATATCTCACATGTAGGGTAGCCAGCAGACAAACTGCATGTAATAGACATGTTAGCTGTCCTTCCCGTGCCATTTATAAATTAATACATTCAGGATGGGTTGAAACCTTTAATAAGTAAAACTCAGCAATTATATTTCAGTTTTAGTAAAACACTACATTTTAAGTGTAATGATATATTTTGAAAATAAATGCAATTATGCAACTAACTTCTTGCGACCATAAATTCACCACTTAGCAAAGTTTTTTGAATGAAAGGTGAAACTCTTTAAGTATTAAGGTAATGTTAAAGCAATAATGTTTGCTGTTTGTTTTTGATATTTTATACCAACTATAACTAAGCACAAAGTACTAACTTTAGAAGTAACTTTTACCAGGTTTATGATGCAGAATTGAGTACAATAAAACCTCGGTTTTACTCACTTACTTCCGGTGAAACTTTTAGGACCCTGATCTAAACAATAGATCTCAAAACAAAAGATCTCCCAGACTACAAAAATACGTCTAGTCAACCTTTCTTCTCCTGACCTGATGATTGCAATATAATCTGTTCAAAAATAATAGTTGTGAAAATTAAGTCCGACATTAAAAGAAATAAAAAGTTATTATGTTGCGTTTACATTAGGATTAAATAAAATGACATTCTAATCATCCTAATAGAATATTATCAACATATTATTATCTTTGTTGTTTCTGATCGGAATTTTTTGTTTTTTTTTATATTTGACATATTATTTTTTTTATATTTGACATATTATTTTGGTTAGCTGGAAGATATTGCCTCCAGGCAATAAGCTCGCCAATTGATCATGATTTTTTTTTTCTGATCAATAAAGTGTTCTTATTATTATTATTATTATTATTCATGTTTGTTTGTATTGACATAATTATTGTAATTTATTTATCGTAGACCTTTTGTTCCTATTGACTTCTTGTATTTGCTTTGTATTTTTTTATTGACTGTTGCTTGTTAATTAATTACTTCAAATTTACACAAAAATCTATTCTTGACTATTACTTATGTCTGTTTGTTGTTTGTTATATTGCTAAATTTACATGTAAAAGGCTCACGCCGTGTGTTGATGTAAATAAACAAATAAATAAAAAAAATGTACATTAATCAATAACAATTAGAATAAATTAATAATAAATAAAATAAATACACAAAATTAAAAAATAAACGTATAGAAAAATTTATGCATGACTTTCTAACACAGAATAGTACACACTTTAATTAATTTTTTGCTTAGATTGTATATTACTATCCTGTAAAAAGAAAATAACCATAGATTATAAAAAAGAATTACCAATAAATTCAAATCAAATTCATTTATAAGGTTTGCTGCGCGTTGTGTAAATCTTTTCTACGAAAGGAAATAATGGATGATTTCTTTATATGTGATGGTAAGATTAGAAACATAATATGTGTATGAGCAGGGATTTTTTTACTCAATAATAAGCATAATAGTTAACTTGGGGATGCCATCTTAACCTTACTAAAAACTATACAAATTCGCAGAAAAACAAAATAAAAAATTGACGATAACCGAAGTCATTTTAAACCGAGAGACCACTGTAATGGGGTGTTCACATTTGGCGAATATCGCCAGGCGAATTTCAAAATATATCGCCAGGCGAAAAAACAAAATTCGCCGGACATCCATTGATCGTCACACCTGTTCACACAGTCCACCGATATAGAAACGATCTGTCAGATGCGCTTTGATTTTGATACTGTTTTCAAAATGGCGGACGTCGAGATGGAGATCGCGAAGTTTTTATTTTTAGTCGAAAATGTTATAGTAGAGGTTATAACGCGCCTTTTAATTAAGGAAACAAACGCCACAAACTAAAAACAAAGATAACAGCTGTCACGAAGCGGGAAACATTATAAAATTTATAGATTATAAAGTTTTTACCATAGATACGAACGCCGCGCACATCTGCGCATGCGCAAATCGTTCAATCGTCCGAAAAAGTTGGAAGGTGGTCAACTCGAGACGATATCGTTTCTACTGGTTTTTATCGTTTCAGACTAGCTGTCATTTTGTTCACACGGTTCAAATGGCTGGCGATATTTTGGTGCCCCGGCGATATTCGCCAAAGTGAGAACACCACATCAGTACAACTTTGTTCTAGAAGCAATAGAGCAAAATACTTCTACTGTATTTGTACAACACTTTATTTTATTGCATTCTGAAAGTTCAGTGAAGGTTTATTAAGAGTATTATTCCCAACAACTGAGTTCTTCTATTACCTGCATGGTGGGTGAGCTTATTTCTGTTTTTCTCGCAAAACAGATTTCAATAAACGATCAAAACAACTACATACATAATATATTATTATGTATCGATTCCCCAAGTGTTGCTTGAATAATGTATTATATACATTTTAGTTTTTTAGGTGTTTTCAATTTTATAGATGACATATTATGATTCCCAAAACTCTTTTTTATTATTTTCTACCTATACTAAAAACAAGTGTCTTAGGAGGATTTTGGATGTAAAATGGTATGACCATATCACGCACACGGCAGAGATCTGTAATCTCCGTGATACAGAAGAGACGATGGTCCTGGCTGGGTCATGTTCTGATAATGCCCAGTGATAGTTGGCCAAAAAGAACACTGTTCTTCTGTCGGCCCGGGCATCTCTCTTTCACAATACACCATCCCTATAACAAAGACATCAGAGCACAGGGAATGTTGTGGGCAGAGGTGACGCGGTTGGCACAGAGATACTCTGAATGGAGGAGGCTGGTTTCTACACTGTGCTCCCGAGAGGAGCGTTGAGGGCGATGATGATGACCATTTCGGGCGTCCGAGAACCACGTGGCTTGATCACGTGAATGAAATTCTCAAGGATGGCCGTGTGTTGAGTAAGAGGAACTGACGTGCGTGCGTTAGGATTCAAGCATATTGCAAAGAGTGAGGCTTATTTATATCCACTTTATGTTCCCGATAAGAACATCAAAGAGTTAGCGTAATAAATTACAAAATAGCATAAGTTTGGTACGTCTAATGAATTAATTAAACTTTGCATTGTTTACTAAGACATTTAAAGAAATGTTTTGTTTATATAAATTATTCTCAAAACTAGCATTTTGTGCCGAAGCCTTGCACGAGGTCATCGTTCTATCAAAGATAGTGTAGCTACTGTCAACTATCGACAGTGTATCTTAATCAATTACATTAAAAAAGTAAGGCATGTTACCTTTGATTCACTTTTATACTTTATCGAGCTTTTTTCGTATGAATGAACTGGCTTATAATTTATTTTTGTAGAGACTCTTTATATTTTTCATAAACGATTTTTAGCATTCATATTATGCTTTTTAATGTTATCTTAAAAGTCTATCAATGAGTGTTGGACGTAAATATTCAATACTTTGAGTAATTTCATTAGAAAATAAGATAAAGGTATGCGCATTTATTTTTCAAATTTATATGGACAATCCACATAGATCTTGCTAGTCGTAAATAAAGATGAAATCTTACACAATGGGTACTAAGACTATGATACACATAATAATAAACAAACATTTATACTTACCTACATGTAATAATTGGGCAATAGCCCAGGGCAATTTGAAAAAGATTTGCCAATTTTCAATTTCAAAAAGGTTTTCTTTCATTTTGCCCTTGCTGGGAGTAGAACCCGGGACCTCGTGGTTCACAGGCAAGAACGTTACATCCAAGTCACACCGGCTGACAAAACTATTTATTGGTAATATCGTACTTTTCTGAGACTGAGAATGAGAGTCTTGTCCCTGAATCATTTTTTTGTACAGCTCGTCACTACACACGGCATCTAATAGGTAAACTTTTGGAATTAGCTTTGACTGATAATCCATGGTGCACATGTAGGGTAGGAACTCAATATGAGGAACAAATCTTTTGGAGAAATGATTGTGAGTATGACTGTCAACTCTCCTCGACTTATTTGTTTTGGGGAAGTGTTATTGAATGCCACAAATGCTGCATGCTTTAAGGTATTCATGGGTATGTGAGTCTCACGGTGTAGGTATTCTGCTACGTCAGCCGGATTCATCGCTTGCTGACGTGATAGGGTCGGAATTCTGGCTTAGTGGTACTGGTATGCTTGACAGAGTGTTTAAGATTTTAATTGTCATTGACTTACAAAACTACACATAAACAGGATTCATTTGGCTCTTGAAATATCCGAAAATGAGGTTATTTCAAAATTTTGTACTCTCGTGTAAAAATCTGTTTATTTTATTCAAAAAATAAATATGTATAACATAAGTACCTAAATGTGAACGGTCTAGAATATTTATGTGGGGATGATTAATATAGTATTCTACCGAGTTGTGTTGACTTTTTAGTTTCCTGCCGTTGTTGTTCCCATAGTTGTATTATTCTAATAGCACAAATAGATAATAATATATGAACTAGAAGGTATAGAAGGAATGGTTGTAGTATTAAAGGTAGGTAGTACATTGGTATTATTTTCAACTTGTGTTCAATGCATGAAGTAAATTGCATGTCCTTTTGAATTGCATCGGACGCTTTCAAGATTTACGACTGCTATTTACCATTTTACAAACTACAATACATTCTAAATATGATATGGAATTGAAATCACTATTATTTTTCATTTGTTTTCACTGCTTCATCTTAATGTAAAGCAGATCTCTCGAGGACTTTAAAAATAAAAAAAATAAAAGGCTATATAACCCGTAAGAGTCTTCGTTGGCTAATCTGAGGGATAAGTACCTACCTACTCGAGATTGTTTTAGTGCTTATATATTTTTTAGATTTATTTATAAATATTTATTTAATCTTTACTGAGCATGATTTATGAGCAACTTTACAAATACAATTTTATACACCTTTCACAGTAAACTCAAAGCTTGTGCCGTGAAAAAGGGTTTGCCGGCACCTGAGATCGAACTCCGCACATTTTGTGCATGAAATTAAGACTCTACCTCCAGGCTACCGACGAATTCGCTCGAACAATCAATATAGGTACAGGCGGTGGAAATAAAGGTCATCCATTCGATAACGAATGATCAAAGCACTATCAGGATAAGTAGATATTTTCCATACAAATATCGATAAATTCAGTATTTGGTGACGCATTGCCTCAACAGATTTAAGAGGACTCTGATTGCATGGAAGATATTGATAAGTCCATACCGAGATAAAGACAAGATAGATTGAATGGATGGTAGTGGTGAGTATTGTATTGGATGTAACGATTGTGATGCAAAATACATAGGGCAGACATCTCGTATAGTGCGTATTAGATTTGCTGAACATAACATAACATAGAGGAATGTCTACATACTCAGAAATTGCGGACCATAGTATCGAATATGACCATACATTTGACATAAACGGTACAACTGTATTACATTCTGTGTGTGAGGCGGGTAGACTAAACGCCTTGGAAACCTTAGAGATTTATAGGAATAAGAATAACATTGTAAATATACAGATCCCACCCTCATCTCCTTTGTTAGTATATCCTACTCCTGCCAACCATCCCGCCTCCATATCTACCATTACCCCTCCCACTACCCCTCTCACTACCCCTCCCACTACCTGCACCCTTCTCACCACATGAACAACAGCTCTCACAATTTTTAGATTTCAGTTTCCCTGAAGATGCCTACAAGTATAGGCGAAAACGTTCGTTATTTAACCTAACAAAGTGGAGATTAAACAGTGCTCAATAATATATTTTTATATTTTATTTAATAAAATTAAAAATTAATGTCCACAGCGTAAACACAAAAACTCTTGAATTATTACTTATTTAAACTTATACATCATTAAGACCATGAATTTGGTTGTCTTCTTTATCTTGAGTAGGTATAGGAATTATTTCCAAACTTAATGTAATAGACCCTCAAATAAAAGATTTATAATTCAATCGCTTCTTTGCTGTAATATTCACAGTTTGTTTGTATGATAAAATCACTGTGACCACACGAACAAGAACAACTTATATTGTTCCGCGACCTTTTATGTTTTTGCAGCGTTAGATCTTCAGAGGGTGGCGTTGTATATGTGGTTGAAATTACCACATTTCACGTGGTAACTTATTATAAAGATCCTTTGAAGACATTTCTCTCTTTATCGTACAATTCGACGTAATATCCGACCAAATTATAGATTATTAAGGATCAGCTACCATCGAGCTGGATTGGCCACATCAGGCACCCAGGCCTGCTCATCACCATCGCGGAGAGCAAGACCGAAGGTAGAAATAGTAGAGGCCGACCAAGAGACACCTATATGGACCAACTGAAAAAGGAAATGAACTGTGGCACATGCGTAGAACTAAAGAGACTAGCTGAGAATAGAGACGAATGGAGAAGAAAATCCAAACTCGTTGCAGACCAATCCAATGGATTTGTTACTCACTTTATAAGAATACAATACTTCATCTATTTATTATGAAAAATTCATCACTTCATTTATTTTATGTTCATGGTGTTAAGGAAGCGTGAAGACTTTTCATTTGCCATTTTCTCTGCTTCTGAAATAAATTTCTGATGTAGTTAAATTTACTCCAAAATTGTTCGTACTTTGGATTCACTTTTTATTATTGTAACTAATTTTATTTGTCCCATTCACTTAATCATATTGTTTTCGGACAATAAATAAAATTTAATATTAAATAGATAAGAATTGTAAAAATTCTTACATTACTATAGACATTCCTTCCGTTATTTTTAATCCGACCGTAATATCTGATATCGGATTGGATTATGTGAGTGTGAGCCGATTAGCTGCTCAACTAGCGGTGCTTGCAATAATCGAATCCATTCTTCAAACACTCAAGTCACAAGATGAAAACGACTTTTGCACTCTATACCAATCCAATTCCTTTCGCGAACATAAGGGACATAATATCTATAAGTACTTATATATATACAAAAAATATAATCTTCTTAACTATACCATCATGGCATCTCCCATAAGTAGAAAACTATATAATAAGCATGCAGGTCCCTAAATTAATTTATTTATTAACTCATCAATGGCCCACTGGCCCTATAAAAGTAAGGTTTACACAATAATTATGTATGTTTGTATTTTTGAAGTTGTTTTTGTGTATGATTGCATTGAATATTTTTATGTTATTTTGCAATTTTTCTATCAACTTTATTATTATATAATGTGTTATTCGCAGTGTATTTAATGATCCCTTCGACTATCTCAAGGGTGACGTGACTGCTTCTGAACAGCAATTTTTTCAGCTTGTTCCTGAATGTAGCAGTAAGTTGGTTCTGTCTTAAATCCTCTGGTAATCGGCTTCAGGCAGGAAGCCCCGCGACGATGAAGCTCCTCTCTGCGAATTTGAAGTGTTTGCCCTGTTGGGTTCTACAAGTCAACTGCATGATATAACCATAAAAGTCATCCTTTCCTTAAAAACAGTACAAAACACTAAAACAATTAAAAGATTTTCGTAAATATTAGAATGGTATTATAATAATAGTCATTGTATAATTTGTATATAAACATGTTTCTCCATTTTACGACGTTATTTTACGCCATCCAACACACTCAGCATAACAATGAAGATATAAATATTAATCTAAACATTTTGTATTCCGAATTGTCATTAAGTATATTATACGATTGTGGTTTTATCTAATAACTAGGGATGTCACAACGATATTAATTATATCGAGTAGAATAATATTATTAAAACATCGAAAATCGGCTGAATGTTTTTGGGGTGAATAGAACAAATTCAAATTCAAATATATTTATTATTGATAAATATACAATTTACAGCAATAATCATTATCTTTTAATTATACAGTAGGCAAAACAATTCATTCCCTCAAATATGAGCAGAGCAGAGAACAATAAAGAAAAGGAAGATAATAATTTTATTTATTTATTTACAAATATCCACGGCGTGAGCCTTTAACATGTTTAAAATTCACAAAAAATTATACAAATCAAATTTTTCATTCACAACACAGTTGGAACAAGACAAGAACAAAAATTGGCGAAGAACAAAACACAAATGGGAATCTATTCATAACAACAATAACTTTACTCAAATCACAAAACACAAATCGGAATCTATTCATAACAATAATAACTTTACTCAAATCACAAAACACAAATGGGAATCTATTCATAACAACAATAACTTTAATCAAATCACAAAACACAAATGGGAATCTATTCATAACAACAATAACTTTACTCAAATCACAAAACACAAATGGGAATCTATTCATAACAACAATAACTTTACTCAAATCACAAAAAAATTGGGGTCTGTATAAAATGTCAATTAAATATTTAGTAATATGTCAATAATTTAAATTATAACAAAGTTAGGAGATGTCAAGTAGATAGAAAAAATCTTTTAAATGGTAAAAATAATTTAAATGTCATAAGAAATGTAGTAAATAGTTGAAATTTCAAAAGAATCAGTCTATAAAAGATTAAAATGTCGATAAATAAAACAGAAAAATGTTAATTATAATTTAAAATATCAATGATATTATATCACCAGATGAAGGAATAATCGAAAAATAGTACAGATATAATTAAGATAACAAAAAGATAAAATTTCATACATTCAAATTTCCTTAATGTATGTAATAACAAACAAATTATAAATTAAAAATCATAATTTACAAACAAATAGTTCGTGAAAATATCATCGATTATGTTATTATTTATTTCGAAATAGTTTTATCATCTCTATTAGTAATTGTATCTGTGACTTTTGGAGCTCATCTTACGCCGTTTCGTTTAATGATTTTTCGTTTTATGTCTTCATGCAGCTATTTGGTATGTGTGTATGTAATGTTAATATTATATAGGTACATATTATTATTTAACTAGTCTTTAAACCCGACTTCTTTCAGGGAATAGTAGGTATTTGAACTTATTCATAACACACCGAATAAACATGCAAAATGCGTATATTAATACCTAATTGATAAAACTATGATAAGTTATACTACATATTATTATATATAAGGTATATTATCTCAATTTTTTCCACTTGAGAGGTACCCAGTGGCTAAACCCGAATGTTATGTATGAACATAGATTTATCGGGATGTGATAAACAGTTATTTTTTTACATTTTTTTATGTATGTTTTAGCATTTTTTTATACTCATCTTTTTATTTAATAAAGTACCTCAAATGTATGTTTATTATTTAGTTGGTAAGAAAGGGATGGTAATTGGTTCGCTCATTGTTGTAATTAATTGTGATTGGTTCGCTCGTTGTTGTAATTAATTGTGATTGGTTCGCTCATTGTTGTAATTAATTGTGATTGGTTCGCTTGTTGTTGTAATTAATTGTGATTGGTTCGCTTATTGTTGTAATTAATTGTGATTGGTTCGCTCATTGTTGTAATTAACTGTGACATATATTTATTGGTATAATTTTTTGATCCATAAAGAATAAATAAAATAAAATTTGAGAATGTCTATTAATATCAAATAAAAATATGATTTTAAGTATTAATTGTTAGGCACTTTACTATACTCTTTTTATTTAAAAAAAGATATATCTGGGTTTTCTTATAAACCCAAATACAACCTTAAACACCTTTCACACTAAGCTTAAAGCTTGTGCCGTGAAAGGGGAGTTTGCCGGCACCTGGGATCGAACCACGGACCACTTGTTCTGAAGGCCGAGACTCTACCTCCAGGCTACCGACGAACTCAAACATGCGATGTTGTCAAGTAACTAATAAAATTTTAAACCATATTTTTATTTTCTATTAAGAGATTTGGAGTTTTACAAAATAAATACCGATAAAGAGTGTATTATTTTACAAAAAAAAAAATAGGAAGAACATGATATTTGTATAATTATATGTGGATTATAAGATACAATTATAATTTTCTTTTCCCGTAGTAGAGTCCCCGGTGAAGAACGGGTATCCCACTCTTAACTGTAAATTTTCGAGTGTTCTATAAATGACAGGTGTTCGTAAAACCTAACATTTAAGATTATTAACATCTACAATTCAGCGATGAGGCATGCCACCCATGCTGAATGCCTTAATTTTTACGAGCACGAAGAGGGTAATACACGTTTATTCCAGACAGTTAGTCCCCCCACTTTTATGGGAAATGCCGTGAAAGCATGAATGAATGAAAAATTATCTTATTTGTGTCGTGGGAAGAGGTGGCGCGGCGCTCTGAGACGCTCTGAATGGAGATGATGATGATGATGATTTTGGATGATTTTATTTTATTTTTGACGCCGTTTAACAGTCCCTAGACCGTCTCAAGGGCGCCAGTGAAGAATTCAGTTTTTAATTTGCTTCTGAAGCTAGTGACCGTCTGACTATCTCTCAGTAGCACCGGTAGGCGATTCCACATAACCGGGCCAACAACACCAAAGGCCCTCTCATAGAAGTTAGACTGACGAAGGCTGGTTTCTGCCCTGTGCTCCCGAGAGGAGCGTTGAGGCTGATGATGATGTTAATGTACCACACAATATTAATATTATAAGTACACATTTACGTCATTTGAATTATAATATAATTATTATCAATGTGCCTATTATTGTTTTGGAATATTAAGTAACGACGCCGACGCCTGTTTATTATTTCCACAATACTCTTTATATTATTGTCATTTTATTAATCTGAGATAACGATAATGATTATAATAAATGGCGCAGATACGAATGAAAGATGGTATTTTGAATAATTTTGTGTTTATCTCAAGACTGTGTTTATATCAATAAATAAATAAATAAGAAGTTTTACAGTATTTTGAATGTTTCAAGAATACTAACATTCTCCCCCCCCCTCTCGTTCTCTATCTCTTCAGTCGTTTCCTCAATTCTAAGGATCGTGATCTCCAGATAGTTTTTCATGGACCCTGTACCATCTCATTCTGTTCTCCGTCAGGTGTACTGCATCGTAAATAATAATAATAACTATTTATTGATAAAAAAAAAACCATGAGCAATTGGCGGGGTAATTGCCTGGAGGCAATTCTTCTAGCTAACCAAATGAAAAGCCTGCATGATTTGATAGGTCCAACTTATTAACATTTTTATGGTCTTTAACCCAACGTACGCACTTGCGCACGATGTGTCTGAAAAACAGCTGAATTCTTTTGGAACAGACTGCGGAGAGCTTTTGTTGTCCAAAATACTGTCATAATTAGGTTTTGTATAATAAACTATATTCACTATCTCGAAATTTAAAATCGGATTAAACTTTAATTATATCAATAAATTGAGTATTAAATTACATAATATCTTATCTATTATTTTATTACATTATTATTAATTCGATATCAATTTTAATATAACAGCACTTGAAAATAGATAGGAACCTAGTAATAATTGTTAATTTATAATCTAAGATATAATTATAAACCTTCCTATGAAATCAGCAAACCGTGGATTCAATTTAGTTCCTTTTCACATTTGTGGTATTTGAATCGTCGATGAATATCTGACTTGTCTATAAATTTAATTTTCTTCTAGTACCATAATTCGAGACATTATAATTGCTAGGGAATGGTTACGTCACACGACTAAAACATAAAAGTAATTTTGCAGAAATTTGAAAAAAAAATCGAAAATACCTGAAATTCAACACTTGACAAATTTTGTTCTCACCGGAGGTGCCATAGTGGGTAACCTAAAGAACTGACCGGCTATAATAACCCCCATGTGTGGAATCTTTTGACTACACTTCTTCGAAATCCCTCCCGCCGAGAGAGCCTAACACATTAATTAATAGATAAAATTAGCAATAAAATAACAAAAATAACCTAACCCAGTTAACGATTTAATATTTACAACAACAAAAAAACAGTGAATATCAAAAAATAGTGGAGATTCATTTTCTAAATTATTAATAAAAAAATTCTATTAAATATCTATCTATACCACCTTAGCATATTTCAAAATTAGAAAAAAAAACAGACAATAGACTATTTGCATAGAATAAAAATGTAGGCCGTCCTCTCCGTGCCAATATAAGAAATAAATGGGTACATTCTTTGACATTACTTCGGCAATGATATTATATTTTGAAAGGAGGTCACTCAATGGAAATAAAATGTCACTGTACTGACGTACTGAAGACCTTCGTTTCTTCAAGATGACACAAGGATATTGTTCAGGGGTAAAAACGGAGAAAACAAATTATCTAAAGCCAATCTGATAATGTGAATACTAACTAAGATTCAGGCTTTGGATGCGTGCCAGAAATTATAGATATACAAAACTGTAGGTTCTCTTTTATTATTGAATAGTAAATACCTATGGGTATAGAGAGAGAGTTAGGTAGTTTCCACTGCAAGTTTTCCATTATTATAATGGCTTTTGGATAGCCTGTTGAGGCTGTTGTGGACATGGCCGATTGCAGAGTCGGTTTGCAAATAAAATAGAAACAACAAACCATAATACTAATTAGAAGCAAATAATCCTTGACAAAGCTTTATTTACAGAGCTTTTAAAATTGTTTTTTAAACAGAATTTTTTGAGCTGTAAATAAATGTATGCAATTATACCTTCTCCTACAGCCTAAATACATATTTTTTTGATATGAAGATAATGTTTTTAATAACACAGAATCATCACATTACATTTTTTCTAACTATTGTAACTTTAAATTTTTTTCATACCCAGCTAGTCCTACATCAGAATTTTCATACCCAGCTAGTCCTACATCAGAATTTTCATACCCAGCTAGTCCTACATCAGAATTTTCATACCCAGCTAGTCCTACATCAGAATTTTCATACCCAGCTAGTCCTACATCAGAATTTTCATACCCAGCTAGTCCTACATCAGAATTTTCATACCCAGCTAGTCCTACATCAGAATTTTCATACCCAGCTAGTCCTACATCAGAATTGAATAGGTCTCCCACCTTTTTCTGTAATATCTCAAAACGTCCTGTGAGATTAGTTTATCGAAAATATCGCTGTAAGACATAAAACCTCTTCGATGGTGATGATGTGCGTGTCACCAATCTCATTTTTTTTATCTTTATCTGTATTGTTGCTTGCAACTGCACTTTTTTTACTTTTCTTTGTTTTATTTTTTTTATAAACGTATAGCCTTACATTCTGCATATTTTTATTTTTAAAAAAAAAAGATATATCTGGGTTTTGTTATAAACTCAAATACAACCTTATACACCTTTCACAGTAAGCTACTAAAAGCTTGTGTCGTGAAAGAGGAGTTTGCCGGCACCTGGGATCGAACCCTTTTTCATGAGGCTGAGACTCTACCTCCAGGCTACCGACGTACTCGCTTGGTTGGCTACCGACGAACGCTTTTGTTTGTTATAGTTTAAATGTTTGTGTATGTTTTATTTTTGTTAAGTTTAATACATATTTGTCTATGGTTTATTATTTGTTGTATCTATGTTTCAATAAAGAGATCATCTATGTGATTGAGGTTGACAGTACGTGATACAAGCTTCAAAGTTATGTTTGATTAATAATCCTTAGCCATCTTTTTAACAACAGAAATATTGACAGAGGAAAGACTCCCAACAATTTTTATTTCTCCTATTACTGTTGATAAATAAGTAGGTATGTGTATGTTTCTTTAATTTTAATTTTGATAATCGGGTTAGTTGGAAGACATTGCATTCCGGCGATAAACTCGCCCTCTGTACATTGAATTGTATAACTGATATTTTTATGATATTTTATATAGGTATTTATTTATTTATTCATGCTTTACTGTACATTGATAAAAAACAATTACATAAAAGTTAAACATTCAAATTAAATACAATCAATATACAGAGGGCGAGTTATCCAACTAACTAACCCAAATTGATTTGAAATATAGTATCCAATGTAGAATAAAATAAACTAAAATATTGGGGATGACCTATTGTATGCTTAGTTTTAAACCTGCTGGCTGCTCCTCTAGAAGAAGATGCTGCGATAGTATAAAAGAACTGAATTGAATTAAATCAAATTACATAATATCAGTTGATTAGTTTTTAAGCCATCCGCTTTAACCATGTTTGTTATCTTTGATCGTTCAATATTCCTTTCAATTCCGCTTAATCTCAAAACAAGCAAAGTAATATTTCTCAACATTCCCTTAGATTATCTCAGCTGGCTGAGATATTATGAATCTATGTTATGAACCAGCTCTCTCTAGCTCTGTCCCTGAGCACTGGCGCAGCTTGCTCAGCATTTCTACAGAGGATTATTATTATTATTAGGTAATTGAAAACTGCATTTCATAACAATACTGCACCGTATACATTCAATTATTATTATTCGAGCCATGATTTTTAACCTGGAATTTCTCTGAAATGATTTTTTTTTAATAAGTTTGTTGTTTTTTTATGTTTTGTTGTGTTTTATGTTATGTATTGGCTCTTATTTTCCTTTTCTTATACCATCACGGCATTTTCTACAAATGTAATATTTGTAAAATATTTTTTTAACAAAACCGAGGATATCTTGAAATAATGTCAAATTCCTAAACCTTTTCATAAATCTGTTGGCCTAGTCAAAACACATTTTAGCCTTACGTTTGCGCTACTTGTGTATTTTAGCTACGAAAATTGACGCGTTCTCGCAACGTCGTCAACATTCGAACGAAAACGAAACGAAAACGTAACGCTTAAATGTGTTTTGACTAGGCCTACTGGTTATGGGGGCTAGAAATTGAGATTGCAAAAGAAATAATATAATTTTGGTATCTGAGACCTTAAAAAAACAATCAATATCTCCCCTTAAGTGCGCCTTTTTAAAACAATTATGTAATGTATGTTGAATGATTTATTCTGCGCCGTTTAATGGAGCATCCATCTCAAGGGCGCGGGAAACTATGTTGGAAGAGCGATGTCTTCAACTTGCTGCTGAACGATATTTTCTATTGCTTTTTTCGGAGGTCCGCGGGAAGTCGGCTCCAGATGATGGGTCCTGCGACGCCAAAAGCCCTATCATAGTAGCAAGACTTGTTTGCTCTATTGATTTCGTCCAGCATGTTGGCGGATATCTTAGCCGAGTGTTAAGGTCTACTTGCAGGTGTTTTTAGTACACAGAAATACGCTATAATAAGAAATGAAATTTGAAACATTTTGAAAATAGACGTATTTTTATCTTATCAAATAAAATAAAATAAATATTAATTATTATTTTGTTTTGTGTTACTGTTGAGTAAGACTAACGCACGACCGGTTTTGCGGACTCCGAGTTCGCATCATCAGGTGCTGATCTATACTTTATTTGATACTAGCTGGCCCGGCGAACTTCGCACCGCCTAAGAATCAATGAACGATTTCATACATACATCTTCCTCCCCTTGTCCTAGTTCGGTCGGGGGCCCATTGCCCCTAAGTATCTCCTCCAGAGATAACTGTCCACCGCTGCTTCCAGGACCTCTGGCCACTCCAAACCAAGCCTTTCAACACATGTTCGACACCTGCTCTATCTTCTGCCCTCTCCCACTGACTTTATGATTGATTAATATTATTAATCTCTTTACAAACTCCCGTAATTGTCAAAGTGTGTCATCGAAGGTATAGTGTAAAAAATATAATTCATTTGGAACTTTCGCAGTTTAGCGGCCCCACCCGTTGTCGAGTACTTTTTTCCATAGAAAAAGTAATATTTTCGAAACTTGAGGAAATTGTTGCCATATGGTGAATTATTTTTTGGTCACCAAATTTTTGGAAAATTCTTTTATAGGAAATCAATTCGCAACTATGAAACTTGAGCGGCCCCACCCGTTGTCGAGTAATATGTACGGAATTTTAGGAAATTAATTTTCGAAGTGGATTTTTTGCCGGCAAATTAAAATAATTCTACATATGGCAACAATTTCCTCAAGTTTCAAAAATATTACCTTTTCTATGGAAAAAAAGTACTCGACAACGGGTGGGGCCGCTAAACTGCGAATGTTACATTAATTTTTTTTTACATAGACAATTCACACACATCGAGCTAGTCCCAAACTTAGATGAATCTTGATTATGGGTACTAACGCGACGATACCCACATATACAATGCACTATATACATATATATGTAACACCCAGACCCAGGACAATTTGAAAAAGGTCATTCTTCACTTTGCCCCGTCCGGGAATCGAACCCGGGACCTCGTGACTCAAAGGAAAGAGCTCCGCGCCACACCGGCCGACATGAACAATTTATGTTGAACAATTATACTTAACTGAGTTTTGTTTATAAATTATCTGCAGTACGTAATATAATTATGTAGGTACTATTTTTTTTTCAGGTAGATTTTACCTATTCATTTAAAATTTATAAAAATTCTTTCCATGATTTTTTAAAAATTGAAATATCAGAACTACAGATGTTAATTTGTATGGATAACGTTTTTAATTTGAGAATGTATAGAAAAATTATCATATAAATAGTCCAATCTATAAAAAAAACTTCATTGTTGATTTTGTATAATTCTCCATATTGCATTTTTAGTTGAAATTAAAAATGTATGGCGTAAATAATTTTCTTCGTAATTTTTTTTCTCTGTCTGCAAATTTCACTACACAATCTTGCATTAGAACTACCTACATGAACACATTCTTATTTTCATCTTTAATAGCACAATTTTTGGTTCAATAATAATTTTCCATCTGCAAAAATAAAATACAATTTCAAATATAATCTGTGCACGTCCACATTTATGTGACAGAAGATCCATCGATATATAAATATTAGTCGAATAAGTCGGTAGTTACATGGCAATAGGTTGTATCTCGCATTTTTTGCGTTTTCAAGTTTGTTTCATAAAATGCTCAAAATAGTGTAATATTTGATGTGGCAAAAGGATATGTCTCTTTATAGTCAGAATAAAGAGAGAAAAGACGTAACTTATTGACATGTAGAAAGATTGTTTTCATCAACATGGCAAAAAAACTCAAATATTTTTAAACTGCAAGAAATTATTTAGTGAATGTTACATACATCTTGTAGAAGAAATTATTAAGAGAATGTTACATCTATCTTGTAGAAATAATAATTACCTTCATTTTGATATATAATGCTCGAAATTTGGCTGAAATATCTCTTTTGCAAACTTTGTTTTTGCTCTCCTATAAAATTATGTTTTAGTGAGATACAACCTATTGCCATGTAACTACCGAATTATAGTAAACAAATATTAGTACACATTTCGTTCATATTAGTTATAGTAATTTGGTTCTTAATATAGCAGAACCTACGGATTATTTTAGCACAATGCAACAGGCGACGTGGGGGCGCTAATAGCGTATGGACTCTCCATATTGTTTTTATTTTTGAAATTAAAAATGTATGGCGTAAATAATTTTCTTCATATTTTTTCTTCCCGTGAATTTGTAAGATGTTTTAATAGCCTATAGTTTATTCCGGGCGGAGAAGAATCCAACAAATCAAAGATCATTCAAATCGGTACAGCCATTCTTGAGTTATAAGAAGTGTTGTAACACACACGTCTTCCTTTTATATATTAGATAATCTATACTCTATACTTTAGCTGCTCTAGCTACTAGCTCTATCTATACTACTCTATCTATGCTACTAGATCTATCTATACTCTATACTTTAGCTGCTCTATACTTTAGCTACTCTAGCTGATCTATACTCTATACTTTATATTTTATTTGATAATTTAAAATGAAGTGTTACAAAGTAAATGCCGATACAATTAATGAAAAGGTATTTTTATCTCTCCAACTCTTTGAGGAAATTAATCCATACTAAACATATTCACAACCATACAGACATACTAAGAAACTCAATTTTATGCAATCATCACTATAATACTCCACTCATTTTCTATGCTGTTAACTACCTTCATTCATCCACTCATTCCTTCATTGTTAGTTATTTATTCACTCACTTAATCGGTACACTCCTTGGATTTCAATTACATTAAGTGATTGCTAAGTTGTTGCTATGAAACTGCAGTATTACTGAAATTATATTTTATTGTATTCTAGATAATTATATATTTGTATATGTGATAATCTTTTTCATACATATTATTCGCTCGGTAGAATTTCATGGTAATTCTTAAGGTAACCCAATTCAGCAGTCATTACAGAAAAGGTACAAAAACTATGACCCGTACCGGTACTCACAAAAATGCACGTTTTTAAAAATATTTTTTTATTATCAGCTCTGATAATTTTTTTGACGAAATTAGAAAATATATTTGGATATTGGTTGTGTGTTTTACTGGACTCTGTAACTCATACTGGATTGGTGAATTTATTATGATTTCTTTTACTTAAACTTTTTTTTAAATTCTTTAACTTTTGCTTTTTTTCTCAAGGCTAAGACATTTCTGGTAAGAGTAGAATCTTTGCTGGTCCACATGTTGAGTGTATTAGTTGTTAACATGTTATGTTATGACTGTTTGATTCTTAAATATTGTAAAAATAAAATAAAAACATTTCTTGAAAATTGATAAATATTACAACAATATAAATATATTTATGGGGTTATAGCAGATAATGCAACTTATTGAAAGAACCTCTACACACTCGGATATCTCAAGAGTCGGGGACTCCTATTTATCCGAATTTGCAGACTCGCTTTCTTTTCCTTACGGGCGACCTGAAGAACAGATCAACGTAAGTCGCCTAGCCTAGATAATGAACTGTAATACTCACGTCAATGTTGAAAGTGACTATCCTCAGCTACCGCGGGATAGGTATGCAGTATTTTTTACTGTAGTCACTTCGCGCATCCTAGTATTAAGATCAAGACAAGATTAAGATCGTTTTTAGATTGTCTCAAGAGTAGCCTTGCGAATTTGACCAAATCCTTACTCATAAAACATTTTGTTTTATGATTTTCGAGTGTCCTGTCAAAGGCAGGAGTTCGAAAAAAATAAAGACATTTTACATTAGGCAAATGGACGGGGTGTTTCTTTCTACCATAAATTATTGATCGTGAGAGTGACGATTTAGACTTATCAGATCATTATTGAAAAATGTCGAAAGACATCTCTCTCACTATTTATAATTTATAGTAGAAAGAAACACTTGTTTCAATTTACATAATTATGGAATTCTACTACGTGTGCACTGACACAATCAATAACTTTTACATCTTAAATTCACCGATAAAGTTTGCTACTCATCCTAAATGTCATAATGGAGAAATGGTTTGTTTGTGTGTTGTTTCATGTATGGACAGTTTACAACAGTGTTTTTCTTGTTATGAATGTGATTGTGTTAATATAGGAGATGAATGCTTTTTGTGATTGTGTATATGTTTCAGTATGATTGATATTATGTTTGTGAGATGTTTGCCCTAGAACAGGTTATACCTAGTTGGGCAGCATCAATGAAAATATGTATTTGTAAATTATTAGTGTAATAAAATAAATAAAAAAAAAAATTACAAATGTTTGGAGTCAAAATTTTTGTTTGTACTAAGAGTACCGTTTGGATGTGACTGGTCTGCTGGCTACTCCTCTTGTGGTATATGTAAAGTTAGTTAGTATAATAAATAGAATGTCTCAATGTAACTGCTAGTTTATCTCTTCATTATTATTATAAGTCTATTTCCTGAGTAGGTACCTTTCAATGTTTTATCAATATATATTCTTAACTTTATACATTTTTTCTTTTTTGCAGGTGAGTACACCACTATATTGTATTTAGAAGAGATGCCATCTTCGATGCTGCTATGCCTACAAAGCGTATGTTTATTAAAAATACTTTTTAGAATAGTTTGTAATATTAATGTGGTGTTCTCACTTTGGCGAATATCGCCAGGGCACCAAAATATCGCCAGCCATTTGAACCGTGTGATAAAAACGATAAAACCAGTAGAAACGATATCGTCTCGAGTTGACCACCTTCCAACTTTTTCGGCCGATTGAACGATTTGCGTATGCGAAGATGTGCGCGGCGTTCGTATCTATGGTAAAAACTTTATAACCTATAAATTTTATAATGTTTCCCGCTTCGTGACAGCTGTTATCTTTGTTATTGGTTTGTGGCGTTTGTTTCCTTAATTAAAAGGCGCCTTATAACCTCTACTATAACATTTTCGACTAAAAATAAACACTTCGCGATCTCCATATCGACGTCCGCCATTTTGAAAACAGTGTCAAAATCAAAGCGCATCTGACAGATCGTTTCTATATCGGTGGACTGTGTGAACAGGCGTGACGATCAATGGATGTCCGGCGAATTTTATTATCTCGCCTGGCGATATATTTTGAAATTCGCCTGGCGACATTCGTCAAATGTGAACACCCCATAACATGAAAGTACGAGAAATAATATGTGAAAATATTATATGTTTAGAATATTTACTAATTTATTATTGTTTTATCAGATTTGAGCACAACGTACAGATGACAAAACCAATCAGATATCTTAACTGGAGAACCATGTTTTGGTTCTCCAATTGAGATATCTGATTAAAATATTATGTTTTATGTGTAGTAGTAATGTTTTACGAACTTCTACAAAAAGCTCGAAAGCTTAAAGAATAGAAATGGAGACCTATACTTTATGGGAACTTAACGGATATGATCAAACTAATATCAACTTAGTACAATACATATTATTACGAATATGGACGATTTAAACACACAATTAATTGTATTATACAGTACCGAAGAAACGTTTAATTTAATATTTTTATTTTTAATGTTTAGTTGATGAAGCATAATTGGATTAAACAAGTTGAATTATTATTGAATGAGAGACACCAGCTGTCGTGTGCAAAGGTTGGCTGAAAAAAAAACACACACACATTATACACCCCTCTTACTGAACATCTAAGTATCACGGGTTAACCACGGGGGTGTGTTTAGTAGAGGGAGTGGGAAGTTCAAACATTCCCTTAGAGTTCAGAGGAGGTCACAAACAACATTTTCTACATCTATAGGTATACAATTATAATATATAATATTAAAGGGTAGTTTTTGTTTGATGTTTAATTTTCATTATTATTATCAGTATTTTGTTTTTCCTTTTTTAATTTTTTTCTGAAAATATGGTAGAATATTTTTTTTTTATATTTAAGAGTAACACGTGTTTGAACTAATCCTAAATAAATTTTACACTTGTTCAAATTCAAACAACAATATTAGAGGGCGTTTAAGAGTTCAAATTTACTTTCTATATATATCTATCTGTACAAACACAGCATCTCTCACGAGTAGGATAACAAGAGAACTAACTGTGTATACCTAATAATAAACACACAAGTTTTCCTCTCTGTGCAAATTCAAATTGAGACAAAGGTTGGCTTACCTTGTCATCACTGAATCGAAGATGTTCAGTGTCTTAAAAAATTGCTTTTTGCTGTAGGGCAATTTGAAACTGAAAAAAAAAACATTGAAGGAGACCCATCGATCATCTGGATTGCGCAGAAGTCTTGGGACTTTAATTTTTCCAAAATTTTACACATAACAAAATATCATGTCCACACCGGAGGCGCCATAGTGGGCAGCCTGAAGGGCTGACTGGTTAAAATAGCTCCCGTGTGTGGAATCTTTTGTCTAAACTCTTTCGATATCCCTTTGGCTGAAAGAAGTAAACACATTAATAAAATGAAATAAGGAAAAGATAAATCTATTAGACACAGTTCCGTGGAGCAGCAAGAAAAAAAAAATGTCCCGTAAAAGGCAGGTGTTCGAAAAAGTAAAGACATTTTACATCTTAAATTCAGCGATAAGGTTTGACACCCATCTTGAATGATTTCTTATTTTTGTTGGCATGGAGAGGATAGCTTGCATGCTTATTACACGCAGCTGATCTTCTGGTTATTCCACTTGCGAAATATGCCGTGATGTTAAAATAGTAGAAGTAACAATTAGACACTTAAAAATCTTCTCAGAAAATTTGTTATTTTCTTATGAAGAATAGTGTTTGTAACCTATTATTATTTAACGGTACAAATTTGTAAAGTTTTGTCTAAACGTTGAATTGATAATAGATACAACACTATTTTAATAGAAAATCGATATTATGTTACAAAGGAAGAGGATATTTTTTACGCAAATAAACCGCTTTCAATACTTTTTTTATACTTATATATTTTTTTGAAATACTTAATAGATTCTCAACTATTCAGTCTGCGATCTCGGAAAATAAAATAGACGGGAAATCTCTATGAAAGTTCATTCACACTTTTACTTAGTATTTTATTAAGATTCTTTAAGTAGCAAATGGTAGATGTATAGTTGTGGTTTTGTGGTAGTTTTGTGGGAGTTATGGGTGTTATTACGATCTGTTCCATGTCTGAAGAAAGTTTGCATTGAAAATCAAAATAATAATACATATCTACATACAGAATAGGGTGATTCGAAATGTTGAAGTTTTCATGTTTTGTATTGGGGCACTGATTTACTATGTTTCACCTATGCTGAAATAATATACACCTCTTTAATTTTGATGAATTTAGGAGGCAATTCATATTCCTCGAAGAATTGGGGCTATTTTAAATTATCAAAAAATTATTAATAACGATCTCAAGAAAACATTATCTTTATATTAATCTTTCTTGTTGAATTTTCAACGGTACATGCAGTTTCATCAATTACTATATAAAAAAAACAATTGTGAAATGGTTTTTTGTTATTTATGGTTTATTTTTTCGTAACTTTACAAAGATAACAACAATTTCTCACATTAATAGATTATCACAATATCAAATACAATCAATATGCTAAAGATAATTTTATCGAAAATGGTCTCAAAAACGTGTTGTGTTTATTCAAAAATAATTTTACTAATACAAATTTATCCTTTTCAAAAACAATAGTAAGAAATAAATTTCGTGCACTTAAATAGCTAACCTCAAAACATTTTCATATTGATTGACAAAATCCTATATTTTCGTGAAAAATCTTTCCTACCTTTATTAATTTAATATTCAATACAAATAACATAACAAATATACTCTTATTACTATTTGTAAGATTAAAAGAAATTAAAATAAAAACAAAACAAACGAAAAATCAATGAAAAACCAAGACAAAAATAAAATTATTATAAATAGTACATGCATTATAAGCATATATGTTACCGTTTGAAAATGTTATACCTACATGGAACCACGTGAGAAATTATAAAAAAATATTTTGTTCTTACATATTTGGATCACACTAGTATTATGTACCTACCTTATATAAACCAATTCGTCTTTTTACGATCAAGTTTCGGATATTTGAACTGCTGTCATACATTTCTTTAGTAAAAACGTGACAAGAAAAATATTACACTTTTTATGAATTGTATACAATATACTCGAATCACTTAAAATGTGTTTTTTACACAAGTAATTTTTTTAACGTATTTCAATGTTTTCAACGTACTAAAGAATTTTAAATCAAATAAGTATATATTTATCACTTATACACGGCGTGAGGCTTTTAAAAGGTAAAATATACCTACCAAAAAAAAAAACAAAATATAAATTAACAGCTGGAAGCATGAATCTTTAAAAATAAACAGTAAGATGTAAAATAAAATTATTAGTTACATTGCACAAAACAACCATAGTCAAAAAAATTAAACCATAAACATAAGTCTTATTATGTTTGTATATTTATATTACCTTTGTGTATGTATTTTTTTATTATCTATTAATGTATACAATCCCAATGGTCAAAATGAACTGGAAATTAAAAGGAAAATCTGTGATGCGACCAATATACTTTCATATCAATCAGTTTTAAACGAGCGTTGCTTGGTTCAAAAAAGCACTTTCATACCTCCCTCGAGTCTCTCGTTGCAGATGAATTTATAAAAAAAATTGTTAGCTTTGATGAGGAAAATATTGATGGTCCATATATAAGAAGTGCACCTTTTTACGACAATCACCACAGTTTGTTTATAACTATTATTATTAATTTTGTAACATAATTTTACAACAAATTTGTAGTGGGTTATCAGTCGTGTATTCTATAGGTTGTAATTGAAGAGAGACCATTCTCATATCACGATGTCGAAGAAATCCCAAGACTTTACCACCCAGGTACCAATCACCTTGTTATGTTTTTATAATATTTGATCGAGATTTGTATGAGATCGAATGAATGTATCTATTGATGTCGTGTGCGTGATGGTTTGGATGTTTGATTATTTGTGTGATTTTTGCTGATTCAACTGATAATATGTATCAAACATCTGTTGTGCACCTCAAAATAAATAAATATTTTTAGTTCCATTTAAACACTTCTAGTTTTATTTTTACATTTCTAGTTTAGTTTTTACATTTCTCAATGATGATGATGATGATGATTTTATTTTATTTATGACGCCGTTTTACAGTCTCTAGACCGTCTCAAGGGACCGCGCCAGTGAAGAGTTCAGTTTTTAATTTGCCTCTGAAGCTAGTGACCGTCTGCCCATCTCTCAGCAGCACCGGTAGGCGATTCCACTTAACTCGTCCAACAACACCAAAGGCCCTCTCGTAGAAGTTGGACTTACCGGCTCTATTGGGCTCAGTAAGTCTATTCACAGCCAGTTCCATAGAGCGCAGAGGTCTTCTAATGGTCGAGTCAAGGGGACAAATCTCTGTGAGGCACGATGGTGCCACTTTGTTAATAGCCTTGTGGACCAAAAGGCACACCTTGAATGTATAATACAATACCATGTTTATATTTCTAGTTACATTTTTATTATTCGTGTTACATTTTCATATTTCCAGTTTCATTTTGAAGGCGAATAGGCAACGTTCTGTAAGTCTTTATTTCCAGCCTAGCTGGATCAGATTCAGCAATTCAATTATTCATAACTGAATTTCACCAGGCAGGCAGCACACCATCGACCGAAACATTGTGTGTCTTAAAATTAAATAATTTTCGTAAATTGAATATTAAACAAGGATCTTCATTCTATTTTATTAGAATACTAGCAAAATACTCGATATTCATCAAAACAAATATTTAACTTTTTTAAAAACAGCATCCAGTACATACGCATGCATGTAGTGGGCGCTGTATCTGGTGATTAGAGTTGTGGAATTCTCAAGAAATAATTTTTCAAGAAATTTACCGGGAAAATTCTCGGTAATTTTCTCGAAGTAGAGAATTTTCCAAGATTTTTTTTATTTTTTATTTAACAGTATAATAATAATAAATACTTTATTCAATCAATCAATAACAATGTACAAATTTTGAGACAATTTATCACCAATATGGCTAGAATTAATTATGGAAACAAAAAAATGTTAGGTACCTACATAGAAAAAAGTGCTAATAACTGATAAAAAATCTTGATGTTTGACACCCCACATGCCCATATTTAAGTTACAAAAAAATTGCAGGTACGTACATGGAAAAAAGTGTTAATAACCTCTGATTTGGGCCTTTAATCAGCCGCACAATTTTTTGGATCAATCAGGTTGGCTGCGAAGTGTACTGGGCGAAAGGTCATAATATCACTAAGAAAAATTATGGAGAGAAATTTCTCTTCCATCAGAGGAGAAATTTCTCGTTCTCGAGAAATTTCTTTGGAGAATTTTCCCTTCTCACATCACTACTGGTGATGCAAATTATCACCTTAATGATTCACACACATACACAAAACAGTAAAAAGGTATTGCATCGATCTCATTGTGCCACAGTTTGATACTCAGAATGGGTGTTAAACCTCGTCACTAAATTGAAACTGTTAAATGTCTCAAAGATGCGTGATAATTCACTAAATTTCCTATTCTAGAAGAGATTCTAAATAACCTATTCTTAACTTTTAGTAAGAAAATATTTATATTATATATATAATGAGTTACAATCCATTGGATTGGTCTGCAACGAGTTTGGACTTTCTTCTCCACTCCTCCCATTTCTCAGACAGTCTCTTCAACTCCATGTATGAGCCACAGCTCATGTCCCTCTTCAGTTGGTCCATATATGCGTCTCTCGGTCGACCTCTGCCATTTGTGCCTTCTGTCCTGCCCTCTGCGATTGCGATGAGCAGTCCTGAGGCCTGAGTCAATAACACACTTTCACGTCACGTTCCCGCTCCGTTAACGTTCGAGTATAGACGAAGTTGCAAGCAAGTGTCAATTTAGTTGCTAAGATACACAATAGTTACGAAAATTAACACTTTGGCGCAACATCATCTGCACCCGAACGCTAACGGAACGAAAACGTAACGCGAAAGTGTGTTATTGACTCAGGCCTCTGGGTGCCTGATGTTGTGGCCAATCCAGTTAGCTCGTTGTTGGCAGATTCTTTTGAGGAGTTGCCTTTTTTCGCCAGCCCTGGTTAACACTTCTTCGTTTTCGACGTGTTCCGACCAATGAATCTTCAGCATGAGTCTGTAGCACCACATTTCAAATGCCGCTAACCGTCCGCTTTCACTCTTGCTGATGGTCCACGTCTCGTACCCATATAGCAAAATGCTCCACACAAAGGCTTTAGTGAGATTCTTCCTCACGCTTAGATCAATATTAGGGGATTCTAATATTTTGGATTTTTTGTTAAAGGCAATTCGTGCCTGGTTTATTCTGCTCACAATTTCTGATTTGGAGCGTCCGTCCTAGTTTATTTTGCTGCCCAAGTACACAAATTCTCTTACTTGTTTGATGCTCAATCCATTTATGGCAATGTTCGCAGTCGTTTCCTCCCTTCCAACGACCATACATTTTGTTTTGTCTTTATTTATTTTCATGTTGTACTTTGAAAACAGAATACTTTCCATTTTTCCTAAGGCTTCGTTCAGCTCCATCTCGGAGTCTGCGAGCAGTGCTATGTCGTCAGCATATCTAATCATGTCGACCTTTTTCCCATTTATTTTTACTCCTGTCCAGTTCTTCATTTCTTCTCTGAGTTCATCAAAAGCTCGCTGTATATAGCAGTTAAAGAGTGCTGGCGACATTGAGCATCCCTGTCTTACACCTTGTTCTACCCTCGCTTCTACGCAGCTCTCTCCGCTTTTAATAACAGCCATTTCATTCTTGTATAGGCTCCAGATTGCTCTTCCGTCTTTATAGCTCATTCCTATCTGGTTTAGAGTCTTAAAAAGTTTTCTCCATTCTACTTTATAGAATGCTTTTTCTAGGTCGATGAATGCTACATACTGTGATGAAATGAATATATACAAGGTTGTAAATATTATTTTAGATTGTAAATTTAATATTATTATTTTCGTATACCTAGATGGAATATTTGTAGTAGGTAATTAATATAGGAATGAAACTTAGTTTAATTTCAAGTGGATGATGATGATCTATCTATCTATGTAGGAGACAGAGACAGGTATATTTTGGTGTGTGTCATAAAGAGATGGATGTAGTTTTTTTTTGTTGCTTTGGGTCGACATTTTTCAGTACCTGAAGAGGGAGGATAGATGACTCGTGGCAGTTTAGTTTTGTGCCTAGGAGAGGTGGGACTCAATCATATTAATCTCAGTGTTTGAATTCGATATATTTTAATATTTATTTACCCACCTTCATAGTAGTTAGTACACTATATTTTAGTGATATTTCCACATTTGGGAATATATATAGATCATCCTAAATTACTTTTAATTAACATTTTAAAATCCGTGATCCTGCCAGCTGTCATAAGATAAGATTTTTCAATATTATTAATTTATTTATATCTAGGTGTCGTGATATTTAGAAGGATATTGTTGTCTACAAAGTAGTCGTCGTACACAAGGATTTATTTAATTTTACAGATTTTGAAAACAAAGGAATTATTTGTTATATGTACATTTATTTTCAGTATATTTGTATGTATGTATGTACTTGTTACCGATTTTATATAGCGCCGCCCGACACACCTACAACTAGACCGATGGCAGTGGCGTACCGATATTATATTTTCATTTAATTTATTTTACCATAACGAAAGATTATGCAGTTTGGAGAGAAGTTGTCTGTTGAGCAGGATATTATTTGATTATTAATTTAATTACATATTTTATCATCGAATGTCATTTGTATTCTACGAACTTACTGGATTTTTCTACTTATTCAACATGCTGTAGTTGCTGCGATATCATGGAAGGAACAAATTTGACATTTTGCATGACACTAATCATAAGTAATATTTATGTATTTATTGGTCTTAATATATTTTTATTTGACTTACATGATTCCTAAATTCCCCTCACCATAAATATGTGATCTTTTATAGCTAAATCTTGTCGAGATTACCTTATGGATATGGATCCTTTCTGCCTATCGACGCTAGACTAGCTACCTTGTGTCTATAGTGTGGGACTGATCTATTCGTAACCACATATTTATCATTATTATTATACAATTATGCACGAGACGTATTATGTGCTTTGTAGAATTATATATTATATACTAACAAATTCAGTCCTTACCCTGCTTCGAAATGTAGGTGTACCGTTAGCAAGCCCTGCGCCCATCTCTTCGATTCAGCTTTCGAGACAAGGGTCAATGCGGGTCTTGCCCCGTTTCCCGCCAGGGTCCATGACAAAGCTTCTTAACATATATTTATAATTATTCTTATTATATATAGCTGCATGTTCAAATGAGTATACATATTATATATTATTTTATATATTCGGGGTGTAGATTAGTGCACACGGGCTCAAAATGCGGCATGGGACAGTTTGAGACGTGAGGGAGCGGAGGCGGCGCTCCTTCAGCATGGACACAGCATGCTTTCCATGCATTAACAACCAGTAGTTATAGTCTCCGAAAATGATGTCAAAACAATCGTGTTGAAATTTAATTAATATTTAAAAGTAATAAAGTTATGTTTTTGGGTGCGCCACTGTCCTTTACGACGCAACGAATTAGTAGGTATGTTGTAGAACATATGTACATACATCGGCTATAGAAACTATGAAATGGTTATCTTATGTAGGGACATAGATCGGCAACCAGTTACCATACAACATTCTCGTAATGATATAGAATAATATTATTTGAATTTTATGTTATGATGATTGTTATGTTATATTTCGTTATGTTTTATTATGCACTATTTTTATTATGTTATTTTACAGTATCTCAAGGTAAGTGATCTGACGTCAAAGTTGATCTCAGAGTTAATATGTATCAAAATTCATATTTAAATTGTTTTATTGATTTTGTGATTTTGTTGTTCCTTTTGATTATTGAAATGTATATTTCAGGTGACTTATTTTGCGTTCTAAAAATACACAACGTAGGTAAAATTATCGTCAAAACACAACGTACTGGGTCCAAATCTATGAAAATAGTTAATAGATAAATCGAGACGATCACGAAAGGCCAAAATTCGTTAATTAATTCAATTAGGAATGCGATATTTCGTACGTATATTTGCAACAATGCGAAAATTCATACAATTCTTAGCTAGCTGAATAGGGTTGTCACTTCTAGTTTGGGAATCAATTATTACAGAAGTTATAGTTTAGAAGCTAGGATGTTGCAAATTCGGAGCTTAGAATGGTTTAAAATAGGTAGGATCATCACAATACGTGTTTCTATTAACTGTTATTCTCTTTTCAAGAACAAGCCTTAGACTCAGAATTGCATCTCATGTACCTGTCTCTTTGCGGAATCCAAATGTATATTATTATACTACTAAACAAGCGTTTATATAATATGAGTAATAACTGTTTAATAAACATGTTGAATATTCCAATTTCATTAATATTTAAATGGATTTTGGAAATACATAATAATAAAATTCATTATTATTAATACAACGATGCTATACACACAGACTATAGTTAGATCTACTAAAACTAGGGGTGTTATTTTTGGATCTCACCCTTAACGCTTTCGTTCTAAGGTTGACTACCTAGTAATACAAAATCAGCACTTTTTAAATTGCTTCAGCTGAGAATAATTTTCTAGTTGATTAATTTGAATAATATTTAAATATGTGGTTGGATGGAAGAAACCTTTATAATTTGAATAGATTTGTTATTTTACCAATTAAAAATCATAATAATTTATTTCATATAATAAAGATAAACACATAGTAGTCTTACTAATAATAAACATTAGATATAGATTCAGAAAAACCGATTCAGAAAAAAATACGTAAGTATGCAGAACTCTTCTTCTACCAGTGCCATATCAGGTCCCCCCGACGTTGGCGATCACTCTGGAGAATGCCTCCCTGTCTCGCGCTGTGCAGACCAGTTCAGTATTGTTTTGTGCATACAGAACTAGCAGGAGAAATAAAAAATATTTGGCATTCTATATCCGTTTATATGATATCTTTAGTCATGTCAGCTACAGAGGTTTCACCGAAATATTTAATAAACAATTTACAATAAATACATTTACGGGTAAATTTATACATAGAAATTTAAAAATCTTTTATAATAAATACTTGTAGTATTGTTAAAAAAAATCGAAGACAAAAAATATTTCAAGCACAAGACTTTTTTACTAAGTAACATATTAAGATCATGACAGATATCTTGAGAAAGACATCTATACATAAAACAACGATATTTGGAAGATTACGATGTTCAGCTATGGAATAAATACAGTACAGTGTACACGAGTGTACCTACGTATATGTGGGTGGGTGGGTGGTTGAAATAGAAATTTCTATTTAAACAAAACCAATTACTGAGTAAATTACAGAACAAATTCATTGTTGAAAAAAACTTTAATTAAAACCCATTATTGTTAGATTGTTGCAATTGAACATAAATTAAAAGAACGCGTACTATTTCTCTGAAACCAAAAGTAATTTAACAGTTAGATAAAACAATTTTGTTTGTAAATTGAAATATTTTAAAGTAGACAAAAAATAAACATTCGACCCGTGGAGCTCTCGGCAGGGAATAGTTCTCTCTTTTAAAAAACAGGTATTCTTAAAACAACAATTCACATTTAGAAATCAGCGGTTATGTCCACACACCTTGAATGTCTAAATTTTTTAGTAGCACGCGGAGGACGATCTATGTGATTATTAAATGCAGTTAGCCCGCTGACCGCCCCACTTGTGGTATAGAAGTGGTAGTTGTCACGTAGAGTAGTTACGACTTGTTTGTTTATTACATGCGAATGGTCTCCTGGATACTTCACTTTTCTATCTCCTGATATGCCTTGACGGTATATATAGATTGGTAAATAAATGTGACGTTTGAATTACAAATTTAATAATTCTTCGACGTAATTCTGTAATTATTGTTTGTAGTATGTTTATTCAAATGTTTTTTTTCAGTTTACGATTTACTGATAATATAATTGTTTATTCATGTGTTTTAACATAAGGCAGTAAAATTAAAGATAGCGTACTTATTGTGAAATACATACAGTGGTTTATGTTTATTTATATTGTGTTAATACGGAACTCACGTCATGAGCTGAGGTGTCCGAGTGGTTAAGGAGTTGGACTTGAAATCCAATGGGCTATGCCCGCGCAGGTTCGAATCCTGTCCTCAGCGATACTTTTCATTATTTTTATTATTCTGAATATTCAGTTAAGGTGGAGATACACGAGTATGTACCCATTAACGTACTAATTTTCTACAAATGAAACTGAAATTGTGTGATTTTGTCTCTGAATTGGAAATAGTTGGAAAAGGAAAAAAAAACCTTGACGCCAAACATTTGAGTCCTTAGTATTCTTTTCCCATTTCATAACACTGATGTGAATATTCCAGAGTTTTCAACAACCGAACGTGTCTTTAACATCTTTCTGAAGCAATCTCTATTCGCTTATTTTCGTAATCTCGAAGGCTATAGATTCCAGCATCTGAGATCATGTAAAAAGGGGCATTGAGTTTGAAAAATTCTCTTCCACGAATAAAAAACATTGCTCATATCAGCCAATGTTGATTTGACGTTTTAAAAACGGACGTTTTCACGAAATACTCTTAAATAAATATCTGTTTTTTATTTTTATTAAAATGGAAGCTAGTTCTGTCTGTTCAAAAGTTCTAGTAGAGTTGTGTAAATAGAAAATGAAATAAAGAAGGAGAGAAATGCACTCATGTAGAATATGATATCTTGGATTGTAGAGAATGCTAGACACTATGTACATAATAATAATATATCAGAGCGATTCTGTTTCTGAGGTTTAATGTTGTGAAATTATGACGTGGATACTCTTAGAATCTTAGATTTTTCTTTTTAAAATTCTCCATAAAAGTGTACAGAGGTTTCTCAGTTGGTGTCATTCATGGTTCTGCTTTTTATTCTTATTCTATTTGTTTTATGCAAAGAAAACAAATATTATCCGTGAACTTCCTGGCGGAGAATATATACATCCTATAAGTTTGTAATTCAGTACCTACACATATTATATGTAATTGAGATGCAGGAAATTCGCTTGCTTGATTGCCAATAAAATTTAAGGAATTCAAGATGGGTAGCATACCTTGAGATAGCATGCCATAGACAGCTGCTTAAGGACGTTAAGGTCCGTAAGATTTCATATCTGGGTCACGTTCTGCGGGGCGATAAGTATAGTTTGCTCCAGCTGATACTGATGGGGAAGATTGAGGGGCAGCATGGCCCTGGTAGAAGGCAAACGTCTTGGCTGCGCAACATAAGAGACTGAACCGGGACGAGACATGTGGGGGAGCTGTTCCGGGTCGCGCAAGATAGAGAAGCCTTCGCCAGAGTGATTGCCAACGTCGGGGGGACCTGATACGGCACGAAAAGAAGAAGAAGAAGCATACCTTTATTTTGCAGGACACTCAAATACTTGTAGAAACAGTGGGAGAGATATTCTTTTCTGTGGAGTCCACGGTTCGATATAATATAATTTAATATGTACTAAATCTAGGGTGCTTTCTCAGAGCAGCTTTCTGGTAATATAGCATTATAAACATTTGTTGAAAGTGCATATCATTAAGAGTTTATTTATATTTTCGCCTACGGCTGAAAAACTGAAAGAAATCTTTTACTGCCTGAAAATCTTTTTCACGATATATTATATTTTTACAAAATCAGCTCACAGTTAAATAGCCCATGAAAAAATCTCTTTCCACAAGACACTAATAATATCATTATAAAGTTTTTGATACTTTACTACAAAAAACACTTTTTCAGGGCTATGGAAGGAAAGTTTGCATGAAATTTTCAACTTTTTACGAGGATTTCTACGTAGGTACGGAGGAATCATAATAATGTACTACTCGTGTAGTCATCGCCATATTGTTGAATTAGCCTGTTAACTAAATGGCTAGGCAGTTAATAAAATGCCGGCATTCAATTGGATGGTTAGCCGTTTCGTTGAATGACAGTGATGCGCCAGACGTTCAACATTCTGCCTGATCGAAACTAGTTCGATAATTGAAATTTAGTTTCTTTATTTGCCACTGTGGCGCTAGGATTGCCGGCATAGTAATCGCCCATCTAATTAGTTAACTGTCTATTTCAACTATCTGGCGGCAACATATTTGAAGAATCGAAACATCAATAACAATATTTCAATTGGAGTCCTTGGACTCCTGAAATATCCGGGATAAAATTGTTATTTCAACCGAAGATATATTAGATTGGTGATTCAAAGAAAAAATCGGTCATGTAGCCGATCAAATTTTGCTGCCAGTTTTAAACTGATGTTGGTTGAGAAAGTTTGTAAGACAATACATTGCTAATACTTGAAGAACATTGATTGATTGTTGTTTTATGTCAATTTTTATGATAGGAACGCAACATCCTCGGCAGGTATAAAGGATGTCCCATACTTCAGCATTAGTAGCAAAGAGACCATTATCATCTTAATGATATGGAGTGAAACATCATAATACTATTATTGTTAATATCATGTAATGTTGGAACACAAAAAATCCGAAAAAAGTACCGCGCTGCAAGTCTAATAGGTATGTCATTGATTTCAATAACAATATTTCAACACATGTAAAGGGGCGTTCACATTTGTTCACTTTCAGTGATCACTCCGGATGATCCTCCAAGATGAAAAGGTGTGAACAGGCGTTTCATCAATAGTGATCACTAGCGATGACGGCGGAAAGAGATTACCACTCGTCATAATTTTGATGAAAGGTCCTTTCACTGAAACGACCATAAATAAGTTGTATCTTATTATTTGTTTAATTCTCTATGAATTTGTATTGAATGTCAGAATCATGTACAAAATTATTATGCAGTCGAGAGCTATACTATTTTATTTTAAGTGTTATTTTTCATTTTTGAATTTGTTTAATTATTTTTATACGAAAATACGTCAAACTACATACAACATGAGTGAGAGTGTTGACATGGCAGTGAAAGCATAGGACGAACAAATGTGAACAGACGTGTTCACTTTCGATGAACAAGTTTGACACTGACACTCTGGATGATCATCCAAAGTGAAGCAATGTGAATGCTACTTAACATTTTCCTTTTATTTGAAGTATAAACTTTTTGATCAATCTATCTATCTAAACCATTGAGGCCTCTCCGACAAGTGGTGTAACCAGCGTCTGACTGCATATAGTGACCACATAGGTCTCTTTTTATTTTTATTTATTTATTTAATCAAGCTATAAAGATAACATTTAATTTTATAACTTATAATAACCTTATGATTAACTACCATTATTATACTTATTTTCTATTTCAATTATCTTAAATTATGAATCAACTTTAATAAAACATTCCAATAAGAAAACAATACATTCCACTAAGAAAACAAAAATCAGTCTGATAATATTTAAGCCATACGAATTAAACTAACGAAACAATCTACATAATTACAGTTTTATAAGAATAATAAATATACTTCATTAGGAGATAAGATAAAAAATATATTCACATTCTATTGGTTTTGTCAAATTTCAAAAATCTATTCATAAAAACAGGAACTTAATATTCTAACTAAGCAGATAATTCATTACTGACATATGATGATAAAATAACTTATCAAGGAAATATGCTACAATAATTACAAAACTTTAGCAAGACATAAAAATAAATTTATTTGTTAGTTAAATCATCTTCAAGAAATTATCCATATATTTAATTGCACTCTAATAAGACTATTAACACATTCCATTAAGACGATAAATACACTCCAATAAGAAGACAAATATTATGTAGTCTGATATTTGAAATCACAGAAATTAAAATAAAAGAAAAAAAAACATACTTAATCACTCTACAATAATAAGAATACAAAGAACATTAATATTAGTCTGATATTCCAAATCACAGGAAATAAAATAAAGGAAAAAAATCATACTTAATTACTCTACGATAATAAGAATACCAAATATATTCCAACAAGAGATAAAAAAAAACAATTACATCTCTATTAAAAATAGGACATTCAGGATGGGTGGCACACACAATCACTGAATTAAAGATGTTTAATATTTTTCGTGGAGCATCCGACAAAGAATTGGTCTCCCACTCTTTTCCGTAATTTTACGAGTGTCCTGTAAAAGGCAGGTGTTCCAAAAAATAAAGACATTTTTCATACAACATCAGCGATGTGATTGCCAGCCATCCTGAATGTCTTAATATTTTGTTTTCACGGAGAGGACAGTTCGCATGTTTATTGCGTGCGACTGAACTACTGGCTATCCCACTTGTGGGATATGCTGTGATGGAATTGTGGTAATAGTAGCAGTAATGTTTTACGAATAGGTACACGAATTTACAAAAAAAATTGAAAATATGCAGGAGAGCGTTTTGGTGAAATAAATAATTGAATATAAATAAAAACATTAAAATCTATTTTTCTTCAGGATTATTAAGATTTAATTAATAAAAACCAGTTGTACTTTGTTCTAGAGCTCTACTTTAAACATAAATCTTGCTACATATTTATATTTTTTTCTGTAAAAAGGATATACGTGAATACATCAAGTGTCTGGTTTATTGCAAATTCTTGCAAAATCTGTAGTTTTCTACTACATTCTTCAACATCATCTAACTCATCAATGCATTATAGACTCTATATCCCGTGAAATGTTTGAAAATATATTTAAATTTCCTCAGCAGGGTTATGGATGTAGAATAAAACAATTCCAATACGTATCTGTTTTAGTTTGCACTAGCATAATTCACCCGATGGTAACGGTATAAATTGTTTTTTTTTTTTATTTACCGTTAAAACAATATATTTCCACATACAAGTATTTAATTTTTTGTAAAAAACACATTGTGTTTTACTTATTTATTTACTTATTAACGACGATCTTAAAAAAAACTTTTTAACTAAATTTCATTCTGTGTTTTTGCTGACATAATGACACGTTTAGAAAATAAACACTACTGTCTTTAAAATTACTTAAAGTTGACGGTATTTCTCACATTTCATTGCTGAAAAGTTTGCGAATCCTATTCTATAATAATATATCTTTAGCATCACGACATATACCAAAAGTAAGATAACCAGCTAACTGCATGTAATTAATACACAATAAGTTGTTGTTCTATATCTCGCGCAGTTCATGAAATAGGCCTCATTCTTTTCCATAAGTTTTCGAGTGTCCTGAAAAAGGCAGATGTTCGTAAAATCGCACCTATAAGAAAAGTAACTTCTGCAATTCAGCGATGAGCCATGCCGCTCATCCTGAATGTCTTAACTCTTAATGGCACGTTGAGGACAATCTGCATGTTTGTAACTTGCAGTTGATCCGCTGGTTACGCCATTTATGGATTATGCCATGATGGGAAGAAAGGATGGTTTATTCTGGGGACATTAAGACATATTAAAACTAACTTAAACATGTAGAATTATTTTATTGATAATAATATATTCACAATACATTTCATCTGTTAGCAGCTTCATCTCTAGCGTTGTTCTACTGAAACAATCGACGGCTGCTGCAAAACGCTTTTCATTTCATTCTTTTCTAGGTAGTACAATATTCTTTTGTTTTTCCTGCTGCAATATGCAATATACCTACTACTGTTGTTATTATTATTATTACTATATGCTGATGCCAGCACGTCCCCGCGTCGCAGAAAGATGCAGCGACGATCACCATCTATGTATGCAAACTCGTATTACTATGTGACTTATACTGGATGCTCTGTGTACCTACTCTTAATATTCTCTATTCTGGAATCCGTGTGCGAAATAATATAATATAAATACGGCATGTCAGTTGTTTGAATCATAAATAACCAATGTTTTTACTTTTTTTCGAAAAACAAAACTTCTCAATGTCACTATAGAATTAATGTTTTCGGTGTTCACACTATGATATTTCGTTTTCATAAATCGATAGAAAAAACACTTTAATAGAATTAAAATAGATTTAAAATTAAACAGTGCATTACTGTCACTATGAACAATGTTTTAAGAGTTTCCAATAAAAACGTTACATCAGACATCGTGGCTGCGTAATATACGAGATTGGACTGGAATAAGAGGTGTGGATGAGTTGTTCCAGACAGTGCAGGACCGAGAATCCTATGTCAGAGTGATTGCCAACGTTGGGGGAACCTGAAAGGACACTTACAGAAGAAGAAAGAATAAAAACTGACTGATGACATGTGTCTACCCGAAAGGCTTCTAATTCAAATGCTGTTCGCAGTGAAAGTAATACAGCGTTTTATTTTAAGTAAGTATATATTAATTCTTAAAAAAAACACGTTTTTTTTTCAAATAATAATTTAAATATCTGGCAGCCCATCTTCGGTGCCAGATTGTTAATAACGTTAGTAAACGAAACTCTTATACTCTTAGAAAAGTTTCTAAGAGTTCGGCTCTGAAGTTGGGCTAGTTCCGAAAGACATCTGCCATTTTATAAAATTATTTAGTGAAGGAATACAGTGTTTGTTATTCTTTTTTTTTTTTTTTTTTTTTTTTTTAAAAAAAAAAGATATATCTGGGTTTGTTATAAACCCAAATACAACCTTATACACCTTTCACACTAAGCTGAAAGCATGTGCCGTGAAAGGGGAGTTTGCCGGCACCTGGGATCGAACCACGGACCCCTTGTTCTGAAGGCCGAGACTCTACCTCCAGGCTACCGACGAACTCGTTCACTAGTTTAAATCGATTTATGACTAAATAAATGAATTTCTGTTTAATGTGACTTCAGAGTTTGTACCTTTGAATTTTAAATGCATATGCATTATTGATAGTATTGTATTATAATAAAATGGATGCATTTGATTTAATAAGGTGTGTGAATATAACGTGGTTAGATAATCAAAGACATTTAATTTCTTAAACCTGATGTTAATTGATGAATGACTACTGTCTTTTTCAAGATGCGACTCAAAAATCACAAAAAAAACAGGGAGATCTCTTCTTTGCCAGCGTTTACAGGGAAATACATTTTTGTTATTTATCAAATGAAAAAAAACAACTTCCTCAATAGGTCAGCTCATACGCAAATCGATATTATTTTCCTGAAATGTTGACATAGAAAATGCATCATAATTACCAGCAAAACCACAAAACAATATTTATAATAAAATTAATCGGGAATTTCAACATTGTTATTTTGACAGTTAAGCATTTTCCTTTCTGCTTGTGTGTCATATTGTTGTACTTTTAAAGCCGTGTTTCGTGGTGTTACATATTTAAATTGTTCAAGAAACGCTTGTACTCATATATTATTATCTTTCGTTTGGCGTTTTGCTTTAACTACAGGAAAATGGCAGCGGCAACTCTATGTACAATATGCAGTATTCCTGTGAACAGTTAAATCTTGCGGTTAGAAAATTTGGTTTTCTGCACACTAAATATAATTAAGTTTTTGCCTCAAAAAGCATATCGAGATTCTTAACAAAATATTCGAAGGACAGATTTGATTTTTAAATATTATAATCCTCTACTGAAAATTAAATCATTAACATACAATAAGAAGTTAAATTGAAACAAAATATGTAGTTTTTGGATATTTTATTAATTTGCGTTCTGGCTTCTACTTCACATTAAATGAAAACAGAAACTTTGAATTTTATATACATTTATATCATCATCATCATCATCATCGCCCTCAACGCTCCTCTCGGGAGCACAGGGCAGAAACCAGCCTCCTCCATTCAGAGCGTCTCTGCGCCAATCGCGTCATCTTCTTCTTCCGCCCGCAAAGGTTCCGTCAGCCCGGGTGTCCCTCTTTCTCAATACACCGTTCCTTTGACAACGACATCAGAGGGCAGGGAATGTCGTGGGAAGAGGTGACGCGATTGTGCGATTTATATACTTATATAGCTTCATACAATAGTTAATTATAAAATTAACATCTTAAAATAAACTTAAGTCAATCAATTAACTATTATTAATATTGATGGATTTATATTAAAGCTAATAGTAGATACTAAATATTCCTTAAAGCTGAATAATTCCTAATACAAAATCCTCGTTACCAGTCCACATTTCTGAGAGAGAAAAAGAGGAGAGTTAAAGGATAAAAGAAGTGATATTTTATTTTTATTACAAAATGCAGTTAATTTTTCACTTTAATTTATTTGAAATCTCGACTACTTTCGTCAATGTATAAAGATTGACATTTTCAAGAGAACTGAACAAGAAAATACATTGTACAGACGTACAGACTTTAGAACTATTAGATAAAATATGTAATAATTTATTTATTTAGTTTAAATTTTGCAGACAATTCTAAGTGAGTTTAATTGTAGCATTCTGTTTGCATTTTGTTTTACACCACAGCTGTAAGATACGAAATAGCATTGTCTAATATTTCAGAAAATATTGACAGTTCTGTAGTTCTCTCTGCTAAACCAGGTGCACTGTTCTCTGGTAGATAACAAAATATTGAATATTTTATTCGATTAAAGTGGATTTTGCACTATTCTGGAAATTATTGGTTGCATTGTGGAAACGACACTACCACTTTGCTCTGCTGAATCGATTCGGAAAATTGAAACTTTGAAACCAATATTCCGATCATAGTTACAACATGTCGACTGTGACAGTTTTCAACTCAATTTAGTTCTGTTCATTGTATTAATAAAGATGTATTTCAAGTGTGAAACTAGCGATGTAAGAATTAATAGATTTATTTCAAAAATTATTATAAAATAAGATTATTGTATTTGTATTTGATGTGTTGTACTAGTTGTATAGGTAATGTGTAGAGTCTTAATTAATAATAATCTTTTAAATTGCGTTTCTTGAAGGTTCACACTAGAAAATATAGAATATTTATTTCATATATTTACACGTGTATACATACTTAATTCTTTCGCTTGTATTGGTTGAGTCGGTGGTCCATTGGGCCCAAGTATTTCTGAAAAAATCCATATCCATATGAATTATAGATGTTAATATTACATATCAGGTTGACGAGCACGTGCCTTTTACAGGGTACTCAAAAACTTACAGAAAAGAGTGAGGTAGGTATTTATTCTTCACTAGGGTCTTTTAGCGATACTATTATGAATAAATAAAATAGTAATTTTGGAAAGAAGAAGTCTAGATTTTTATTATATTATTATCTTGACAGTAGCTGGAGTTATGCATACAATTTAAACACAAAGAAAGCTGGAATAAATTAATCATCGCGATATAATTATGATGGGCGGGTACATCTTCCTTCAATTACGAGTAGAATACTATTCACCACAGTATTCAGTTTCTCTATCTGCATACTCAGGCCATTCTCTAACTCTCTCTGTGGACTTCCACGTGCAAGTTTGAAGTTATTACTATATAGTGGTATTATATTGTATTCCTATATAGTATTCAAGTTGGTTCATAGCAAGGTACCTACTTGATAATATTATGTCCAGTGATGCGCAGTACGGAGATAACTCTACTTGAATTTGTCTCGAATTGCGCCGTGACTTTTATTTATGTGTTTTATCTATCTGAGAATATAACTTAACAAGACACCTCATCTGCACAATATCCCTTTAGTTGGAAATAAGAATGATTTTCTGATGCTACGGAATAGGCTTAGGCTGGTTTACGTGCATTTTACCCACGATACATTCATTTCTGCGTTGGTTCTACAGAACATATGGGGTGTCTGTGGAGCAATATTCTTAACATCTTCACTGGCCAACCTTCTGACTCTGTTTTTAACTGCTCTGTCTACAAAGGCTCCATGACTTAGATAGGTCATTGCAGTGGAAAATATTCATGTCTTAAACATCTTCAGTCCAGCAATGGTGTTAAATCTCCCATTTCAATCACTTTTATATGTTTTGTTGTAAATAATGATTTATTATCTAGGAGAAGAAAATGTTTTGGTTATTTTATTATTTTGGCCAGCCAGCTCTTTAGGTTGCCGATTATTTATGGGGTAAACAAGGTTTAAGTGTAAAATTTCGAATAAATAAAAGTTCCTAGGCTTCTGCCCTATCCAGATTATCGGCGGATCTCCTTCAATGAACGTCTTTTGATAGAACAGAGATAACCACATTTATGTTTCATTACATGCAAAGATTTCGCTGGCTGCATCACGGATATGAGATAGATTTTTTATATATAGAATAATATATAGATAGAGATAATTATTTACTCCGCCTAAACAATGTCAGCGATCAAATAAATGTGTTGATTATTCAAATGAATCAAGTAAAAAAGTTAACGTTGATTGAATAATAAAGATCTGTATTATGCTCGGCGTATATCGCGTCTGTTAAATGTTTCGTAATGTCATCGCGGCGGTCTGTTTAATGTTTTAATAAAATGCAAAGTTTCCACAAAGTATGTCAGCACAACAGAGAAGTGATAATGACTTTTTACTTAACTACTGTACTGAGTTTCCATATTAATAATTCTTTCTATGTATCAATAATAATTAATTTTCGTTTGTCCACAAGCATTATTACATAAACTTGAATAGAAGAAATATTACCTTCACCAATTTTTGATGACATGTTCAAATGACACAGATAAATTGACGAACTGACACAGAAATGGATGACACTGACACAGAAACAGCTGGTTACAATTGGCACATGTGCCCGTGTGATTTAAAATACCGGAAGAAAATCGTGAGTAACAGTTTGTGACATATTAATAATAATAATAACCTTGATTGCACACAAAAATTAAACAATATAAAAAGAACATGACAACATTATTATTACTGAACAAATAAATTTGTGCAATGGGCGAGTTTGTCGCCTTCTACAACTTATTCTTGAAAAATTCCTTCATTTCAATAATAATTTTTCGGTGTAAAATTATTTTTGATTCATCCACCGCCTTACCTTGTTCTTTTTCAGTCATCTCTTCACTGCTGGATGTAGGCCTCCTCCATATCCTACCGTGCTTCTCTTTCTTGAGCCAGTCTTGCCAATCTTTTCTGAGACCGACCTATTCTTCTTATTTTATTACAAGTTCCACTATTATCAATCTTGAATAGAGGAAAAATAATACCTACTGCAGCTTATACTGTGATCTTAAAGAGCGTCATAAGAGGTTCTATACCTTCCTGTAATTTTAATTTGAGAACCACTCAGTTGTAAGATTTTTCACACCTTCTAAGAACCTGTTAAAACTATCTCTCTATACTCAAACATTGACCTTCTACCTTTACCACCGCGACATATCTCCTAAGTGGGGTAGCCAGCGGACAAACTGCATGTAATGAATGCCATATATTACAGGTCGTCCTTTTTTTGACATAAAAAATAATGATTTCAGGATGGGTGGCACTCAAATACATACATAAAATAATCTGTGACCTTTTCTATTCCGAAAGATTTAGGATTCGATTCTTTCCGATACTGAATTACTCCACTTCACGATAATAGTATCAGATAGTAGAAGGGGTGTATTTAGGTTAAATAAAGCCTAGATTCATCTTATAAATATTCTCAATTATATTTCATGTACTCATACATTTTTACAAAGTCTAATATTGGTACGTACCTACTTTGTTTTTTTTTATTATTATATATTTATATACGTTAAAATCTAAAGTTCTTAGAGGTTCCTAATCTTTTTCGGTTTGCGGCTCCCTAAATAATCGGATTTTTTCCGCGGCGGCCCTTAACACTTCAGTAGGCCTAGTCAAAACACATTTAAGCGTTACGTTTTCGTTTCGTTTTCGTTCAAACGCGGACGACGTTGCGAGAACGCGTAAATTTTCGGAGTTACTCGTGTATTTCAGCTACGAAAATTGATACGTTCTCGCAACCTCGTCTTGTTTGAACGAAAACGAAATGAAAACGTAACGCTTAAATGTGTTTTGACTAGGCCCACAGATAATTTCTAAATTTTTGACATTCTTGAAAAATTTAAAAACTCTCTTTTGTAAAATGATAAGTCACTATAAAGGCTAAATTCTTGGAATTTTGTCAGCATAGACAATTGTTGGCGCGAAAGAGAATTGGAAATTCCAAGAAAATTGCCGAATTGTTTAATTGAATATTGAGGCTCCCCGGGGCGTCTCGGCGCACACTTTGGGAATCACTGGCTTTAGATATAACAGCTAAGTGACATTTTAATAAGAGAAGAAGCTGCCCTGGTTTACGTTTGTATTATAATGTACTAGCCTAGCCTTATTCGGCTTCTCTAAAGAAATAAACACCGAATTGACAAGTTAACAGATCCAATTAAGAAAGGACAATGAATGGTGGATATTATTTAAAAACTTGCAACACCGTGGTTCAAATATTTTTGACAACACTAACCATTTTCTATAACGAACCTATGTAAAATTTAAGTGATTTGTGCTTGTAGAGTAGTCCAGTTTTTATTATAAGTAAATGTAATATTTTTATGCATACATACATGTTGAACATAGAAGAAAAATATAGTTGCATAAAAATTAATGTTTTTCTCCACGTTGATATATTTATTTACTTAATGAAAAAAACGTGTTTTGACACGACATGCCGAACAATACATTCAATAACAAGACATAAGACATTTATTGTAGGTGGCAAACCTCATCGCTGAGTTGTAATTGTCATTTGTCTTATGCGTGAGGTTTTATGAACACCTGCGTTTTGTAGGACACTCGTAAAACTTACGGAAAAGAGTGGGAGACCAATTCTTTATCGAGGACTCCATGGGGGTTTTAGCTCTGTCTTTCCTTATCACCCTGAAAATTTGACATTTCTTAAAATATTACTTATAGTACGCTTTGTATTTACCCAGAGAAATATTCGCACAAAATTTCTAACTTGTTTTTAAACTTCAGTACTCTTATTTCTAACTTGCTTTGTGGTACTAAAACTCATTGCAACGAAATTCGCATGCATTAATATCAAGCAGATCAAAATTACATTAAATTTTTGTGTTTTACACTTTATAAGTTGTTATGGCCTGAATGTAACATTTACACATTTTTTTTATGTGATTTTGATCTGTTTGATATTTCGATGGTATAAAGCACAAAAGACACATGTCTACATTTGACAGTTAAGAGAAAACAGGATTTCAAAGTTTGAGATTCTCAATTAATTCACTAGCTTCAAATTAATGCAGAAGGTATTGAAAATCATAACCTTTGTTCTTTTGTCATGTCATTTATTACTTATTTTTTATTATATTTTTAACCAGAATGTCAAGAATTACCATTTCTAGATGATGGTCATGGACATGTGTTTCGAAGTGTGATGGAAGCGCCGCTCACGGCGACTATTGGGATGCGTTTATGCGTGCACAGATGACACATGTCCGTCCTAGATGAACATTTGTTTTTTAGAATCTATAGATATCTTATGTGACATGTCACATCTGTGCACAAAACAAAGTGCATTTGTGGACATGTGACATTTGGTTTTTATTAAATATTTCAATAATGATATTAAGATTGTTGGTAATATTTAGTCAGAACATAGATGGCGTTGCAAACGATCTTGTACATGTATAAACTCATTTTACCTAAAAAGTGGACATGTGTCTTTTGTGCTTTATACCATCGATTTATGCATGCGAATTTAGTTTCAATATGATTGTGAAAGTTAGCAATATATTTATAATAATACATACGGCTTACGCCTTTAATACATAGTTATAAACAACAATTGTACAACACCACCATCGTATCAAATTAAAATCAAAACAAAAACAAAATATACTGCATCACTTCAAATTATAAAAATAAAAATTAAACACATTGTGTCACATAAACCACATAATAAAATTACAACATATCAACATCATCATGTCAAATCATAAAAAAAAACTGTATCATATCTAACCATAAAATAAAGTTACAATACACTGCATCACATCGAATTTCAAAATAAAAATAAAACACACTGTCATGTCAAATTATAGAATAAAATTACAGCACATTCATCATGTCAAATCATAAAATAAAAATAAAACACATTGAATCATATCAAACCACAAAATAAATTTACAGCACACCACATAAAATTATAAAATAAAAAAAAATAAAAATACACCGTATCATATCAAATTATAAAATAAAACAAAATTATAACATACTACATCATATCAAATCATAAAATAAAAACAAAACACATTGCATCATATAAAATTACAAATTAAAACCAAAACATATCGTATCATGTCAAATTACGACACAAAGACAAGATTAACCAAATGGGAAGGGGAGGTAAAAAAGGACAAAGTATTTATATTACGGCTTTAAAATTCTCCGCCATTCTCTGCCTGAACTCAAACAGGGAATCCGCGAAAACATCCGACAAGTGTCCGTAAATGTTTCCCAATCTATGAATTCTATTCAAAGGTGAATTATATGCATATAATTATTAGAGTAACAATATATTAGAGTACTGAAGTTTAAAAGCAAGTTAGAAGTTTGGTGCGAATATCCGAATGCGAATCCTTCTGTGTACATACGAGTACAATGCGTCCCATTACTAATATTCTAAGAAATAAAAATTCACTTTCTCCAAATTCTTATGTAATAAGCTAAAAAAAATATTTTGATAAATTTCTAGTTGTTGACCCATTGATCAATATATTTGAACGGGCAAAAATATTTGTAAGATTATTGTAATAAAATTCTTAGAAATAATAAAAATAATAAAACCTTATTCTTTTTCTCATTAGTGTTGGTGTATATAGTTGTTGTTGTTCATTAGTGAGTTCCTTACAATGGCGCCACAGTATTTAATAATATTATTATAATATAATTTTACTAGTATTAAGTCCCACAGTCCTGCCTGAAGCCGTATACTATCGAAAATGCATATACATATAATTAAAAAAAAAAATAGACGATGCGTGAGGCATCTGACAAGGAACATTTCTCCCCATCTTTTTCGCAAATTTTCGAGGGTCATTTAAAAAAGCAGTTGTACAAAAAAAAGATATTTTATATCTTAAATTTAGCTATAGGATTTGGTACGGATGTCTTAATTTTTTGTTGGTGGACTTGCGGAAAGGAGTCTCGATTGAGAGTTCGAGACTCTACCATAAGGTTACTGACTACCTCAAAACTTTAGGAAAGTGACGAATCTTTATTAAAATTTATTTACATATTTAATATTATTTTATATCTTCATTTTCATGGAGCAGCCGGCAAATACCGTTCTCCCACTATTTTCCATAAGTTTAAGAATGTCCTGTAAATGACAGGTGTTAAATAGACACCACTCTGACAGTTGAAATCTCACTTGCTTTATTTATCATAGTAGTATAGACCTTATTGCGATGGAAAGAAACATAATTATATTTAAATTATCAAATAAAATAAAATAAATATTTATTATTTTTGTTTCGTGTTACTGTTGAGTAAGACTAACGCACGACCGGTTTCGCGGACTCCGAGTTCGCATCATCAGGTGCTGATCTATACGGTGCTGAGTATAGATCAGCACCTGATGATGCGAACTCGGAGTCCGCGAAACCGGTCGTGCGTTAGTCTTACTCAACAGTAACACGAAACAAAAATAATAAATATTTATTTTATTTTATTTGATAATTTAAAATGAAGTGTTACAAAGTAAATGCCGATACAATTAATGAAATAATTATATTTGTTTGAACTTAGTCAAAAACTGCACTCAAACGAAAATATGCTCCGAAGTTTTGCATGGAGAGGACAACTTGTGTGTTTATTGTATGTACATAAAATTGTGTTACTAAATATTGTTCTCAAAACCTCACAACCTTAAGACAACTGACGTCTATTGCACTTCAGCGATAAAGCATACAAGAATTCCTCAATGTCAGTTTTTTTAATTGACACGGGAAGGACAATATGCATGTTTATTAAATGCAGTGATTTCGCTGGCTACTCCACTTGTGTGATATACCGTGATATGATAGTATAGTAATAATTTAAGACATTCTCGACACAATTTAGAATTTTACAGTCCCATCACGGCATATCCAAAGTTTTCCAAACGGTTGGGCCATTGGGCAGGTCTGAATGGCCGATCGGCCAAAACCGTCGTCGTGGAAATCTTTTATACTCTATCTTCAATGTCTCTATAAGAAGTAAGAAAGTTTATTCAGAAAAAAAATAAAAGAAGTACACCTGCACACAATCTTTTAATATTGTGTACATACAAATAGACTCAAATAATAATTATGTAAGGAATACAATAAAGTAGTAGATAATAATATAACCACCGCGTGCCGCCCGCTACACTCAACGCTCGGAACAATAACCTATCCTGTCTTCTAACTGACGAGGGACCTGGTACTTTAAGTATTTTAATTAAGAGTTTTAACCTTAATTAAACAATATAATAATTATTATGTTGTATTGGGTTTCGTTTTAAATTACACCATTAATAAAGAATGGAAAGTGAACTTAATATCACTTAACTTTTATTGGCACGGATTAGGACGACTTGCATACTATCTCTGGTTACCCAACCCATGGGATATGTCGCCGTGAACGAATTAATGAAACTTAATATCACAGTTAGATAAAGCAAATACAATCACACTGAGAAAACAGTTTTATTTATTTGTTTATTCATTTTTAACTGTATCATATTGTAGACATGACCACAATACATATAATTTTATGTATGGAAGAAAACACAATTGGTTATAGTTTAACTTAATATTTAATTGAATAGAACCTGGTTTCGACTTACAAATTCATTGTCAAAATAAACTTTGTAAGTCGAGACCAGGTCACTATTCAATTAAATATTAATTAAAACAAAAACCAATTGTACTTTCTTCCATACAGGTATAAACATGGAGTTTTTATTTTTTTTATTTATTTTTTATTTATTTTTACAATATTTAGAATCAAACAGTCGTTACACAATATGTTGACAATTAATACATTTAACATGTAGACCAGCGAAGATTCCACTCTTACCAGAAATGTCTGTCTTGAGGAAAAAAAAGTAAAAGTTAAAATTCGTTTTACAAAATAAACGCAAATAGTATTTCTTTTGCAGCGATATGGACGATCCTGATGTCGACAATCCAATCTACATGGTGTCTTCAGAATTGTCTCCTATTCCAACTCCATCTCGAAATGTTCTTTATGTCGCATTATACTGTATTTGTTAAATTTTATTGTTGCATCATAGAGAATTTGAAGATCAAGCTGTTAACTCTTTCTGAGAGTTTTCCCCGCCAACGATAGCACGGTGAGTTTTCATTTCAGATGTTTTGAGTGGGTTTTTTGCTTCCACTTTATTTCAATACCATAAGTGTCTTATACAGATTGTGTGAATTCGGGCTTCACTATTAAACTAGCAACAACGATTCACGAATTTTAAAATCTCATAAAATACTTCCTCCATTCATTCACACCATCAAAGCATTTCCCGCGAATGAGGTAGCTAGCGGACTAAATGCATGTAAAAAGCATGCACTCTTTGCTCATAACAGATTGTGTAACATACCTTATCATTTAACTGAAAATATTAAATGTTTTAAACATGATATTATTATTATACGAATATCTGCATTTTTCAGGACACTCAAATAGCAATAAAAAAGAGTGGAAGACCTGTTCTTTACCGGAATGTCTTTTATGGAACTTTGTGATAAAATTCTTGAAGTATATAATACGTGAAGTTTTTCACATTGCGACTTTGTCTCCATCTTTATCTTATTCGTCCTCAATTTGTCCTTTACGACTTACTATCGAAATGCTACTAAATCCTTCTAATCATATATTATGTTACATTATGTATTATAAGATTGATAGTAGCGATGTGTTGGAAAGAGATTTGACCGGATATTAAAGATAAAAAACATTAACAAATCTTTAGAATATTTACTAACTTTAATTCACTTGAGCTAGCCTACAGTCAATTCTTTAGCGTTAAGTTTTCTCTCTCACTTTTTTCACTTACAATATTTTGCTCAATGTTTTATTGTGTATGTAGGTAAACATTGTTCTTTTATCGAAATGTCTGATAAGAGAGCATTAAGGTTTGCACTCTCACTCATGTATAAACTTACACAATAATAATGTCATAAACCTGCTTTTTGGTACATTTTGTACACATATATTCGTATACTTCATATTTTGATACCAATAAAGTTTTTTTTTATATTTATTTGGCAATAATTGTCATTATGTATTTAATTTAAATCAAATTATCCTTTGTGTAGTAAAAGGAAGCAGAGAAAGAAATAGTGAAATGTTCTTATGTTCATATTTTTTTTCATGAAATTCCAATAATCTAAAAATATATTATTTAAAATTTGACTAACTTAAGGAAGTATCTGGTGGTCAAATATTGAACTAAAATCCGATATGCTGTCGGATAGTAAAACTCAAAACTAATCAGTATACGTCGGATAACAGATATCCATTTCAAATCTAACAATAATTGATAATGTTTGCATCATATACTCCTATAATATATTGTATTGTATAGAAACCATTTCTGTATTGTAGAGACATCTCTATTCAACCGTGTGAACTATAAGCTGATATGATAGTTTCATTGAACTCCATACTATAATACTACGGTCTATTTTGTAAAATATAAGGATTTTCATTCAAAATTTTGCCTTTGAATATATATCAATCGCTCTTAAACTTTCTCTTCTTTTGTTTTTTAGCACTCCCTTGAGAAACACAGAGTGGAAATTAGCGTCTTCTATATTGAAAGATTCTGTTTTTTTTATGTGAATCGTGCTTAAAGTTCTTCATCTTTTATTCTTTGACACTCCCTTTAGAAAAAGAGAGTGGAAATTAGCCTCATCTATATTTTAAAAATTTGTTTCTTCGTCCATATGGTGAAAACGCCTCTTGTCGATTAAACAGCAGAAGAAGCGAACAGTATTTTGATGGTCGAGCTTCGGACTTTTGAGTAAAGAGTTTCTAGTTCGTGGACTACAGCTTCCAATTTATTCCACTTTCATTAGAAAAGAATATTGCTTTTAAGAGCTTTTAGAGTTGTCTTAATTTAGTAAAAAAAAGTGTCAACAATAGAAAATATTATGCCAGTTTTTGTGTTTACTAAAAAATAAAAATATAATTAAACGCTGTTTTATTCCCCTATGTAAGATATAAAATTCGAACGTTTTCGCCTATGCTTGTAGGTATCTACATTTAAGTTTTCCTGAAGATGTCTTGAAGCATATAGTAGAAATTAAACAGTGTCAAATTACATTTTTAGTTTATTAAAATCGAAAATATATAAATATGATTGTAATAATAAAAATAATAATAATAATAATAAAGATATGTGGAGAACACCTACCACAATCATCGTGCCTATAGTGTTGTCTGTGAATGGTTTAATACCTAAGAGTCTGTCAAGAAATCTCAGAAAACTGGGAGTAGATGACAGGCTCAAATACAGCATGCAGAAGGCCGTACTTCTATCGTACACCAGGATAGTAAGAAGGTTTTTGTCCCTGTAGCTCTGTAAATGATCTCCCATGATTGTACTATTTCATAGAACATCATGGAAGAATCAACTCGAATAATGTTGGGGTTCTACATTTTGAATATAGGTACATAAATTTATTTTAATATTTTATGGTTTTTGTTATTTAATGTTATTTTTAAATTTTATTGTTAATCTTATATTGTGTTCAAAATGTAGAATCAAATATTGTTTTGTTTAATAAATGAGATATGAGATAATAATAATAATAATCTTTATTGCACAATAAGAAGCATACATAATTATCAAGTTATAAAACAATGTGGTACAAATAAATGATATTGTGCAATGGGCGAGTTTATCGCAGAAGCGATTTCTTCCAACTAACCCATAACCCATTGTACTAAAAACACCGCTGGTCCTCAATTGAGACAAATTGTGAGATTTTATTAGGAAGTACTTTATTTCTCTTCAGAAAATTAAGTAATATAAATACTTATAATTTATTATGATTGCTATCTAGGTACAAAAATTGTATATCAAAATAAATAAAAAGAAAATAATTTCCACAAATAGATGTCATTTACATCTTCAGCAATCTAGTTCTATTGAATTTTCTGTTATTTTTTTTTTCTGTACCAAACCTTTTTCTGAATTATTCCTTTTCATAATAGAGGCTCTATTCAAAATATTCTCTTTGATGTTCTGATGCTTTCATTTTCATAAAAACGGTGAATCAGATTGTAGGTGCTTTGGTAAAAAAGGATCATTGAAGCCATATGTCATTAAACCTTATGAAATATATTATTAGAGAACTTATGACTTGGTGGTGTTGAGTGATTACATAGTAGGAGGGTGCTACTCCTATCGCGGATTTAAACTAGTAGTTTTTTTTTTTTATTTCTAATCGACGTCTTGTGAATAAGTTATCTAATAACCAAACATCATAATTAAATGGGTAATAATTTTGAAAAATCTCTGTCAAATTGTTAACTTTGTCAAAACAGTAGTTTATTTGCAAGAATAGATATATTTTTGACGATTAGACACTAGTTTAGATATGCGTCGGGAATTACACTTCTGAACTACCTTCACCATAAAAAGTATTTCTGTTACCATTAGGTATGAATTGGTTGAACAATATATTTGAATGACCTTGATACGCACTTGCCGCGTTAAGTTAATCACTCTTTTAGTGAAGCACCTACACATACTATTGCTATCATAAATCAGTTAACCATGAAAGGATCATTTCAGGATATTTGGAATAAACGCAGAAAAATCAGCACTCTTTTGACCACGTAATTATAATTCGACATATCATTTATACCATGATCCAATCTTTAGGATTATTGATAAACTCCAAAAATTAAAAATAATTGAAGGTTGCAGTAGCTGTAACAATGTGTAAACAGCATTCTTATCTTATTTACACCTGAAAAAGCAGTTGAAGGTAATACGTTCTTTCAAAATCGTAGGTACTAGTGATGTAACGAATGTGTGATTTTGGATATTCGCGAATGCGAATGCGAGTATTTGTTGCCGACATTCGCATAGCGAATATTGACTTGCTTAGATTTTGACAATATTGCTCAATCATTAAAATTTCTACCCCCCCGTCGCCGAATTTTCAAAATGGTATAGGAATTTAAAATATTTCAAAACTACTCGATTTTCTTAAATAACATTTTCTTGCAGTACCTTTTTCTGAAATGTACCGGGTAAGTATCCGGTACTTTTACCGAATATCCGATACTTTATTTCCGAAATATTCGTAATATTCGCAAAACATTCGCATATTTTTTTTTGCGAATGCGAATTCTTTGAAATATGTGAATTTTCGCGAATGCGATACCGAATACGAATATTCGTTACATCACTAGTAGGTACAAACATTGCTCTTTTCACAGATATCTTTTCTGTAAGGTTTTCGGGTAGATATTTATTTTGTAGTACCTAATCCCTGCAGTATGAGTTTCTCTATAATATTGCTATTTGAATGCAAACTGTATAAAATGAAGGTGCATGATTTTTATTTTCCTCAGCCATTTAAACGAACAACGACTTTCACAAAGTTTCTCAATATTTCGCAAAAACACGATCATAAAAAACAGTGCAGCATTGTTCGAAGAATCGTATGGATAAGCTTTTAGTATTTCGAAAAAAAAAATTTTCGTTTATTTAGAAATCTATCACCTATATTTAACAGTTTTGTTCATAAAGCATCTGTTTTGGTTAAAATATCGTAAAATAATGAAGAAATAACACTGTTTATTATTTTATTTATTTATTTATTCATTCTTTACTGTACATTGAAAACAAACAATTACTTAGAAGGCATATACATTTAAGTAAGATTTAATCAATATACAGAGGGCGAGTTTGTCACAAAGGCACGATCTCTTCCAACTAACGTTTTTTGTTTCACAACATATAATACCACAAACACTCCTTGCACCATCGGTGTTATTTTTACAATATTAACTATGGTTTGTTTCATAATTCACTCGAAGTCGGGTGCTTTGCCTTAAAGCAAGAAAGAAGAACTATGGTTTGAGGCTATTTAACACACGAAACTGCCATATAAAGTTTAGAAAATACAATGTCACCTTTTTTGGTAGTGAACCGTACGATCCCACAACCGTTGAACCGGTAGCTAAATATTATAAAGCACACCTCGCGAAAAGGTTGGGTTGCGGATTCAAATCCCGTCCAGGGCACTAACAAATAGTGAAGTCCTTTTTTCTAAGTTTCACGTGTTTGTTTATTATTATTATCTCATATCTCATTTATTTAACAAAGCAATATTAGATTCTACATTTTGAACACAATATAAGATTAACAATAAAATTTAAATATAACATTAAATAACAAAAACCATAAAATATTAAAATAAATTTATATTCAAAATGTAGAACCCCAACATTATTCGAGTTGATTCTTCCACGATGTTCTATGAAATAGTACAATCACGGGAGATCACTTACAGAGCTACAGGGACAAAAACCTTCTTACTATCCTGGTGGACGATAGAAGTATTATTATTATTGGACAATATTAAAGTAAATTTAACACATGACAATATTAAAGTAAATTTTACATATGTGACCTCATACAATGGTTAATTGTAAAAACAACAACGATAAATATTAAAGTGTCATTTACGTGCCAAAGCACCTCAAGGACACTGTAAAATTTATAAATTCTAGGACATTAGATCCACGTCATATTATAAATATAGATAAATGAAAAATCTCGGATACATAAAGGTATCCACGTCAATTTCATGTTTCACGTTTCATGGTAATGAACTCATTATCGAGCTAATTACGTGCTATTATTTGTTTTATCTTTACTTCAGACTTGAAGATAGGGTGTGCAAACCTCTCAAGTCCATACCAAAATACATACAATATAATTCAAATGGTAAAAAATGAATACGTGTTACAGTAAAGATAAGAACAAAAAAGGTGATAAATTTATAGATAACAATACTATAATTAGCAACTGCTACTACTACTACTATACCATCACGGCATATCCCACAAGTGGAGTAGCCAGCAGATCAGCTGCATGTAAGAAACATGCAAACTGTCCTCTTCGTGCCAATATAAAATCAAGACATTCAGGATGGGTTAGTTAGCAACTGACTAAATACAAAATAGAATGTAGGTATACAGACATCCTTACATAAGATAATACTTTGTCAATATTTATTTATACTATACTATTATACTATAACCTCACGCCGTGTCCCAAATGGGGTAGGCAGAGAGAACGGATCGCCAACACACTTCCTTCGCTTCCTCCACATTCATACAGTTTCTCATACACGCACGTCGGTTCCTCTTACTCAACACGCGGCCGTCCTTGAGAATTTGATCCACGTGTTTCTCGGACGCCCGCGTTTTCTCACACCCTTTCTTTCAGACAAGTATATCCTCTTTGTCATTCTTACCTCGTTCATTCGTTGAACATGCCCAAAGCACCGTAGTTTATTCACGCGCATTCTGTCCACAACACTCTTCTTGCATCCGCTCATTCTTCTAATATCCTCATTCTTCGCTCTATCACACAGCGCTTTACCAACCATTCTTCTCAACGATCGCATCTCCACTGCATTTATTCCACTTTCGTCCTTCTTCAGCCAAGTCCATGTCTCGCTTGCATACGTAAGTGACGGTACCAGAATGGTCAATATTTTCCTTGAAAGTATTTACTATTCTAGTTACTCTAATCCGACAGTTAAATATTATAATAGATATTTCGCTAGTATATGTACATACTACATTGTAGTAGACAAATAATAATATATACTATTAACATTATATAACAACTGTACCTACACGATATTATAGTCATATTATAAGCTTTGTATAAAATCCATTGTCGTTTTGTTCTTATCACTAGCTTACAGTTGGAGAAGTTAACATTGTTATTAAAGTGGATATATCTACACAAGACGTAGTATAAAATTATAGTGAATACAATAATAATAATAATATAATATAGAACCAGATTACCCAAATACTTAAAATTTTGTGGACTGCAATCGTTTACCTTATAGACTAATACCGCAGTACAAATTTTCTTAGAAATTGTATTCCAAAATTAGTAAAAAAAATATGCTGTTTCACTCGAATATGAAGATGGTAATGGTCTCATTCCTACTAATTCTGAAGTATAGGACATTCTTTATACGTGACAAGCAATGAATCTCCTTCAAGTCTGCAACACAAAAGATATAATGTAACTATAAGATCATAATAATATGAACAAACAGTGGTGCTTGTTGTAAAAAGGCGCATTTGTAATTTATTTATTTATTTATTGTATAACAGAAATAATGAACAGCATTAAAAAAAAAAACCTTTTAGTAAACAGTAAACAATCACCCTCCTTTACACGAGACTTGTCTCTATAAGGAGGATGTATAGATTTAAGTTATTATCAAATAGTCTATGTATTGTCATGTCTGTATAATTGTTATGTTAAATAAATAAATCAAGACAATAATAAAATATTAGGTCGGTTCATATGAAATTGCCGATTTTCGTTTAGTCGTCGATGAACCGCACTTGAGCACGGACGTTCGTTACGTTAAGCGATATTTTTTATTATTTTGATTCTTTGGTGTGTTGTGTTAGTATTGTTACATTTTTCGGTGATATATTTTCACAAATTTTATATTTTTAGTCCTTCATACAATATGGTCTCAACAAAAAATTTACGTATAGTTTTTTTGTATGAATATAAACTTCAACACAGCGCGGCAACGGCTACAAAAAACATCAATTCAGCCTTTGGGAAAGACACCACTAATGAAAGAACCGTTCGGTTTTGGTTTTCCAAATTTCGTTCTGGTGATACCAGCCTTGAAAATAACCCTCGTGGAAGACCACCATCTGTTGTTGAAAATGTGGAATCAAAAAATATTGTCGAATCTAATCCTCAAACAACCGTTCGTAAATACGCAGCAGAACTTGGGGTTTCTCATTCAACGATTGTTCGATATCTGGGTGCTATTGGAAAGGTGAAAAAATTGGATAAATTGGTACCCTATGATTTGACAGATATGCAAAAGAGACCGCATACTTCACAACTGACCATTTCAAAATTAAACGAATTAAACATTGAAGTTCTTCCTCATCCTCCGTATTCACCAGACCTTTCTCCTACAGACTGTCATTTTTTCAAACATCTGGACTTATTTTTGAAAAATAAAACGTTCACCAACGAAATCGATATTATTAGGACCTTTGATGACTTTGCGGTTTCCAAAAATCTAGAGTTCTACAAAAGTGGAATTTATTCTTTGCTAACTCGTTGGCAAAAGACTGTTGATGTAAATGGCAATTACTTTGATTAATAAATATTTCTATATTTTTACAAACAATGCATTTTTATTTGTTTTTAGAAAACGGCAATTTCATATGAACCGACCTAATATAACACAAAAATACAAACACATAGAAATTTTATTACACAAATATACAAGAAAAAGAAATGTTTACCACGTCACATATGGATCAACAATTTATTTATTTTTAATCAAAACTTACACAATTTTACTAACGCATCTTCAACGAGGGGATCGAGGGAGATATGAAAGTACGTTTAATCCAAACTGATTGATCAGATATTATTTTGTTCGCAAAATTTAGATTTCATTTATTTATCGTCGTAGTACATTGGTTACAATATTACAAATCAATACAAAACATTATAAAATTATCAGTTTTACAAGTCAATATAGAGAGGCTGAATTTATCTCTGGAATACGATGTCTTCCAACTCACCCGGTCATTAAAATTGTTACCTTTAAAATAATACCACTGTTTAGCTCCAAGATAAATAAACTCATACTTTTGCAGAAACAGCTCGCATACGGTGATAAAAATGATCATATCATTACTGTGAGATGAATGCATTTTCTTTCAAATGCATAAAATTTTATTCTCCGAACACGCTGCTATCTTATGACGTGTGCTTATGAACGACGTAACGTGACCGTCCTTGAGATTAGAAAGGTTATTTTCCCTAGAATTTTATTAATATTATTATGCTAGTATAAATTTATTCAGCTTCGTTCAGCAAATAGTTAAATAATTATACTATTTTATAATATACAATACCATCACGCCGTATCTTTCGAGTGGGATATCCAGCTGACTTAATGCATATAATAAACACCCAGACTGTCCTCTCTGAACCAATAAAACAGAAAAAAGTGGGAGATCTATAAGTAGGTACTCCACGGAATAAATAAACATATAAATATGAAATTGACAAATAATTTGAAATAAGAATAATAATAATAATCTTCATTGCACAAAAATAGTATAGGTACAATAGAAAAAAAAACATGACATCATTACAACTGAACACATAATTTTGTGTAATAATCGAGGGAATCATTTAAAAACTGGCAACACCGTGTTAAAAATATTTACTTTGGTAAAATAATGTTAAATTTTAGTTTATTTTTTAATAAAAACTATATTTTTAGCCTAAAACCTACTCAAAAGATTAGACCTCGTACAGAGTGTATTATTTTTCTATGTTTCTAATTACGGTGTCTATAGTAGTGTAAAGTACATAATATAAACATACGGACGGACACAAATAATTTTGAAGTGCTGCGACAGTACGTTACCTACTATTCCATCTCGAACTGTTTTTATCTTTTTCTGAAACCATCGCTATTTGAAACCTATTACCGACACCTACCTACAATCTACATAATACATATACCAGAGTACCCAGGTATATCACCTGCAATGGTTGAGATTATAAAATGAAAATGAACGTTTGTATGTAATAGCAACCTATATACCTAAATTTTAAATATATTATTAGGTACCTACTAAAACAAATCACAACTCTAGTACATTTTTCATTATAACAAATTTATATAATAAATATATGCATTATTTACAGATTAGCCACCAAGCCTCGTGGCTGTGTTGTGGCCGCAAAAAATATAATATAAAATTCAATTTATAAATCCCCAAAAAACTATCAAAAATCTAACAAAACTCCAAAGAAAAACAAAACCATAGTATATAAATAAAAAGTAACAATAAATACCATTGTAATGATTGTATAGTACTTGGAATAACTTTGTGAAAGTTCATTTTAATAGGATTAAAATAGATTTAAAATAAAACGCTGTATTACTTTCACTATGAACAATATTTGACTCAGAGGCCTTTCGGGTAGACACCCATCATCAGTGAGTTCTTAATAAAAACTCACTGATGATGGGTGTCTACCCGAAAGGTCTCTGAGTCAAATATTGTTCATAGTGAAAATAATACAGCGTTTTATTTTAAATCTATTTTAATCCTAAATACCATTCTTTTATAAAAAAAAAAACTAAAAATTAATTTTCTGTTACGAATCTACGCTTACTTTCAAACAGCCTAGGTGCAGCACTAATTATCTTCAAAGTTCATTCGTTCACCGGTCATGTGACAATTACAATGCTTTTTTTTGTAGACATGGATATTTTTCATGAGTCCATTTCTAGTTTTAAAAGGATGATTGCTAGATCTCTGACAGACTCTGAGTCTCGGCGGGCATAGGCAGGGGTCCTCCGCTCTATTGATGTCTTCCTTTCTCCTAACCGTTTCTGTCCCTAATCCTTCCCTTACTGTAAGTTTTCTTTATAATGTATGCGCATGATTGGCGGGTTTTCGGACTCGGCAGGGATTCTTTAAAATTGTCATGTTCTTTTTTTTCTTTCACTGTAGTATGTTTAGTAAGATTTATTTTGTAATGTGTTAGCAAACTTTGCTGGTTTATGTGCCATTTTTTTTTATCTTTTTGTATTACCTATTATTATTTGGATGATTTGTAAAGCGCCGTTTTGTGAAAAAAAATCCACCTCAAGGGCGCTCTTTTCTAACTAAGGTTGTGTCTGGATTATTCCGTGAGATTTCTTGAATAGATAAGTCTTCAGTTGGTTCTTGAAACGAGATATGTCCTGCGTTTCTCTGATCATTTGTGGAAGCCTGTTCCAGACTACAGGTGCAGATATTGCAAAAGCACGCTCCACGTACACTGGTTTCGATACGGTACTGGTCACCTCCAATTTAGTTGTAATATCTTGACAAGACCTCAGTGTTGTCTGTCTATGACTTAACGCCTGTCTACCGCAGAGTTCCATGATATATTCTGGGGCCATAGCATGAAGTGCCTTAAATACTGTCAAACACACTTTAAATTCGACTCTCTCCGGACATCTGAGCCAGTGAAGAGATTGAAGGGTGGCAGATATGTGTGTATTGTAATGTATTGTAATAACTGTATGTTTGCGTAAACTATAAAATAAAATTAAAATAAAATTTACTACGTACTAGTTGTTTGCCTAAATACAAACGAGTCAATAGACAAATGAGGTATCATCGACTAGTGATAAATAAATTTTCAGAGAAACGAATGCTTATTTGGTATTCAGGCCACGCTCAAGAGCGGATCTTGGCATAGGATATTATAAAAACAATAATAATACTTTCTAATAGCGCAGAGTGAAGTGCATCTATCCATTACCATGTTCTAGACAGGTAGAACACGTTTCGTGTTTGGGAGATGGTGGTTTTATTGCGCATCTTATCCATTTTCTATCTTACTACACCTCGTCGTCCTTACACATTATATTTTATGTATGGTAATTCGCCTCCTCTTAGCGGTTAAGTTGAGGTATTAATAAGAGAGGAAACCAACACGTTGTTAGGATTGAAATAGGAATAAGACATAAAAATCAGACCAGACGTCTAGATAAGAGAATCGTGTTTACACAATGTAACATCGTGCTAAATTTAATCAAGAGAAGTGTGAAAGGCGTACTTACGCTTACGAATTGGCTCTAGGCTGGCTCAAGTGATCACTTTCGGCGTCCATTGACAACGTTCACCGATTCCACCATTCTCACTGTAACGATATAAAGTCCACCCTTTCTTGCGATGTCTTATTGGTTTTGTTATTGGACGTTGTGTCGAAATCCGGAAAAATAATAAAAAAAATTGAAAATATTCTTAACATTAAATATTCTGTCTCCCTTCTCAATCTCTATACTATCATGATGTATTTCACAAGTGGGGTATCCAGCTGTCTAAGTGGCACGTATTCTTTGAATCTCATGTTTTGACACATTATCTTATTTTGTTCAGCGATGATTTTTGCCACCAATCCTGAATGTTATATCATGCATTATCACAGACAGAGAGGACGACTCTCATGCTTATTCCAAGCGGTTGGTCCGCTGGCTCCTCCACTTGTGGGAGATGCCACGATGCGATCGTTGAACGCTTAAATTGTCATTAGGTAGGTAACTATGCAAATTTTCATTGGTTTTACTTTATGTCATAGAAAATTAAAATCAAGTACAAAATCATAGTAATCAAGTTTTAAAAATTCATCCCTATTCAAAGATTAGTTAATAAATAGATTTTTGGTTCTGAATAAATGAAAAAAATAATGTCGCTGAGGACAGGATTCGAACCTGCGCGGGCATAGCCCATTGGATTTCAAGTCCAACTCCTTAACCACTCGGACACCTCAGCTCATGACGTGAGTGTTGTAAAACACTTATATTATTTATCAGTAAACACAAGCTGTTATTTCACAACATAGGCCACCTATTGTTACACTACACATTAAATAAATAGATATATTGTCGATGGTTTTATGAAACCTTCTATGTGCATTAATCAAAATTTTAGAGGAGACCAAAAAAAGTGTCTTGCTGGCATTTTCTATGTGTCTCCTTTGTTTAGGGATGGGGTGTCAATAGAAGTTCTGTAATATAATGAATCTGGACATGATACGTACGGGAAATTAAACAGTAGAATTTAACAAGTAGGTATATAATAATAATAATAATAAACTTTATTGCACAATAATAAGCATACATAATTACCAAGTGTATGTGAGTAAACATTAATTATCCAAGAAAAAAATAGCACATAAGAGATTAATTTGCTTTCGATAACTTTTTTGTCTCTCTACGTGTAGGTTATTTCATCGGTAGATTTGGCTCGACAAAATTAATAATTTGGTACCAATTTCTCATTCTAGAAAAAAAATACACATAGGAGGTTTCGTGAAACCATCGACAATATGAAGGTGATTAGTATAACAGTTGTACAAACAAAACGTGTTTCAAATATTTTTATAGTTTTTCAGTTATGTTGGAATATAAAATAATATATTAAACCAATTTTATGTTTTGTAGGTCAATGTCATGGTCAATGATAATATCAATATACAGTGGTGTGCCATATTATTAGATCCATTGCGTAAAATACCATATGATTAAATTTATGTCAAAAATTTCATATAATTGTTTAGAGATATAAAATAAATTATTTATTACGAGCGTATGTAACCCGGCATCGCTCGGGTTTAATTAAATAGAAAACCTTGCAAATACATGGGTTAAAACAACAAAATCTTATTGAAAAAAAATGAAGCACGTGGATAAAAGAAGTAAAAAGCTCTTCCCAATGAGAAAACTTAATTTTTGACTCCCTACATGCCCATATTAAAGCAACAATAAATAGGTAGGTACCTACATCATAAAAAGCATTGCAAATCTCTTCTTAATGAAAAATCTTGAAGTTTGATACCTCACATGCCCATATTTAGGTAAAAAAAATAGGTAGGTACCTACAACGAAAAAAGTGCTAAAAACCTCTTCCCAATGAAAAAATCATGAAGTTTGATACCTCACATGCCCATATTTAGGTAAAAATAGGTAGGTACCTACATCGAAAAAAGTGCTAAAAACCTCTTCCCAATGAAAAATCTTGAAGTTTGACACCTCACATGCCCACATTTATGTAAAAAAATAATAAGTAGGTACCTACATGGAAAAAAGTACTAAAAACCTCGTCGCGATGAAAAAGCTTGAAGTTAAGAAATCCCACATATTGGTAGGTGCCTAAAAAGTGCTAAAAACCTCTTCCAAATGAAAAATATGTGAGCTCGACACCCCGAACGCTCATATTTTATTTAGAAAAATAGGCGGGTACCTACGTGCAAAAACTACTAAAACTTCATCTTAATGTAAAAACTCGAAGATTGTCATCCCAAATTTCTATAAGAAAAAAAGGGTAAATATCCCATTTCGCGAAAAAATTGTAGGCACATTAATGTTAAAATATAATTGTCCACATTCGAATTTGTATTTTTGGTTTGCAGTACATAAATGGGTATTTGAGAGATTTGCTATGAAATTAAAAAAAGTCAAGAATAAATTGTCACCTATGTACTCTATATTCCCAAAAAAACCTTAAAAAATGGATTATCTGCATCCTTCAATATTCAAGAATATTAAACTATCAAATATTTCATAATGCATGTAAAAAATATTAGGTGAAAATAAATAGGTTCCCACTCATTGAAAAATCATTTAACATTATTTATGGATTTTATAGGTAAAACTATTATTATTCTACAGTATAGTTTTCTTTGGTTTCATAATGTCTTCCATTATGAAAATAGCCCAATATGTCAAAAATATGCAATTTTTATTCACGTAATTCAAGAGCTTTTCTCATTAGCAAACACAATATTTTATTACGAAAATAAACCCTAATTATTTAGTTTCAGAATCGTTGTGTTTATTGTTACATCCATTTTGAAATTAATTCAATACAATGAAAAATGTTTGACTGTGAATATTGCTCTTTACTAAACCTTGCATATATTCTTCATACATTTTGTGGCTAATTTTGTGACATAGTCGCATAAAAATTAAAATATCTTTATCAATATGTAAGATATTTTAAATGTTTTTAGCCTTAAACCTGCCCAGAAGATGAGACCTTGTATAGAGTATATTATTTTACTTCGGTCTTTCCTAATTTCCGAGTCCATTAAGGACATACGCACATACATACATACATACATACATACATACGAACGGACTCAAATATTTATGTGTGGATTAATGGAACTAAGATGCACAAAATGAAGCCCATTTTATTACGTTGAAAAAAAGTTATAGAAAATAGCCAATTATTGACAAGATGTCAATATTTTGTACATGATGTCTTTTTACTGCAATAATAGCCACGATTCTAAATGGGATGCTATCTATGCAACTTTTCATTAATTTCTGGAAGTGTACATTACGATTCCAGACATAAAACCAGCATCTCCATGGGTTCGAGCTTACTTCTGATAAGTTTCTTGGGTTCACCTCTGATGAGTTTTCTGAAGAGTTCAGAAAGCCATACCAACCAATTGATGTGTTTGCCAGACAAAAGTTTGTAATATCTTTTTTTTTAGGCAAATAGGCTATCACAGCATGAAAAAGCTAAAATTATAGAAGTTTCAAGATGTTTAGTAAAAAAATTATAATATAATTTATTTCAGAGTGTTTCGAAAGGATGGCCGTGTGTTGAGTAGGAGAAATCGACGTGCTTGCATGAGAAATTGTATGCATGTAGAAAAAGCGAAAGAAGTATGTAAAGACAGATCTATATGGTGTTCCGTTCTCTCTGCCTACCCCACTTAGGAAACGGCGTGAGGGAATTGTATAGTTGTGTAGTGTAGTAGTAAAGAGAGTTTACACATCAAGTGAAACTGCAATTGAATCCGCAGGAGGAAAAAATTACAAACCCTACAAACAGACAGAAAAATGCATGATATACCTATGCCTTGAAAATCGAAAAATATGTCAAATAATGTTTACCACGGGAATAGTAGGTACCATTTTTAATAATTTACTTTATTGGTGGCGGGAAGAGGACAGCTTGAATGTTAATTACATTCAGCTGGTCTGCTGGCTACCCCACTTGTGAGATATGCCGTAATGGTATAGTAGTAAGAGTAGAATATAGTTTTAAATTAACAATCTAATACTCACTCTAAAGTCAAATACTTAAACCACTTTAAATTTAGAATGTTACAACTTCTAATTAAATCGACGTCCAATCAGTATTAATCTTGACTTTGATTGGTAGTTTTACTATACAATTAGATGTTAAGTCAAATGTTGTATCGATAATCCTTTGGCTTATCCAAAGTAAATGGTTGAACTTTAAAACGATTGGTTATTGCATTAACCAATCAATTTAATTAAGAAATCTGATTGGCTGCTCTCGAAGAAACTACTTCAATACCTCCTTCCATTTTATTCTACTATGTAATGTATGACATAAAGTGTATGGATTTAATACTAGTCATGGAATATTGATACTTACGATGTCTATATCTATTCCATCAAGGAGTTTCCCACAAGTGAGGTAGCCAACAAACTACTACTAACTACTATACCATCGCGGTACATCCCACAAGTGGGGTAGCCAGCAGACCAGCTGCATATAACAAACATACAAGCTGTCATCTTCGTGCCAATATAAAATCAAGAGATTCAGAATAGGTGGCAAACCTCATCGCTGAATTTACAATGTAAAATGTCTTAATTTTTTCGAACACCTGCCTTTTACAGGACACTCGAAAACTTACGGAGAAGAGTGGGAGACCAATTTTTTTACCGGGTGCTCCAAGGGATGCAACAAACTGCGTATAATAAACATCTAAGTTGTCCTCTCCAAGACGCCTGGCACACCTAACTCATTACTTCTGAATCGATTTTTTTAATGTCTTATTCGAAATATTTTACAGCTGCCTTTTACAGGATACTAAAAAACTTACAGAAAAGAGTGGGAGATCTTTTCCTTGCTGGGTACACAACGAAACAAAACGTAGTAGTTTAATAGTGGAAAAACTATTCAAACGATGTAGAATAGGTAGTTGTTTCAAGAAATAAAAACATTTTACATGTTAAATTCAGCAATGAAGTTTGGTTCTCAACTTAAACATTTTAATATTTTAAATATTCGATATTTTCAAGTGTAACTTTGTGGTAATCCATTTTGAATTATTATTAACTAAAAACACTGTATATACCATTAGAACAATTTTATTTAAAAATTAAAACATTTTCAGTTGTCTAATGCAACCATCTTCCTATAATGCAGCATTAGACAACTGAAAAAGTTTTAATTTTTTAAAAAAAATGTTCTAGTGGTATATACAGTATTTTTAGTTAAAAATAATTCTTAATATTTTGTTTGTCACAAAAAGGATGGCTTGCATGTTTTTTTACATGCAGCTGGTCTGCTGGCTACATTAAGGGAGGGATTCCCACCATGTACCCCTGGATATTTCAAGAAAATCAGTTCGTATGTCATCCAGTCAGTCTAGACCGAAACTGTTTCTTTTTTTTTATCAAAAAGTGTATATATAACTTTCTAAGTCCATCTTACAGTTACGTACGAGTACGTACGTGGTTACCTCACTTGTGAGATATGTCGTGATGGTATGGTTGTAGTATACAGTGAAAGAGGATCATCCAAATTGTCTAAAACCTTATGTTATATATACATAGAACCTTGTTTTATAGATATAAATACGAGTATAATAATAATAAACTTTATTGCACAAAATCAAAAAATAGATATCACCATCCAAATTCCGCGAAAGAAAGGTTGGTTCTGCCTAGGAGTATAGGAGGAAGAGGAATTGTTAACATTTCCTCTTTACATAATAATCAAATAGAATCCCTTAAAACATTTTTTAAAAACAAACAAAATAATTCTATACTACATAAAATTATAATACAGGCCGATAAAAATCATACACCTTTAAATTTAAATGACGAAACAGTAGGTCCGCGATTAAACTATTTAAATATTTTGTTAGAATCTTGGGGTAGGAAGGAACTTCATGCTAGACACCTCAATGATCTCAACCAATCTTATGTTGACAAATATGCGTCAAACAGGTGGTTGACCATTGGGGAATTGTATGGGGAAACCGAGGGTTTTATGCTAGCAATTCAAGATCAGGTAATAAATACAAAAAATTATCAAAAATATATTATAAAAAATCAAAATATAATTGATGATTCGTGTAGGAAATGTCTGGCCAAACCGGAAACAATTCAACACATAGTTTCGGGTTGTTCCACTCTCGCTCAAACTGAGTATACTTATAGACATAATCATGTAGCAAAAATTATACATCAAAATTTAGCTATTAAACATAATCTTTTAAACTCAAATAATGTAATACCTTATTATAAATACAACCCGGAACAGGTATTAGAAAATCAAAATTATAGGCTCTATTATGATAAAACCATAATAACAGATAGACAAATACATCATAATAGACCCGATTTAGTATTACATGATAAACGTAATAAAATAACGTACCTAATCGACATCGCTGTGCCAAATACACATAATATACAAACAACCGTCGCAGAAAAAATACGTAAATATACAGAACAAGCAGGAGAAATAAAAAATATTTGGCATTCTAGGTCCGTTTATATAATACCTTTAGTCATGTCAGCTACAGGGGTAACTCCGAAATCTTTAATAAATAATTTACAAAAATTAGATTTACCGGTTAATTTGTATATTAAAATTCAAAAATCTATTATAATAAACACTTGTAATATTGTAAAAAGGTTTCTGAACACAGATATTTCAGGCACAATGCTGGTATTTTGATCCCGCGTTTTGAGCCTAATCCTTTGATATCCTGTATATCTGGATAGGTGAATTTTTCCCGGCATTAGACTGTTAAGTTTTTGTGTGATCATGACTGATCATATGGAGACTTAACTGGTTGTATAATGCTGAGAAGTGTGGATGGCAATTCTGCCGCCGCGTAAAAAAAAAAAAGAAGAACAAAAAACATGGTATCACAAAAATAGAATTAATAATTTTGTGCAATGGGCGAGTTTATTGCTGAAGCGCAATATCTTCCAACTAACCCATAGTATATGATGGATTAAAGTTATGGACGCGAAATTAAGTGTCACGTAACAATTATAAAAATAAAACCGTTATGTTATAGTATAATGAAACTTTCATAAATTCTTTTATTTAACTGTCTTTCTACGAACATTTTCATTTTGAAAATACTAACTATGAACGTAATAGAAGAGAGCTTAACAATGCTTGGAGCGAGTGAACGAGAGTAATATATTCTTTTTTTTATGCTCAACATGAATAAATTTTCAAAGCGTAAATTCACATCTTAAAATTTTACAGCTTTTTCGTCGTCCGTATTTAAAAAATAAACAACACTTTATAAGCATTATTATTTTAATTATTGTTTGAGATATTTAGGTATCTACTTATTAAATACCTTTTCGGGACGCTGTCCCTATAGCGATATGCTGGAATAATAATTTACAAAAATAATAATATTAAATAAGCTCTCTTTTACAGCACACTTTAAATCTTACGTAAGAAAGTGGTAAACTTTTTATTTTATTGGTCCTCAACGGGAGAGGTATTCGTAAAAATCGTGTGTGTTGAGTTATAGGATAGCATAAATTAAATAGAGTAGGAGAAATAACCAAAGTAAAATAAAGAATGTTACAGTAATGTCTAAAGCGCTGAGACAAATATTAAAGTTAAAAACTGACTCAGTTTGCCTTGGTATATGAACTCATGCATCAGATAGGTAGATTATATTACATTATATTGTTCTTAAAATACTGTAAAATAAATAGAGAGCGAGATAGAGTGAAGAATGAGGATATTAGGGTAATGAGCGGATGCGAGAAGAGTGTTGTGGATAGAATGCGTGTAAATAAGTTACGATGGTTTGGACATGTTGAGCGAATTCAGGATGAAAGGATGACGAAGAGGATGTATCTATCTGAATGAAGGGGTGTAAGGAAGCTCGGACGTCCAAGAACTACGTGGCTTGAGTACCTAAATCAAATTCTAAAGGACAGGCGTAAGAGAAATAGGCGTGCATATATGAGAAACTGGATGAATGTAGAGGAAGCGAAGGAAGTATGTAAGAATAGATCTATATGGCGCTCCGTTCTCTCTGCCTGTCCCACTGAGAGTATAGTTAAGTATAGTTAATAAATAAATATAAAATCTTCAATTCAACGAAAAATATGGCACCCGTTTTAAATGGCACCCGTTTTAAATGGCACCCGTTTTTGTGGCACGACGACTACACATCGCGTGCCAGCTTGCTGCTAGTCTCACTTGTCTGAAGTGCCAAGATGATGTAGATTGAATATGAAAGTGATTGAGCTTAATTTCTATTATTTAGTCAACGTGGATTGAAGGTTTTCATAGTGATCATCTCTATTTGGTTGTTGTTGTTGCATTTTTATTTTAAAAAAACACGGTATAAAATGATATCATAACAACAAACAACAAAATTATACATAGTAAAATGCTCCCTCCATAAGTAACTAAATACTTGTGCTGAGGGTTGAATTTCAACAATATCAAAATCTTTCTTTCCACACAAACACAAACATTCACACACATGATACAGCAATACAACACTCTTATGTAGTGTTCACACGAAACGACATTAAGGAAATGATGATTTCGCTTACATAAAAAAACAAAATCCGTCGAACGTCCACAAACACGAAGTGTAAAGTTTAGTGTAGATTAATGAATAAATATGTAGGCTTATATATTATAAACTTCCAGAATTTTGGTTCAAGCCGAAAAATGATTTATTATATTTGCATATTTTAAAACATGAATATCCATAATCTCTTAAAATGTTGTAATTTAAGCATTGTTTACATTTTGCGACCACAAAATCGCGTCATGATTTTAACTTAGAAAATTATTTGTATAGGCTTTGTGTATATTGAATACTACTTTGTAAGCACTCTTGGCCTTATCTTGTTTCATATTATAAATATTTCGTCTTTGTATTGACCTAAAACGTTTACAGAATCGCCCTATTTCCCCATCGCTGTATAAATACAGGGTGTCCACTACAAACAGTTTCCCTTTCCGTATATGGACAAAAGATGGGAACTTATCGAAGAAAAATCTATAAATATATAGTCTGTGATCCTGCGTTTCGAAGATATTGAGTGTTAAATATACAAGTTTTTTTTTGACAAATGTTAAATTTTCGATGTTATTGACTGAAGGTAGGTACTTGTTGGAAGTCCATTCAAGATAAATTGAAAAAAAACACAGTATGTAGTTAACTTGCAAATGACTTTTATTAACTTGGTAAGTGAATTTAAAAATGATTTGGAAATTAACTACATACCTACTGTAATTTTTTCAATTTATTTTGACAAAAGTTGATACCTTTTTTATTACGGTTTTTAAAAAATATGTCAAACTTAATTCAAATTAATATCTTAAAATAGTATTATTTGTAGATATAATCAGAAATTGAATTGGCATATTTACCACCAAAATGATAAAAAGTGAAAATATTTTGGTATATTTTATAAATTGATGTACAGGAATTGATTTCAACCATCTCCCCTTCAATTTTTCAAAAGGAGATTAACACTCAGACCCAGAACAATATGAAAAAGGTCAACCTTTATTTTCCCTTGGCTGGGAAATAAACTCGAGACCTCGTGACTCAAAAACAAGAGTTCTACCTCCACACTATACCAGGCACCAATCATAGCTACTCTAAGGTCTAATATTAAAGGGTCCTCTAGCGATTCGGAATCTCAGCCACTTTTTTGGGGGGTTTTCTTAGTGGGCGTCATCTCTGATTAGTCCATGTAGGGAGATATTTAAATTTCTGGTAGGTACTGCGCAAAGGAAAATTTGTCATAAAAAATAACAGTATAGTTTTTGTTCTCAGTATTATTGTTTGAGAACAAGGGTAAACCTTTCAAGAATGGGCACCCTGTTTATTATTATAAGCAGTACTCTACTCCTAATGTAGCGTTGTAAAATCAGGGTTTTATGAGAAATGAAGGAGGAATTTATATCGTGCACCCTTTTGTATAGCAATAGGATCTTTCGTGTTGTACTTAGATATGTAAATAAACCAGAGTATGGATAGGTAGGTACCAATGAATAAGTAAGTAGATTTCTATAACTAAACGACTAATCATACATAAAATGGGTGATTTATCATTTCTAATTTATATAGGTAGGTGTATTCAACTGTTTTCGCTATAAACATTTTTTTAGTAATTAGGTACAATATTTTTGGAAATCAGTAATATAAATATATCAACATTAATAATTACTTATCGAACATCAAAAGGTCGATTTATCGTTTCAGAATTTTATATATGAAAATATACATCTCTGTAGTAGAACGACTTATCGAAAATTAAATGGGCGATATATCGCTTTAAAATTGTCAATGTCAAAAATACAACTCTTTCTGGAACATTACAGAAACTAGAGTTCAATTCGGTCCCAGAAGGCAGTAAATATAATGAACTGCAAATTTGAACGTATTGAATGGATTACATTAAATTTTCTGTGTTAGTTTAAGAAATATCAAGGATAAATGACACAAGCTTTTAGCTTACTGTGAAAGGTGTATAAGGTTGTATTTGGGTTTATAACAAAACCCAGATATATCTTTTTTAAAAAAAAAAATAGTCATAATTTATACATATAAAATAATTATAGACTCAAACGATTAATTAGTTTTATTCAATAATCGTTTCCCACATCTTCACTTATTGCAATATTAGACCATTTTGGTGACTTACCATAAATAATGATCGACTTATATTAGTTGTTATTTTTAGAGCATATGAAAAGAGAGGCAATAGAGAGACTTAACTAGTTGTTTAGTAAAAAACTTTATTAGTTTGGTTTGGACATGTGGAACGAATGGAAGATGGAAAGATGACGTTGAGGATATATCTACCTGAAAAAAGGGGTGTTCTTATTCCATTTGGGATCCGTCATGAGGGTATATAATAGTAAAGCAAAAAACCAAGAGAAAAAAAAAATCATTTACTTCATAGTTATATAAACGTGGAAAATAAATAAAATGAACGATTGGCGATTATTCGTTTTTGCCCAACTGATTGTTGATAACTATCATTGAAATATAGTATCAGTAACTCGGTAAGTAAATATCTACAAGTATAAAGAGGTACTGCATAGGTATGTACGTAAATCTTCAAAATAAACCTATTATCTCGATATACTTTATGTCCTGTGGAGATGGGTATCTTTGTTCTCAAGGACTCAGCTGATTTCAGTCTAGGTAGGTGCTATTCTGGATTTCGTATTTACACGATTTTGAAAAAAACGCAGTTTCATAATAAAATGTAATTTCGTCAAATCTTACAAATGGGGTAAGCAGTGGAATAATTACTTGTAATAAACATGCAAGTCGTTGTTTCCTTGCCAATGAAAAAGATAAGACATTCAGGATGGGTGGCATGCGTCATCGCTGAAGTGGAGATGTCCAATAACTTGAAGAGGAGAGTGGGAGATTTATTCTTCACCGGAGACTCCACTGAAAAATCTTTTTATTATATAAATGGTAAAGCACTCGATTTTCAAGAATCATGTTTCTTTTTTGCTGCCTGACGATATTTTAATATTTCATTGCTTTTAATATATATTTTATAGTATACTATACTATACTATACTATACCCTCACGCCGTGTCCCAAGTGGGGTAGGCAGAGAGAACGGAACGCCAAACAGATCTATCTTTACACACTTCCTTCGCTTCCTCCACATTCATACAGTTCCTCATACACGCACGTCGGTTCCTCTTACTCAACACGCGGCCGTCCTTGAGAATTTGATCCACGTGATCAAGCCACGTGGTTCTCGGACGCCCGCGTTTCCTCACACCCTTTCTTTCAGATAAGTATATCCTCTTTGTCATTCTTTCCTCTTTCATTCGTTCCACATGACCAAACCATCTCAATTTATTTACACGCATTCTGTCCACAACAGTCTTCTTGCATCCGCTCATTCTTCTAATATCCTCATTCTTCACTCTATCACGCAGCGTTTTACCAACCATTCTTCTCAACGATCGCATCTCTACTGCATTTATTCCACTTTCGTCCTTCTTCAACCACGTCCATGTCTCGCTTGCATACGTAAGTGACGGTACCAGAATGGTATTGTGCACCAGCATTTTAGCCATGTTCGACACATTGTCATTGCTGACAATGGGTCGAAGTGCACCGTTTACTCTAGCACCGGCCACTTTCCTTCTTTCAATGTCCCTATCGCATCTTCCATCCCTCGTAAACATACTTCCCAAATATACATACTCACTTACTTGCTCCAAACATTCGTCACCAACTTTAATCTCGCAAATCGTTTTTTCATTCTCTCTTTCAAAAACAAGAACTTTCGTCTTCATAACGTTCATTTTCAAACCATTCAAATTGCAACTATCATACACACACGTAACAATCTCTTGTAAGTCCCTTTCACTCTCAGCCATTAACACCAAATCATCTGCGTACATCAATGCATTCACCCGAAACCCATTCAGCTCGACACCAACATCCATCTCTTTCACAGGTCGCATACAGTAGTCGAAGAATAGGTTGAACAGCCACGGAGACATGACACAACCTTGCTTCACTCCTTTGGTGAGGACAAACCACTCCGAGAGAGTGTTATTTACCCTCACGCAAGCGGAGCTTCCCACGTAAAGTGAAGATATTGCGCGGATCAACCGGCTGCTCACCCCATACTCCGACAACACGCGCCACAACCTTTCCCGGTCCACTCGATCATATGCTTTCTCCAGATCCACGAACGCACAAAAAAGCCTCTGATGTTTACCCAGAAACTTCTCTATAACCATTCGCAGGGAGAAGATCTGATCGGTGCACCCTCTGCCATTCAAAAAAGCTCCTTGCGCATCCCATATCTTACACTCAGTTATCTTTCGTACTCTCTCAATCAAAATTCTACCATACAGTTTCCCTATGGAGCTCAGCAAGCTAATAGCCCGATAACTCCCGCATTCAAGCCTAGAGCCTTTCCCTTTGTACAGGGGGCAGATGATAGCCCTCTTCCAATCCTCTGGTGTAACACCTTCTCTCCAACAATCGTTGAAAAGCTCCAAACACCACGCGAGAGCCCCCGGTCCACCAGACTTGATGAGCTCAATGGCAACACAATCATACCCTACAGCTTTACCGCACTTCGCTTTTTTTAATGCATTCAAAAACTCATTCATGTCTATCATATCGTTTTCATTCACACTGCTTCCACTGTCGTCATACTCATTTGCATTTGTACCATCACATTCAAACAGATCTTCGAAATATTCCTTCCATCTCTGTAGCACACATTCATCATTCACTAACACACATCCATCCTTGTCTTTTATCCCTTTCATACTGTTCACACTTGAACCCGTCCTCTTTCGTTTCACTTCCTTCCAAAAAATCTTCATATTTTCACTCGCATACGTAGACAATTTCTTACATTCTTCATCTTCAAGCATTTTTTTCTTCATTTTCACAACTTCGTTTCTTTCTTTTCTTCTTTTTCTTTTCTTTTCTTTTATTTCTTCTTTTATAGTATCATAACATTTAATTTTAATGATTAGTGACTTGATTAATACATTTTTTTAAAATCTGAATGGTTTTAGTCTTGTTTATTTCTTTTTATTATTCGCATGAAAAAATATCCCTTTTATCTATTATTACTGTATTATTTGCTAACAACGTGTTAGAAATGCTCTTTGGTAATTCGCGGGACCTCGATTGGTTAATTTTAAGATAAAATTTGTAATGTTAATATTTATTGTATTACATAATTAGTATTGTATTGTATTAATGTACTGCAAAAAATAAATAAATAAAAACGTAATAACCTTATAATCTGAGTTGCATGAAGATGAGTTACGCAGTTTCTTTTCGCAACCAATATTCCTTTATTATTCACGATTTATTCATACACGGTATTTTGCAGAAAACACTATCTAGTATTTTGTTTCTGTAAATATGTAGTACAGAAACAGGAATACCTACATTGTGTATTGTGTTTAGTTAATTGGAAAATATTCCCCGTGTGTGTTTACAACAAGTAGGGGCATTATTTACCCCATATACATAAGTACAATACGTAGGTAGGTACTATCACGTGAGCAATAAATTTAGTAAGATGTATGAGTCTTTTAGTTTATCTAACTTAAATATCAAAATGTTTAATTAAATTATCGCTCCTTGAGGCCCAGACAGAGAATGGGTGTCTTACTCTGTTCTGTAGGTTTATCGAATGGTAGTGAAAGGCAGATATTAATTTATGTATACGGCTAACTTAAAAAAACATACTCGGAACAAACACTATTAACATAGTGTTTGTTCCAATATAAGAGACAATGAATACAAAAATATGACAATAGAAGTCACACGGGATTCTCAACAGAAAGCATGTACCTTCGAAGAAACCCGCTCACAGCACATTTCCTCACGGTGCACTCCGAATCGTTGAAGATATCAACTTCGCAGTAAGTATTCCCTATTACATGGAGTCAATTCATCGATTAATAATAGTTATTGTTGGATGATGATCCCGTAGCATAGAACAATGCATGACTTCTGGTGCTACGACTTGGGACGCGCAAGTTCACTAAACCAAGCAACTCTGGGCAATTCAGAGAGCCAGTCACAGTTCTCTTCAGTGTAAGAAGATCAAACAAAACTCTGGGATCGATATTGATAAAATATTAGTCCTCACGAGCAAGAAGACATTTTTTGTTTGTTTGTTGATGACAACAGTGGAAGCCGCCTTGGATTCTTATCAATGGAACAAAGCTCAGGAGGCATAAGAATGCAATACTACCTTGTAGACCATGAATCTCCAATGTCTCTGGGACTGTAGATTTCTAAGCAGTGGAGTGATATGTCAGCGCTTGTTCTCTCTGTAAATGATCCTGGCGGCAGCATAAAAAGCCGTCTCAAGACGATTGATAAGGATCTGGAACAATCATACTCTCTCTCTCTCTGGTTTCAATCCTGGGATTGGTTTGCAGCAATTATCTCTTTAATTCTTCTCCTCCACTCCTCCCTGTCTTGTGCGGTTCTTTTGAATTCTGCATATGATGAGCAGCGCATGTCCACCAACAGGTCCTCCAGGTACTCTCAGCGTGGGCGTCCCCTAGAGTTTGTCCCCTCGGTCATACCCTCCATTACGGCATGCAAGAGGCCTTCTTGTCTTATTACATGGCCGATCATACTATTGACATCATAATACATATATAGGCCGAGTTCATCATAATACGATTACTTCCAACACACACAAAGACCTTCCAAGTGATTTACTTTTATTCTAATCGCCTGAAGATGGAGTCGAGAGTCTCTGGAAACTAGTAAGCGTAGATAATACATAAATTCACGTGGAAGGCTACTAAAGAGTGCTTTCTTTTCAATTCACCTTTCAAACAACAAAAATAAATGGAACACGTGTTTTATAATTTTTTGTTTTGATCTGTTTGTTCTGTGAGTGTGAAATGAATTTATTTTTCATGTATCAGAATAAATACTTAAATTGAATAAACATTTTCAAGGATAACCCGTAGGTGTGTGAGGTTTACCAAGGGATGGTTTTGCTGGTTTAAATAAAAAGGTTGGAGAGGTAGGTAATATTCCCATTAAGTTCTATATAAAGAGTATATGATACACTTTGAAAGATTGTAAATAATGATTTTATTGGTCATCTAATGCGTTGAAATTACATTTTTTTAACCTTTTCATCTAGCAATTCTTTGATTGTATTTTTATTTTGGCCTACATTAACGTTTTATTTATAAACCGAAATACATATATTATTTTAAAACGTTTCTGTATACATAATTATCATCCGTACAGTTGAACGTTCTGCATGGTTCAAATGTTTTTTTTTTATTTATTTATTTATATTAGGTATAATGGGTACAAACAGAGAGCCAGTAAAGATTTTATAATAAAACTGAAATATTGTAAGATTCACGAGCCAGTTGTGAAATTTTTTAAATTATTTTACAATATCGAGTTAGTCCCAACTAATACATATACAATGCACCAAATACATCTTAATGTAATACTTTTACTATACTGTACCATTACGGCACATCCCACAAATGCTAGTAATAAAACTGCAGGTTGTCTTTTCCGTGGTATTTTGAAAATAAGACGTTTAGGATAGGTGGCTTGCCTCATCGCTGAATTGATAAATGTTAACTGTTTTATACGTGAGGTTTTACGAACACCTGCATTTTACAGGACACTCAACTTATAATAGAGAATGTAAGACTTATTCTTGACCGGGATTTCCACGGAGTCATTTTGCTTTACCTTAGAAATCGAATGACATCCCTTTTGATTATAAAAATCCATAACACAAAAATGCAAATCAGGAACAATTTTTTATAATCCAAATGTTTTCTTAACGCGTTTCCAGTGTTTTTAGATGATATAATAATAATAGAAGGTTTTTGTCCCTGTAGCTCTGTAAGCTGTAAGTGATCTCCCATGATTGTACTATTTCATAGAACATCATGGAAGAATCAACTCGAATAATTTAAGCTTTTAGCTTACTGTGAAAGGTGTATAAGGTTGTATTTGGGTTTATAACAAAACCCAGATATATCTTTTTAAAAAAAAAAAACAAAAAAAAAAATGTTGGGGTTCTACATTTTGAATATAAATTTATTTTAATATTTCATGGTTTTTGTTATTCAATGTTATATTTAAATTTTATTGTTAATCTTATATTGTGTTCAAAATGTAGAATCTAATTTCCCTCCCTATACACGAGATATCTCTAATAGGGAGGTAGTTGTAATATTATTGTGATTGTTTTTCATTGTTTATTGAAAATAATATTGTATTGTGTACCTACTTTTGAAATAAATATATTTATTATTATTATTATTATTATTTATTATTAATATTGTTTTGTTAAATAAATGAGATATGAGATAATAATAATAAGAACACTATTGATCAGAAAAAAAAATCATGAGCAATTGGCGAGCTTATTGCCTGGAGGCAATATCTTCCAGCTAACCAAAATAATGCGTGATACTATGTTGACAATGTGTGATTAATACTAAATATGAACAGTTAATACTAAATACATATATAGACGAAAACAAGTACCTAGTAGATATTATTATTTATGTGATAATTATGTATATAGCCTGTATTTATGTAAATATAATATACCTCAGCGAATAAACAGTAGTCGCACGAGTTTCAGCTTCCTACAGTGAGAAGCCTCAATGATTTATGTAGTAAGGCTGTGGGATGATAATAACTCACATCGCAAATTTAAGTTTTTGACAGGACTGATCACAATATAGTCTTATTATTATACTAGGTATTGTAACATAACAGCTCTTAATAACACTTTATGGTATGCGCTGGTTTAAAATTTATTAATGATTTTCATAATCTCTTGTGTTTCATATTAATATGTTTGTCCAAGTTATTTTAAATAGCCTATGAAAAACTCACCCTATTTAAGAATAGTGAGTGTCCTGAGCAACTCACGTCAGCTGGTTTCCGAACTGTTTGATTTGCGACTGCGATTTTCAAATTTCAATTTATCCTACATTCTAGAGCCCTGTTTTAGCCAAAGTTTGCTTTATTCATATATTCAGTTTAGAATATTATGTTACATAGATTTAATATCATATTACATAGATTTAATAGCCCAAGGGGCCCAGCATGTTCAAAAAGGGCACTGGAAATTAGTGAGCGGTTTACTTTTGAATCGCAATCCATTTTCCAAATATGGAATAACTTCGAATTTCTTACCACTTCATGTAGAGAAAGAGCTTCCTGTCACTTACCAGTTTTTTAAAATCGTCATACTCACTATTATATAAATATAATCAACCTCTTGATCCATGTATTACAATTGTCCCCTTCGGGTACATCCTCAGCTATGATAATGAACAAACCTGGGAGAGACAACAATCAAGCATAATAATTACGGGCTAGGTTAGGTTAATGATATTTTGTCATTCCAATTGATCACACTCACCGATAGTCAACCTATTTGAATAGGTATTAAATAGGTAGGTACACGTGTGAACTTCCTTTAGGAGTACATGACACAGAGTTTCGACGCTTATGAATCGACTTTAGGCTTGGATAAGAGTACTCTTTGAACCTAGGTAACATTCTCAATTCCTCTCTGTCTTGTTTATCACAAGATTTTGAATAAAATATCATTAACACCTACACTTCTAGTAAGTAAAATCCTATTTCTGACATCCAATTGTGTCAAAAGAAATCATAACATAATCTATATATAGATATTATAACAAGTAATTTTATGTATCAGGATTTGCGTAACAGCATTCTATTTACAATGGTACTTCAACGAATAATATCTTTGGTATACAAAACAAGAATAACAAATAATAAGGAACATTAATCCTGATCAAAATATTTTCCAAATTGTGTAAACAGGATCTTTTGTAATAATAAATACAGCACATTATCAATATTATGTTTAATTTCTGCTATATCAACAGAATGGTAAATATTTATAATGTTATTGATAGAATTTCAGATATTTATGAAAAAACTCGTGGAAGAAAAGATTGAGAGCAATGACATCTGAATACTGACTACTCCATCTCATAATTCAACTCTACCCGTCTATTTTCAAACGAAAACCTCCTCCGTATAAATGTACACATTTTCATGTCACAAATCACTGAATTAGTCAAAATGTTAGATCTACTTTGAAATGGAGCTGGGCAGACTTGTTAAAAGTTATTAAATTCGAGTTGGATTTAAAAGTTCAATTGTGGCAACCGTAGAACATATGGAGAAGTTTTGGAATACTTCAGGCTACGAAGATGGTTAGATGATGCTTAAAAACCGATTGCTAGAAAAATGCTGTTGGTCTGAGTGGAAAATCATGATATGCCTAAAAATGGACCCTAAATGCCTCAAGAAGAATGTTTATTAATTTTTCATCTTTGCATTCGATTACCTATTCTTGCTTGGAACAAAAAATGCCGAGTTGGTTAGTGAAATATGAAAACAATACAATATTGACGTGTATATGGGAAAAACGATTGTTCAGATTGTAGTATCTAATCTGTTGTTCATACATCTCAAGTAGTTGGTGTAATTGTGTTTTTTCAAATTGTACAAAAAAACTTACAATCTCCTTTCAGCGATGTATATAAAAAGTATCAGGAGTTTATGAACGGAGTAGGGAAAGGCATACAATGAACATTACATAGAACAAGAGCTAGACTCGTATCATGAGTAAATAATAATATTATGTACCTCTATAGTGATACAAGAACATGAAGGACGAACTCAATTCCCAGAATAATTGAATCTTGTGTTACACACAGTACAATAACTACTGATAGTACCCTATTGTCTCTTGTTCTGTTATATTCTCCTGGTATCGATGAGCGTAAATTTTACAATCTACCGGAATACATACATACCATTTCGATTTTCTCGATTTGCGGTATCTCGGCGAGTGGTTTTTCATTGTTTTGAAACTTATATTCGAATGTCAGCAACAGTTTTTTTTCTTCTTATTAAATTACATGCTTTGAAAACACAACAGAATTAATTGAAATATGATACTATGTGTAGTGATGTGAGTAGAGAAAATTCTCGAAAACGAGAAATTTCTCCGAGAATTTCTCCTCTGATTGAAGAGAAATTTCTCTGATTTTTTCCCATGGGGATTCCCCTATTATTTATTGGCGATAATGCGGCGGAATTCCCCTACAAAATATATGAAAAAATATCCGGTATTGACTAACTTTAATTGTAGCAATATTGGTGATAAATTGTCTCAACATTTGTACATTGTTATTGATTGATTGAATAAAGTACTGATTTATTATTATTTTACTGTTAAATAAAAAAAAAAAAATTCTCGGTAAATTCTCTACTTCGAGAAATTTACCGAGAAATTTCTCGGTAAATTTCTCCAAAAATTATTTCTTGAGAATTCCACAACACTAACTATGTGATAATCGCACTGTTAAAGACATACGTTGTCGTCGTGTCTTTCAATAGTCAAACTATTTGAAAAAAATATTTGTGGAATTAAAAATTGATACATTCTTTTTTTCTATACCAAATATTTAATACAAATTCTAAAGGGAGCCGTGTTATTTTTATAGTTATTTTTTTGTGGAATTTAAAGAGTTGCGTTGATTGGTATTACCAATTAAATCTAAAATTTTGACTCGTTAAGTTATCAAACTGGAAATTCCATACATTTTCTTTGTCATTCTGACCTCATACAGTCATTCATTCCACGTGCCCAAATCAGATTAATCTTGTTTTGTAAACCACTTTTCAATACTCATTGAAAAAAGCCAGAGATTTTCGAAACTTTTTCGATTTACAATCAATTTTCGAACTTTTCAATTAATCGTAGGACTAGTGTACCTACCTATCTATCGATGTATTATTATGACAGAATCTTAGGATATTTGTTTTTGGATTTATACAATGCATGTATGTATGTATACATTATTTTGTACATCAAACGAGAAACAGAATCAAACCTTTGTTATACAACATCGACAAAACATTGTCAACAAATAATGATATAGAGTCGTATACGTTACAAAACAAACGACCAGCAATTGCAAATCTATGTATCGGAGCGAAATTACACTATGTTTGTCAGGAGCTCGACATTTTTATTTTGCTTTTTTCATATTTGATAACACAATTCCAGCTTAAAATGTTTTTGAGTCATTATTGATATTAATTAAGTACATATTGTTCTCACTTAATAAAAAAAAAGTTCCTTGGAGCACCTAGCAAAGAATTGGTCTCCCACTATATTCCGCAAGTTTTCGAGTGTCCTGTAAAAGGCAGCTCTTCGAAAAAATAAAGACATTTTACATCTTAAATTCAGCGATGCGGTTTGTCACCCATCCTGAATTTCTTCTTTTTTGACACGGAAAGAATAGCTTTCATGTTTATTGCTTGCAGCTGGTCTGCTGGCAACCCTGTTTGTGGGATATGTCATGATATAGTATTAGTAAAATTAAAAAAAAAATGTTTTAAAATTGCATTGTTTTGTTTTCATCATATGTTTAACATTTCTTCATTTCGTTCATAAAAAGTGCTAAAAATTACATAATATTCCAGAAAAATAATTTATAGTAAAATATGCATAATACTCAAACTTAATAAATACATAAATTAACTATTCTTAATTAGATATTTAAATATCTACAAAGTATAGAAATTAAAAATAAGTATAACAAAATAAAGAAAAAAGACGAAACAAGGCCACGTGCATAATTCGATGTTTGAGATGAAAAACACACCGTGTAGCAAAAAAGATAATAATTTATATTTTATGAAACAATAAAAAATATTTATCTTCACCCTTGATCTTCGCCCAGCTCCTCATATAATACAAATTTATTATAAACATAACTTACCATGAAGCTTTGCCGCGGATGGTGTTTATTTTTTGTTTTTATTTATTTTTTCTACCCCTCTTTGGGGATATATTGTTTATTTTTTTTCGCCTTTACGACGCCCGACAAGTAGCAGCAAGGAAAAGTTGAGACTTGAATGAATGATATATTGAACCATGTCAAGCGAAAAATTACACACATAGGTACGTTATTATTATACAAAACGATTTTTTAGTATTCATTCCCATACCAGCTTAAAGTTTTGCTTATTTATGTAGGTACGAGTAATGGCATAAAAAATATTTGAGAATATTCATAAAATTAATTTCTATACATTATTTAATTGCGTATACATGTGTGTGTGTGTTATAAAAATGTGTAGTTGTAATTTTAAAAAAAGTTGTTGTAATGCATCAAACAGATTGTAATTTTTTTTATATTTAATGGCCTTGTGCCGTGTATGAAATAAATAAATATATCTGATGAAAGGATGAAAAAAGAGAAAGAGGGGGTGTGAGAAAGCGCGGACGTCCGAGAACTACGTGAGTTGATCACGTGAATCAAATTCTTAATGAAAGTTACATGTTGAGTAAGTGAAATCGGCGTGCGGGTTTGAGAAATAGTATGAATGTATAGGAAGCAAAAGAATACGTATGTAAGGATAGATCTATTTAGCCTTTCATCCTCTCTACTTACACCGCTTGGGATGCGGCGTGAGATTATAGATAGATAGAATATCTACATAACTGTTTTCCTTCTAGCATTTTTTAAAGTTTTAATCACGTGGAGCGAATGCTGGATAAAAGAAAAAATGAAGAATAAAGCTTATCTGTCTGTGAGAAAGGATCTAAGAAAGCAGGAACGTTGGAGAATCACGTGGTTTGACCACGTGGATCAAATTGTCAAGAAAAACTGTGTGCTGATTATAAGAAATGGACATACATGAACGAGGATACGCATGAATGTAAGGAAACAAAATTAGTGTGCAAAATTGAACTGGTATTCCGTCCCTTCTGTCCACCCCACAAGGAATATGGCACAAAGGTATAGATAGATAGATGAATAATTTTTGTAATATGTGTCCAAATTGCTTAAATTCTATACACAAGCCAATATCTGCTATAATTATATTATATTATATAATATTCAGCAATTTCATGCTTATAAAATAATTATACTTTGTTGTATTGATTTTCGGAACTAAATAATATTCTAATTTTATTCAAGTAAGTACCTACAAAGATTTGTTCCCTCCCTTTCGACGCTAGGGGGAGATAAACCTTTTTATAAGTTGGAACTACTTCGAGTTTAAATTATTGTTACCTACATCTTTTGTTAGAATACTTATTTGTCTCAATATCGAACATAATGCTAAAAAAATACTTTAATCAACTCATGATTATTAAGTACCTGTGCCACTTTATTTATTTAAATTTCATTGTAATGCATTGGTGAAGAATAACATTTTTGCAAATCAAGAGCAGGAGCTTTATGAGTCTAAAGCAGGAGAATTATCAACTGTTTTTACTATCGTGTTTAGATTTTTTTATTGTTTAACTGAGCTTGGGCCCAACGCGCAGTTGACAAGACTATTCTATTTGAGAACCATGTTTACATAATGTGACATTGTTGAAGGAGACCCATCGACGAACCAGATAGCGCAGAAGTCTGGGGACTTCCATTTACCTATCTGACGAATTGGCTTTAGGTTGGTTTAGTGACTGCTTCATTGCCGCCATTCTCATTTCTTCTGATTGGATTTTGCTTAAACAGGGTTCTCCAATAGTTGAGATATATGACTTTAAGAACATTAAGTAATATTGAGAAATATTCTTTATATCTTCACTTACGCAGGTGTTTCTAGACACCCCACCTCGACTTTCTGTTACTCACCAATTTGTATACATCATTTACTTACTCGATGTTATCTATCTTATATTACTTGTGCTATTTTTGTCCTGTTTTTGTGTCTTTTTATATAAATTTGTCATTAAATGAACATACTTTCAAAAGGGGCATTGAAGAGAGAGTGTAAAAGATTCCTACGATGGCGGTTTTAGCCGGTTGGTCCTTCAGACCTGCCCAATGGCACGCCCCTGAGGACAATTTTGGTTTGAATGTGCTGATAACTAGGAATCTATGACTTATGAAAAATCCGGGTGTAAGGTGGGTCTTTTTTAAACTACGCAGGTGTGAAAAATCCAGTGAAATGCGGAAAGATTGTGGATTTTTCTTTCCTCTTTCTTGGTAAATATAGCAATTTTTCTTATTCTTTTTGATTTCTTTGTTATGTGTGTTTGTCTAATGACGTGATTAGATGGAAGAAATCACTTATACAGTAATAATCTCGCCATTGCGTTCTATCAATTTTTAATGTGAATTGATTTGTTGATTTTGCTATGTAACTGATGACGTGCAAAAAAAATAAAAAAATAAACAAAACAACGTTTAACAAGAGTCATTGGGTTTTGTAAATATTTAATTAATAATGATTAATTTCATTATCGCGTTTTTTGGTTGCCTATCCCTTTTGCTATATTCAAATTAAAATCGATAATACTTCAAAGGCATTTAATAATAATTATTATAATGTATATTCATTCATTGAATTATTACGCAATATAAATAATAATAATAATAGATTTCCAAGTATAATAATAATAATAAATAGAGTTATTATAAAGTTTCCTACCTAATATTATTATTATCTACATAACGCTGTTTTTAGAAGTAACAAACAAGCGAACAAACAAACTCGATTTGATAGAATTTAATGAGGTACCTTTTATTCAATAAAAATTATTCTTGTAAGTACGTTGGTGTTTATTAATTTATTCATTCATTCGTTTGTTCATTTATTTTTGATCTTTATTCATTTATCAATTTGTTCACTTATTCATGTATTCAGTTATTAATTTATTAATGTCCTATTCATTTATTCATTTTTAATTTATTCATTTTGTCAATTTTTTTCATTTATTCATTTATTCAGTTAATCATTTATTCGTTTATTCGTTTATTCGTTTATTCGTTGATTCGTTTATTCGTTTATTCGTTTATTCGTATATTCGTTTATTCGTTTATTCGTTTATTCGTTTATTCGTTTATTCATTTATTAATTTTGGACAATAATCGTCATTTGCCTTTAACAATACATAATAATTTTACACAGTCTTCAAACATTAAAAAATGTATACATTGCATTTAAAAATAAAACGAATCACACCAATAATCAAAATAAAACCAACAATAGTTCAACATAAATACAAATCAATATTATAGGTATCATTCGATTGATTAAAATATCATTTAGTATAAGTACATAAAGAAACGAATAATTATAATCTAAAAATAAAAGATTAATTCCATAGCACATAAATCAATTTAAATACACCTGGCTACCCCACTTGTGAGATATGCCGCGATGGTACAGTACTTGTAGTAGTAGTTAACTAAATCTCACAGACAAACAGCCTTTTATTGACTTGAAAAAATAATTTATTTCATTTACAGTCACGACAAAATAGGTAATAAATAGAAATATATACCTTTGTGGATTTGCACATTAAAAATATTATTTATTTATTATTAAAATATATTGTGTTTTTACAACACTCTCGACATGAGCTGAGGTGTCCGAGTGGTTAAGGAGTTGGACTTGAAATCCAATGGGCACTGCCCGCGCAGGTTCGAATCCTGTCCTCAGCGATACTTTATTTTATTGTTTTGATGATAAACATGCATAAGTGTTTAAAGGGCACAAGAAATAAAACAAATGTAGTATAAATAAATTCTAATTATCGGGCACTGCCCGCACAGGTACAAATAAATAACGGAGAGTATTTAAAGCGCCATCTTTGTGCCATAGCACCTCGAGGACGCTGTACATGATAATGTTCTATCTTCAACAAAGTTGTCTGTGTCAAGAATTCAAATTTAAATACAAAAACCTTATAACACATAATCTCAGATACATAATAATATGTATCCGCGTCAGAAATAAAAATAAAATAATGCAATATACACAACAGTCACAGTTCATAAAAAAGTTTGAAAAAGTAGGTCTTGAGGTCCCTCTTAAAATAATTTTGTGTTTGCTAAAAAAACGTTAAGCATCTTAATTTAGTTGTTGTAGACTTGCGGTCTTTGTTTATAGATATTGTCACTACTGATGGAGAACTTTTGATAATGACTCCATCAGCAGAGTCAAAACGTCAAGACGAAGGATGGAGACCAACGAGACGCGGTAAACCCGGAAGAACATCAACATCTATTTAAATTTAGGTTTAAAGGTAGGCTGTATAAATTGTTTAGAAAACAAATTAAGCGAGTAGTTCCTTGTATTGCTTAAATTATATTATAATACTGGTTTAAAATACTACACACTTTTCAGAATGTTGTAAAATGAGGAAGCGGCACTTGGCTCAAATTCTGCCTGTAATATAATATTTAATAATATTAACATCCACCCTTTCCTTTACTCAAAATAATAGCAATAACACAATTATATCGTTTACTAGTTGTGAACCCGAAAATCAACATCAAGCAGACAAAATCCCATTAGATAACTTAAACAATTTTTTTTGTTTATGTTATCTATTGGGATTTATATATTGTTTAAGTTATCTATCTAATGGGATTTTGATCTTGTTTAAGCTATCTAATGATAAATAATGACAAAAAAGTATACTGGCAGGACAGCAAGAGGGTTAGTGTTAAATTTAAGACGATTTAATTTTTAGAGCTATATTTTTTGTTCTATTATCACTTTTAGAATTTTACATATACCTACAGCCTACACAGAGCTCACTGCATGGAGTCCTGCTAATGGCGGAAGATCGCTCGAGGTGGAGACATATAATATAGGTATAGTACGAGGCATAGTGGTCATGATCCTCAGAATTGAAGAGTCGATGGAGATGATAAAAATATTTTATTATAATTTATAAATAATTAAAACACCGTTATATTTTCACTATATTTATTTAAACTCTAACGTTTTCGCCCACTTCAATGGGCATTCTCATTCTCAAGGGCGAAAACGTTAGGAGTTTAAATAATTATAGTGAAAATATAACAGTGTTTTAATTATTTATAAATTATTAAATTTCTATGAATTTTCACAGTGTGAACACAAACACCCTTCAACAATTAATATTTTATTATGTTATTAATGTACAATGAAGAATAAAATGGAATACTCGTAGCATGTCCATGAATGGAATATGCTATAATTTTATTCCATTACGGCATATCACACATGTAAGGTAGCTAGCGGACAAAAAGCATACATAAACATGCAAGTCGTCATCTCCGTTTCAGTAAAAGAAATTCAAGATGAATGGTATGGCTCATCGCTGAAATGAATTTCTTATTCAGTTTACGAACTCCTGCCTTTTATATGACACTCAATAACTTTCGTTAAAGACAAGGGTACATATTCTTTGTCAGAGTCTCCGCGAGACATATTTTTAATCCAACTTGAGAAAAACTATAGTAAATATTATCATTTGATTGAATATCTGAGAGGCCTTCTTTTTTCCCATATTATTTTTTCACATATAATGTATGTGATTCATAATATACAACATGCTTTTCTAGTTAATATCTATTCAAAAAGTCTGACTATAGGTGAATAGAATTTACCGGAATGATTAATCTAGAATGGTTCAAAAACAAAAAAAATATGATCAGTAGAAACATTATAGAGAGAAAAACTTGTTAGAGGACAGAGAAAAATCTTGTTAGAGGACAGAAAAAAAACTTATTAGAGGATAGATATATACAAACAAATAGATTGAAATATTTATGTGTGTAATATTATTATATTGTTGTTATTATTATTTATGTAACAGCTTTAACTTTATCAAAATTAATTTGAGCTGGGATCAAGACATTATACTAGGTACATACAGTATTATTATATGAGAACAATACTGTGCACACGTACTGCTACTTGAGTTATAAAATTATTATTACTATTATTATTTGATTTATAACAACACAGCTTTTGGTTGATTACTCAGAAGTTGAGCTTACAGAAAGCTTAGAAATTAAATTAAATCATTACCTATTTATTTGTTCGTTTATAAAATATTCTTTCAGTAAGATGTTTAAAATCTTATTCTTCAGTCACCAAACTCGGAGAATGTGAGAAATGTGATTCTTAAGAGTTTTGGCTGAAATGTCGTAGCTTTCTGGGAGGGAATGGAAATATAGATATGGTGTTTTATTTTTCATTGTTTTTTATGGTTTGTTCATTGTTCAAAAGGAGAAGAAGGGAAATACATTTCACATGTATCTATGTATAGACTGTTGGTGATATGCTAGTTTTAATCTTACTTTATATTATTTTTAGTTTGAACTCAGTTTAAAGGTTTGATATGTAATCATATTTCTTGTGGTAACAAAAGGAATATCCTAGAACAAGTTCACCTAGTTGGACAATCCTATTTCTTACTTGTATTGATTGTGTTTGTAAAATAAATAAATAATAAAGTCTTGTGAAAGAATTTAAAGAATATCTCTGTTAAAAGGAGTCTATATCCAGAAAGGCATGGTTCCATAATTCCAGGTTTTCCAGATATGAGATTGTCACATTGACTCGCATGCGCTTAAATCACCACAGGTTAGACGTTCATCTTTTTAGGATAGGTTAAGTCTCGTCCCCTTTTTGCGAGTGTGAAATCCCTGGACCATGTCTTCCTCGGTTGCCCAATAAGAACCCATACGATTTGTTTTACGAGATAACTGAAGTCCAGTATCCGATCAACATGTCTTGCCTATTGCAAACCCTTTCTGTATATCTCAAAATTTTAAAATCCGACAATTTTTAAAATTATTTTATAGATTAGTGCCTTAAAATTATACGATACCTTCTAAAATATTGTACTTGGCACAAATCGTCCCACAATGGACGGAATGCCGTTATCTTATAAATAATAATGATTATTTCTGTTAAACTTTTGATTCTATTTAAATATTTTTTATTCTATTTAATTTTAAAAAAAGGTGAAATGACGCGGCTTAAGGCAATTAATTGAGTTTAATGATTTTTTTTATCAAAATCACCCTTGCGTTAGTCCGCTTGCCTTTATGATTTGACCGCTACATTGAATTAAATGGTTTTAGCATATCGGAAAAATTGCTCAGCTATGTTTTCCAATTTCACCAAAAGCAAATGAATTATGTTTATGTCGCAGGCAAAACGAAAAATCAGGTTTTAACCAAAGAACTTTTGGTACATTTTTTTATCCATCCATCATCCAGCCTTTCATGAAATCACCCACAAGTGAGGCAGCCAGCAGATTAATTGTCTGTAATATAACAAGTGTCAACAAAAATTTAATCATTCAGGCTGAGTGGCAAATTTCATCGCTGAATTCGAGATGTAAAATATCATTTTTTTTCAATCATCTGCCTTTTTACAGGACATTCGAAAATTTAAGAAAAAGAGTGGGGGACGTATTCTTTGCTAGGTGCTCCATGGTCCAATAAATATATCTATTGACTCAAATATTTTTTGGGATTATATATAGATAGGCTAGGTTTTTCACCAAATATCCCATATTCCACAATTATCCTATAATTTTGTGTTACCCATTTTGTTTTTTCTATTATATTTTTTCCCTTAATATTTATCGTATTATCCTTTTGTTTGTGGTTTTTATAATAGAGTTGAAATTTATTTTTATTTGTTTAATTTTCGTGAATATGTAGGTATAATACCTAATAAAAAAAAAACACAATTGAACATCATAATACATAGTCATATGGCAGTAAAGTTCTTTTTGTATTTGACATTTGTTATGTGGTTTTTAATTCAAAGAATTTGTATTTTTCAAATTTCATTTGAAGTCCTGTTATATTTTGGAACGACCTTTTTTTTTTAAATTAATATGTTTTTTGTAATAATCCCAAATACACCGTTGAACACACTCAGCAATCAATATGTCTGTGTCGTAAATGTGGAGACGATTGGCTTCAGAAAGACTGAACCTAGTATCTCTAGACTTTCAAAATCGTTTTCCGAATTCCACTTTTCCCTCCCCTTTGCTGCAACAACCCGCAAAAGATCACTCATAGTGACAAAGAAATACAAGACATCGGTCCACTCACCTCCGCTACTCTAGCCAATATAAACACTTCGTCATTGCCAGTTGTACCGCAATGAGCTGGGACCTATACAATCACTATATCCTTCCTTTTTTTCCCCTCAACTCCTTTAGAAGCCTCCTCATCTCCAGTAATAACTGGTCGTAGGAATAACCTCCAAAAGGAGTTGCAAAACATTGTTAAAAAGTAAAGACTTTTTTACAATGTTTTGCAAAAATAAATAAATTATTCGAAGAATGAGATACATCGGGCGGTGACTGTAATAAACACCATCTCAAGGCTTATAACATCATAACAAAACACTCACACAAAACACTCTGCAGTGAATACAAAAGATCTAGGGGTATTCCAAGGGTCTACTGGCTACCCATATATGGATAATGCCTTGATATTAAAGATTGACATATTTTTAGATTTTTTGACTTGATACTTTATTACTAAACTCACTCCAAAGTAAAGTGAATAAAAATCTTTTAAAAAAGGTAAAATATGGAAGCGTGTAATTGAGAATAAGAAACTCACTGTTTTTTTTTTCTTAGAAAAAACTTTTGACTGAATTCATTGATCTATTTTACCCGGAACTTGGCAAAAGTCATCTCGAGTCCGCATCGAATTTTCAATTGACGACGAACTTTCATTGTTAAGTTACTTTCCAACTTAAATCTGTACCAAAGTTCGAGAGTGTAATACATCGTATCTCACAAAATAATGTACGTAATATAGTACATATTGAAATAAAGATTAGATGTAATACATTTCACAAAACTTTCTTAAGTTGCACTTTACACATCGTGTAAACATGGTTTGGTTTCTTATTTGATATTCTTCTTTTTCCCTTTTCAGATCAGAAATATACCTACTCGTAGATCTTCGTAATTTGAAATATGTAGTAACATCTTGCCTCTATATTTTACATCTTCTGTGTGATAAGAATACTTATGTGTTTATGTGAAATCGGAGTTGATTGTGTGTGAGTTAGCAAGATGAATCTGTGTGTATGTTTTTTTGTAAAAGGCAAGTGTAAACATCTGTAATTCAGCAATGGATCATGCCACCAATCCCGAATATCTTATTCTTATTGGCACAGAGAGAACAATATGCACCTTTGTAGTTTACAGTTAGTACGCTGGTTACCCCATTTATGGGATATACCGTAATGGAATAGACAGTTAAAAGATAAAAAATATCTTCAACAATATGTATATGAGGTTGAATATTAAAAAAAAATGAACTACTATGTCTTCCATTCTGACAAAGCAGTTATTTTGAGCTTAATTTTTTTCTTCTTATGCCAATTATGATTGAATTCAAAAGAAAAGTTTTCTAATTTGTCTTTCAATTTTCTCTCGTCCTGAATAAAATGGCCACTCCCATTACATAATAATAAAATGTGCACGTGTCTTTAATATACAAATTTCAGTTCTCATAGATAATTAACCATTGGTTTCCGAAGCTGTTTTTTTTTTTTTTAAAATGTGCCATAATTTGAATATAGATTCAATAGATCCTATTTTTTCGATGGTTACTATATAAAAAAATCATTTTAATTAATAAAGTAATACCTAATTTAATTTATTCACTGTGTCGGTGTTTAGGTAGTAGAATTCCATATCGAAATAAATAAAACAAGCGTTTTATTCTACTAATGATTTAATCTGTGAGAGAGACGTCTTTCGTCTTATGAGGACATTGTCAATCTGATCAGATTAAATCATTAGTAGAATAAAACGTTTGTTTTATTCTACTAATGATTTAATCTGTGAGAGAGACGTCTTTCGTCTTATGAGGACATTGTCAATCTGATCAATTTAAATCATTAGTAGAATAAAACGTTTGTTTTATTTATTTTTTTAATAATTTAATATAAGCGTAGTTGAATATTTATGTTTTGTTTCTTTTCTGTATTTGTTTATTTTTGTATGTTCTGTGGAACAACTAGCAAATAATACTTACTGCTGTGGGTACTTTGGTAATTTGCTACAACATGAATGATGTTATTTAACAGTTTTTAGCTTAGATAAGTAAACCTCCTAAAAAATACTATGGTACAAAGTTAGTAAACAAAAAAAAACGATTCGCTGAGGACAGGATTCGAACCTGCGCGGGCATAGCCCATTGGATTTCAAGTCCAACTCCTTAACCACTCGGACACCTCAGCACATGAAAAAGGTTCATAAAACATGCTTGATCTATAAATAATAATATACATTGTCATACAATATTTCACCTGCTAAAATAATTCATAAAATAATAGTATCGTGAGCAATAAATATTTAAGTACTACACCAAACCAGTTGTTCAAATAGTACAAATGGAATAGTTGTACACGATTCAGTAGTAATAAATAAATTGTAATAGAAATAGGTAATATGCATCACTCATATTGATATGTACCTACGTTTTTTTAACGGCACTCGTTACATGAGCTGAGGTGTCCGAGTGGTTAAGGAGTTGGACTTGAAATCCAATGGGCTATGCCCGCGCAGGTTCGAATCCTGTCCTCAGCGAAACGTTGCAATTGTTTTAATTTTTTTCAGTCAATAACTTACTAAAAATTAATAAAAATTACCCTTCTAAACATTTCATAACATATTATAGATTATATTGTATGGTTTCATAATAAGCATTATTCTTAATTTAAAAAGGTTACTCCACTTTTCAATTCTCACGCCACTCTTCTCAGCAAAATATATCTAAAATTTTTTAAAAAAAAGTCTGTAAACGACCATGAATGATTATACATTAACCAAATATTTACTTAATAAATTTAAAATAAATACAATAAACTTTTCAATTTGATGCGATCTTCAGGAAATGTAACTGCGTTTTTTTTTTAATTATTAACTAAATTAAAAATAGATTTCTATATAAATCTATAAGTTTAATGCCGAGGAATATCCACTCGTCTTGATGTGAATGATGATTACGGATGATAAGATAACTTTATTTTGGTGCCTTTTCACGGAACTAAATCGTCTCAAGGGCGCCAATAGACATAAAAAATATCAGAGACTGATAAAGCAGATCACATAGGTTTAGTGAATTGTGTATTTGTCACAATCAGGGGTTGAAAACTAGATCTCATATGGTTAGAAGTGTACATATATCTAATCATTTTTGGATTAAAACTGCCAAAAATGATAACAGACTAATAACTGAAATTTGTAAGATTATAAATTTATTATATTAAAAATTCCGTGAATATGTATGTATTTATTCAGTGTAACCAACTTATTGATAAGTCATAATTAGGGGATGCGATTCCGGTCCTTTTTTCTAATCCCGGGATTTCGGGATTATCTACAGTTGATCCCGGGATCCCGGGACTAGTCCCGGGATTGTATAGGGAATGTAAAGTGGTAACAAAAAGTCACTAAACCATGTAAAAATCAGATTTTTTTTATTTATCTGGCAATGAATTTAAGTTTAAAATCTGAAAAAAGTCGGTTAAACAAAATTATTCTTCAAACTTCTTCTAAAATGAACAAACAAGGCACTTATGATTTATAAAACTAGCAATTTAACTTCTTTTATATTTTTGAATTGTATTCTTGTATTTGTATTTATTTCATAGTTTAACCCAGAACAGTTTTAGTTTTGTGGGGCAATATATTCTACAATGTTGTTATTTATGTTTGTTTGTATGTACTATTTTGGAATATATTTTTTAAATCAACTTATTTAGCTTATTTATTTAGCTTAACCCATAACAAAAAAATACATTCTATAGGGATCAATGTTTAAACTCGTATTTTTAAATTAAATTGACCAGAGACTTTATGAATTAATTATTTGAATTAGGTCGATGAGTGATTTTATTCCAACGCAATTTGCAGTTAACAATAATTTAAGCTCTCTTTCATGTTCCTTTTTAATAGTTTTTTTATTTTTTTATTTTTTATTTTATCAATCAATCAATCAACAATGGCTCTACAACCCAGGTCGGGTCTTGGCCTCCTTTAAAGCACGCCTCCATGACTGGCGGTCCTGTGCTGCCGTTCGCCAGTTCTGGATGCCAATGAGCTGTGCATCCTTATTGACACCATCCAGCCATCGAAGCTTCGGCCTTCCTGGCTTTCTTTGACCCCCCGGTGTGCCATTCATAAGCCTTCTTGGAATGTCTCCTGATACGCCATTCTCCGTTATTGCAAATGGGGCCATATATTTTGCGAAGAACCTTCCTTTCAAATGTCTCCAGCGCCTTCATGTCTACTCTACTTACTGTCCAACATTCTGAGCCATAGGTAAGCACAGGTCGGATGAGTGTTTTATAAAGTAGAGTTTTGGTTTTTCTAGAGAGATGTCTTGATTTCATGTGCCTCTGCAGTCCAAAATAGCATCGGTTTGCAGCTATTAATCTTCGATTTATTTCAGAGGAAACATCGTTGTTGTTTGTCACCATGGTACCGAGATACACAAATTCAGAAACGGTTTGGAAGGTAAAGTTGTCTATTTGTAGACTTGTTGGGTTTTGGCGTCCATTTACGGGCATATATTTTGTTTTGGTTTCATTGACTACTAAGCCTAGGTTTTTTGCTGATGCTGCTAGTGCTCGGAAGGCATTTATAAGTTCATGTTCCGATCTCGCTATGATGTCAATGTCATCTGCATAAGCCAGGAGCTGCACGGATTTACTGAATATATGTCCTGTTGTTTGTATGCCGCTATCCCTAATGGCCTTTTCCAATGCCATATTAAAAAGCGTACAAGCCAAAGCATCTCCCTATCTAAGTCCATTAAATGTTTTAAGAGGTTCAGACAGATCTTTTTGCACTCTGACACGGCACTCAACGTTGGACATTGTAAGCCTGACTAGATTAATGAGTTTGACCGGAATATTAAATTCAGCCATAGCATCATACAGTTTTGTCCTATTGACCGTGTCGTAGGCAGCCTTAAAGTCTATGAAGAGGTGGTATGTATCAATGTTGATTTTTTATTTTATACTTTTATTTATTACTTATAATTATACTTAAATTTAATATTTTAATAAAATATAATTTTGAAGCATAGTATCATTCTTCAAAGATGCTCTTTTGAAAATAAGAACCACTACGAACTTTCTTTACGACTTCATTAATATTCCAGTCATTGGTCAAACTCACCATTACCGGTTTTAAAGATTAATCCTGAGTCCAGTTCTTCATTATCATCATCCAAATCATCAATAAAAGGCGATAGCCGATTATATAAATAAATAAAATATCATCACTGATTTATTTGCAGGTATATTTCTATACAATAAAAAACAAACGGCTAAGTGAATACCGTGTGAAAAACAAACTAGGTGCGTTGCATTAACAAGTTTTCATACTGTAATTTGGACCATCAGTAACTATTGCCACAATATCGTATCTAGTGAGATATCGAACTCAGAATAGCGCTCTTTTAAGATACTGACACAAGCTTCGGCTGTCAGTGATTCATTGATGAGAATGAGTCCCAAATTCATGACTTATTGTATAATTGTATTAATCCCGAAAATCCCGGGATTTTTTAAAATTAAATCCCGGGATTTTCGGGAATAAAATACGACCGGGATCCCGGAATTCGGTATCGGATTGAATCCCCTAGTCATAATGTACCTACCCCGCGAATTTCCCGGTAAATAATAGGTGTCACCCTCATTTCTCTAAGTTTTCATGTGTCTTGTAAAAGCAAGTGTTCGTAAAACCTCACCAATCATCAACTAACATCTCTCAAATTCAATGATGAGGCATGCTACCCAATATGAGTGTAATTTTTTTATTGGCACGAAAAGGATTAACTGCATGTGTTTATTATTACATGCAATGAGTCTGCTGGCTTCCCCACTTGTGGGATATGTGTACTATGATGGCATGAAAGTAGTTATTATAATTTTTGAAAGATCGCAAGTATAGATAGACACATATTTATAAATTAATTACAGAGTTTTAAGTTTATGCAATGTTCAGTGTAGAATATAAGTCTTAAAAGAAATAGGAGAAGGAAAAGAGTGTGTATGTATTTTGTATAAAATGCCTTGGAATCAATGGCGTAACTATATCATCTGAGGCCCATGGCAAATTCATTGGATGCCCCTCCCTAGCAAAAACCATCACGCTATAATTTAATTTTGACAAATTACTTAACTAGCTACCCAACAGTGTTACTAATCTTGTGTGAATTTTAGTTAAATATCCAATAAATTTTATTTTCAAGCATCGGTATAACATAATGTTAATGAAATAACAATTTAATATTAACAAGATATTTATAATAAAATTCTTTTCTCCGAATTTTCTGTTCTCCGAAAGTGTTTTTCAACTTAATAATTTATTTGAATATGTAATTATGGTCTTTAGTTGAGTCTTACTCTAATTGATTTTAAGTACTTATACGAGGTTGGAAGATATTGCTTCTGTGATAAAATCGCTCATTGTACAATATTATTTATTTGTCACATCATTTTAGAACTTTGTAAATATGTATTGTGCAATAAAGTTTATTATTAATACTATACTATACTATACTATACCATCACGGCATATCCCACAAGTGGGGTAGCCAGCAGATCAGCTGCATGTAAGAAACATGCAAACTGTCCTCTTCGTGCCAATATAAAATCAAGACATTCAGGATGGGTGGCAAACCTCATCGCTGAATTTAAGATGTAAAATGTCTTATTTTTTTCGAACACCTGCCTTTTACAGGGCACTCGAAAACTTACGCAGAAGAGTGGGATACCAATTCTTTACCGGGTGCTCCACGGGATAGATACATTAATAGGTACATAAAATTTATAATTTGTACTATTTTTTTTTTAAATGTAAGGTTACTTCTCAGCTCGCGGACTCTAGGACCGGGGGCCCCCATCGGGTCGGGGCCCCCGTGACATTTTGCCAACCCTACCACCCTATAGTTACGCCACTATTGCTGGGAAGAAAGCTACTTAGAAGTTTAAGAAAATTATATGGACAGTTGATACTTCGGCCAATTTTCATCAGGGAAAACAAAATTCAATATTATTATTTATGCTACGAGTAGGTAGGAGAAATCTGAAACAAAACTTTGTTTGGCTACCTGTTTTTATCAGTTCTTACCTATCGCAGCCTCGGGCATCGTAATTCCGAGAAAGGTTATTAAAGATGAAGCTATAAAAGCAAGTTAATATTAGTGTCCGCTCAAATGTACATACAAATGTATTCATGTATCTAAACTTTTATTTCTTTATGTGCTACTTTCAAAGGTTTCCCCATTTGACCGGAGTTCATCTCCATCTTATTCTTCGGCAAATGCAAACATTATGGCGTGGCAGCAGCTCAGAATAGTACTAAAAAACCTATTACGGCATATCCCACAAGTGTGGTAGCAAGCTATAGCTGCAAGTCATAAACATGCTAGCTGTCTTCTCTGTGCCAAAAAAATAGACATTCAGGATGGGTGGCAAACTTCATCGCTGAATTTAAGATGTGAAATGTTTTTATTTTTTTGAACACCTGCGTTTTACAAGACACTTAAAAACTTATGGAAAGTTCGAGACCAATTCTAAATTCAAGAATCGATGTGACTTGGCATTTAAAGCCTTGAAGTATAAATTTAGGAACTGTATTTTATTTATTTAAACAAAAAAACCTCAGTTTTTGCGATACCTAATAACTGTTATTTTTTTCAATATACCACTACTGTATTATCATCACAGCGTATGCCACAAGTGGGGTAACAAGTGGATCAACTGCACTTAATAAACATGCATAATATTTTCCACTCCGTATCAATAAAATAAATATTCCAGAAGGGTAACATGCCACATCGCTGAACTGCAGATGATAATTTTCTTATATATACATATGCAAGGTTTTACAGGATACACATTTTTTTCTGAGCCTGGGTGTGAAACTAGTCTGCATATAAAAAGAAAGTAAAAGCTACGGTATACTTATATATACAAAGTTCGATTTTCGATTCATTGAACAAGTTTTCACTACGAGTTTTTCACTTAGAAGATCTGTATCTTATTACACATACCTTGATTGTACTGTAAGATAAGGCGGTGTAATCTATTTGATGCTACTTACAGTTTATCTGAACCCATTTTCGTATATAAATAGATAATATGATTGCAGAATATTTTGATATCACCGCTTATCAAATAAGGAAAAATTTCTGTTTTTTTTTACTAGCAAACTTAGTATTTTTTTAAATATATATATTGTTGTTATAAACCCTAAGTTCGTCGGTAGCCTGGAGGTAGAGTTTCGGGCTCATGCACATGAGGTTCACGGTTCGATCACAGAAAGAGAAAGGTGTAGAAGGTTGTATTTGGGCTATAAACCCATATACACCTTTCAGAGTAAGCTAAAAGGTTATAAACCCAAATACGTGTGACGTGAAAGGGGAGTTTGAAAAATGAACATTTCTTTTTGCATGGTTTGAAAACACGTGTTTTTATTTCAGTATCGTAAAGTAAAATTGTCGAAAAAGTATGAGGTTAATAAAATTATTGAATAGTATATCAGACTTTTTGACTATAACCGTTAAACTATTAGCCAATTAAATTATGTAGGTAATTGTTATATATTGTCGTCGATAGTTCATTCCTTATGAAAAGGGTTAAAAGAGTTTTATGAGAGCACTTAAATCATTTAATTATGTATCAAACCTTTCGATCACAACTCAAATACCTACTATCAGTCGATTAACTTTCGAGTAAATAATTTATTATCTTTGATAGTTTACTTCTTATTGAAAGGGTACGAGTATTGTATTGGAATGAATAAATTATTGAATTGTGTCTCAAACCTTTTCACTATATAACTACATAAATTATACAGCTTTGACATATTTTCAGTTGGTTTTATACCTGGATTCGTCCAAAATAGAAATATCAAAGTGACAATAATGGCAATGTGAAAGATGGCGTATGCAAATTTTCTGAAAAACAAAAACAAACTTTACAATAGCACCACAATTTTTTCTTGTTTCCATATTTTTTCTAGTTTATCCGTACTGTAGTTTTTTTTTAACTATTTTGGAACACAATTTATTTATTTAAATTATACATATCCGAGTGAGTTACACAATACACAAACAAAAACAAATTAAAACTCTCATTCACAACACAGTTGGATCAAAACAAGAACAACATTAGGTAATAGCATTTATAAAATTAGGCAAATTAAATCATTATATTATGATGTAAATATTGGAGTATCAGCACATACATACATACATACAAACCATCACGCCGCTTCCCTCGCGGGGTAGGCAGAAAGGATCGAGCGCCACTTCCTTCTATCCTTGCATACATCTTTCGCTTCCGTCACTGTCATATAATTCGTCATGCATGCTCTCCTGTTCAATGTGCTCAACACATGACCGTCCTGTAGGATTTGATTTAAATGATCTTGCCATTTAATCCTCGGGCGTCCACGTCTACGCGCACCATTCCTCTCAGCCAAATAAATCTTCTTAGTCATTCTGTTCTCATTCATTTTTCCACGTGCCCAAACCATCTTATCAGTATATCAGTATAAAATGTCAATGAAATTTTTAGTAATAAATATGTCAAGAATTAAAATTGTAATATAGTAAGGAGATGTCAAGTACATAGATGGAAGAAAATATCAAAATAAAAATTCAAAAGAAATAACTTATAACAAATCAAAATCTCACTAAGTAAAATAAAAAATTAAAATTAAATTATAAATCGTCTATGATATTACATGCCTAGAAGAAGAAAAAACCTAGAAATAGTACACACATCATCATCATCATCATCGCCCTCAACGCTCCTCTCGGGAGCACAGGGCAGAAACCAGCCTCCTCCATTCAGAGCGTCTCTGTGCCATTTTGCGTCACCTCTTTCCACGACATTCCTTGCGCTCTGATATCGTTGTCATATAGGAACGGTGTATTGTGAAAGGGGGACGCCCGGGCCGACGGAACCCCTGTGGACGGAAGAACAGTGCTCTTTTTGGCCAACTATCATTAGGCATTCTCAAAACATGTCCCAGCCAGGACCAACGTCTCTCCTGGGTTACAGGTCTCTGCTGGGTGCGCCGGCGCACAGCATCATTTGTAACATGTTCATACCATTTGACACAAATATTATAGTAATATTCAAATTATTGCTAATATCTCTCTTGACAAATAGGATTAGTAAAGGTTTTTTTTAAGGAGGTATTGATTTTCCATTGGCTTGCCTGGTTACAGAACATATAAACAAACACACATACGTATTGACAAAAAACTAAAATATTTATGGATGGAGATTGAGTGAATTAAATAAATTTATTGTTGATCCATTAATGTGTGAATGTTTTAGTAGTTCTGTACAGGACAGCGAAAGTAGTTTTACCTTAATTCCCTTACCTTCCCTCACCTTCCCGTTCTCTCGGGAATTTTCTCTTAACAATAACTCGTATTATTGTTATTCCTTTTGTCGTGAATAACGTTTTTTAATATGCCCTTTTATTTCTTTGTTATAGAAATGAATTAGTGTGACGTTCGTAGTGATTGCAATGATACATCGATTTTTGAAATATAATTTCAAGATTGAAAAAAATATTCAATAAAATTTGACACAATTCTTAGCAATGATAAGAACAATATCTAAAATTAATATGGATGGTTAATTTTAAATTTTAGAAATACCCATTGATAGTGAGGTTAACAGAATAACCTAGATGTGTAGCAATCAATTGGTTGAAACTATTAATTTTTTTTTTTTTAATAGACACAACAGCTTTAACAATGAATAATACAATAATATACATTTAATTATTTACATCGCCAATTAAAGTATCGAAACTATGAACAATTTAATACAAAGCACAATATATAAAAAACAATTATGGAAGAAGAAGAGGAAAGAAGGAAGGAAGAGAGAAGGGAATTCATGATATCTTGAGATGAAACTTCGTCGAGTTATGAAAATTTAATACTGATAATATATCATACAACACTCTTCTTGCGTGTTGTTGATAGAATGCGTGTGAATAAATTGAGATGGTTTGGCCATGTGGAGCGAATGGATGGTGTAAGATTGACGAAGAGGGTGTATTTATCTGAAAGAGAGGGTGTGAGAAAGCGCGGACGTCCAAGAACTACGTGGCTTAACCACGTGGATCAAATTCTCAAGGACGGTCGCGTGTTAAGTAAGAGGAATCGGCGTGCATGTATGAGAAACTGGATGAATGTAGAGGAAGCGAAAGAAGTATGTAAGGATAGAGCGACATGGCGTTCCGTTCTCTCTGCCTACCCCACCTGGGACACGGCGTGAGGGTATAGATAGATAGAGATAATATAATTATCATCACTATACAAGTGAGGTTAGTTAACAATTCACACTATGGTTTGGAAATCCGTCATAAATAAAAAGGAATTAACTAATATATTATAGCGATAAGTCGGCAAACTCTATTGCATAGAATATGTTAGTCACTGTTTTTCTTCAATCCAATCACCGATCAATAATCGAATAAAATTTATATATTTTTTTCATAGTGTTCACAGGATCAGACAGTCAATTTTAGAATATGACGAAAAATCAAAAGGTGAAGATCCTAAATTTAAATCGAAATAAATAAAACAAACGTTTTATTCTACTATCAATTGTAGAATAAAACGCTTGTTTTATTTATTTCGATATGGAATTCTACTACCTAAACACCGACACAGTGAATGAATCCTAAATTTACCTGAGAAATCTTGAAAAAATCATCGACGTTAAATGAATCACCAATAAATAACTGTAAAACATCAATTAAAAGTGATAAATTACGACTAAAATATATGAGAAACAAAAAAAAATCACTACTACACATGTTGTAAATTACTAACTATGTGTTTTTCGATGTATCTATGTTAAATCTGTCATCCAAAGACAAGTGTAAGCAGGTGCGCACTGATTGTTATAAACAACATTTCAGAAATATTGTTCCAGGTATTGTTTTTTTACAGTTACGTAAAAGCCTCCTTCTTCAGACTTTACTTCGAAATAATATTGTGAATACTAAAAAAACTAAGATGTACTTAATAATACTTTATTCAATATTTATATCAAAAACCATTATGTAGGACATATTAGAATTCTTAGAATAGAAAGGTCTCCTAATATTTTTGAAAGTTCTGTAAAACATGTTTCTAACTGTTTTTAAGAGATGGATATTAACCATCTTCCGTTGAGCGTTAAGGTAGAAACTGTTCTATTTGTGCCTATTTTGAAAACAGTATATAGAATATATTGTTTTCAAAATAGGCACAAATAGAACAGTGTGTATGTCTTATTGTAGAATTAGTCCCCAAGCTGCTCCACTTACGAGTGATGCCGCCATAATCTAAAAAAAAATTGAAAATGTAAAATTGTTTTAAAAAACACTCAATTCATTTATGTATGTATACTTTATAAAACATTTCTCATTTCTTACTCCTATACAAATTCATATTTCTTATTAATTAAATAATTTTTAATTTTATTGATATCGGATAAGATTTGAATGAAAACATAATGCAAATGAACGAATGAATTTATATTTTTGTCGCCCAACGTTGGGCAATTATGCTTAATGGTTCAGTCCAGACTTACCATATCTTTCGCACCTTTATCGCGTGTGATTAATACGAAAACATTCTTTAAAACAATAATATGTGCTTAACCCTTCTAAAACAAAAGAAATATTATTGCGACAGCATTTGTTATCGTATTAAATAAGATACTGATTTTATACCCGGACTCGTTCTGAAAATAATAATCATATTGACAATAAATTCATTGTGATGATTTTGAGAAATCAAAATTTCAGAGTAAACATAAAAAATGAAATGTGTACTCTCGATAAAAAATAAAGAAACTTGATTAAAAAAATATTTATATGTAAATAATATAATCCATAATCCATCCATAAATATAATCCAACCACTCAATTATTTGATGATAGGAAGATGCTTTCTGTGAGACACCTATACATTAGGAAGGCTCTAGTGCAATTTTACACAATTAGACAGGGTTGGAGGAGATCACAGCAAAGTAGGGTCACGAGACAGATGGTGTCATTTGGTTGTATCGCTCCATTCAGATCTACAGTGTTCGGACAGCGGCAGTTTGTGTGGATGGCACCTAGACTATTGAATATCATGCCTCTAAAGATTAGAGAAATCACTGTTTTTGTTGAATTTAAAAGAGCACGTTATGGGTGGGTGTCTGATCTGCCAATGGAGAGATTGCAGGATATCTTAGGATTTGTTCCATGATTTGTTTTGTGTTTTTGTGTTTTATGTGAGGTGATATATGTACTTGTGTTTGTATGTGGTGTGGGATTTGTGATGTGTGTGGTTGAGGGATGTGTTGTTTTTTTTCTGGTTTTATATGGAGAAATGGTTTGTTTGTGTGTTGTTTCATGTATGGACGGTTTACAGCAGTGTTTTTCTTGTTATGAATGTGATTGTGTTAATATAGGAGATGAATGCTTTTTGTGATTGTGTATAATGTTTCAGTATCATTGATATTATGTTTGTGAGATGTTTGCCCTAGAACAGGTTATACCTAGTTGGGCAGCATCAATGAAAATATGTATAGATTTGTTATTTATTGGTGTAATAAAATAAATAAAAAAAAAATATATATATATACACAAGTGTTTTCTTTTACGAATGGAAGAAAGGCGCTCGATTCATATTATATAGCTTCATTTATTCATTCATGTAATTACGGCATTTTCTACAAATGAGGTAGCCAGCAGTCTAATTGACTATAACAAACATACCACTTATCGTCGCCAGTGCAATGAAAAATAAACATTTAGGATAGGCAGCATGCCTAGTCGCTGACTGAAGGTGTCAAACATATTTTTTCATGTTTCACAAATACCCACTTTCTGCGGGATACTCGAAAACTGAAGAAAAGAGTGGGAGACCTATTATTTACCGGGAAGATGTAAGTTTTCATAGATGGTATTAGTTTTGCCAATTACCTGTCGAGTATAGTTTTTGTATTAAATATTATATCAATACAAACGTAATATTATATATCGAACGAACTCGAATGTTAATTTGATTCATAATTTTGAATTCAGAACGTTTTCTCTTTATGCTATTATAAACTTACACGAGTGTTGCCATTATAAGTAGGTACAATCTTTTTCATACATAAAACAGTATTGTTTCTGTAAATATTGAAGTGAGAGATGATTTATTATTTCTTTTCTGGCAACATTGTTTATTCATAAATAAACCCGTGTATCTGTAGAAAAATAAACAATATGGTGTCGGACCGTCTATGGATTTAAGAGGATAGTAAAAGTAATATTGTTATGGATTCGCGGAGGAATTGCCTCTTTTGAATAGATTATGAAGCGAAACAACTGTTTTCAACATTGTTTGCTTCATGAATCAATCAGAAATTCCCAAAATGTGAGATGTATCGATTACACAGCGCAAAACCACTACTCCTAACTAGGAGTGAAGTGGCTTTGCCGGTGGATTGCAAGGATCTAGCAAATATTGGTATAGCTAAGTTTAAGTTAGCTTTAAAAAAGTTAATGAAGTAGATTTTTCTTTTCTTTGGGTATAGATTATTGATTGAGAATATTGTACCTTATTGTTATTTAATTTGTATTAACATGTTTATTTTTGTACGATGTGTTTTTCTTTTTTTTTTCTTTTCAAGTTTATGGAAAGTTTCAGGATTTATTCTGGTAATGTTTTTGATTGTGTTTTCTTTTTATTTACTTTTGTATTGTTTTGTAATATTGTAACAATGTAGCTCACTTCAAAACACGAGATTTTCTCTTTTTGAAGTTGAGTCATTGAAAAATAATGTTTTATTTATATGTATCTGTTAACTATGTAAATATGTTTTTAAAAATAAATAAATAAATTAATTAATTAAAAAATTAATTAAAATTAAATTAATTAAATTAAATTAAAATTATTACGTATTAGAAAAAGTAGTTGAATATTTGTACCTAAGTAGTTTGTTCACGAGAGATGGAAAGTGTAAAAAATCCGATCCAAGATCACTCGATTACACAAAAATATCGGTTTATAATTCAATGTACAGAGAGCGAGTTTAACGCTAGATTGCGTTATCTTCCATTTAACAACTAATTTCAAATAACTATAATTACTATACTATGTATTCCCTCACGTCGTATCCCAAGTGGGGTAGGCAGAGAAAACGGAACGCAATATATAGATATGTCCTTAGATACTTCTTCGTTTCATTTACATTCATACAATTTCTCATGCACGCACTTCGATTTCTCTTGCTCAATACACGGCAAACCTAACCCTTTCTAAGGCAAAAGAAACTAAAAGTGATATAAGATCCAATATTTACAAATGATAATTATATATTTTCCAATGATCATAAAAGCAAGTAAAAACATAAAAAAACCAAAATATTGGTTCAAGAGATGTCACTAGTTGTACTAAAAGCAAAAATGATTAGCAACAGCGTTATACTTAGATATTTTTATTAGTTTAAAACGGTGTACAGTATATTTCCACCACCTTAGAAAGGGTTAAGAATTTGATCTACATGGTCAAGCCATGTAGTTCTCGGACGCCCGCGCTTCCTCACACCCCTCCTTTCAGCCATGTATATCCTCTTTTTCATTCTTTACTCTTCCATCCGTTCCACAAGACCAAACCATCTTAATTTAGATACACGCATTCTATCCACAACACTCCTCTTGCATCCACTCATTCTTCTAGTATCCTCATTATTCACTCTATCTCGCAATGTTTTACCAACCATTCTCCTCAGCGATCTCATCTCCACAGCATTCATTCCACTATTTCAAATAACATTATTTGTTATATAATATTATCTTAATATGCAATATTATTAATATTTTATATATTATATTTTAATCTGTAGGTAAACATAGCTATAAGAGCATTTATATACGTATTTATTTACTTGTTATCATAATATGTCTTGATTTAATATTGGCACGAAGAAGACAGCTTGCATGTTTTATATGCAGCTGGTCTGCTGGCTACCCCACTTGTGGGATATGCCGTGATGGTATAGTATAGTTATCATAATCAAACATGATTTTTCATATTATTGTCTTAATATAATAATGATGTCATATTTTGATTAAATATTAATAAAATAAATTCTAATAATTATTATGATTTGCTGTGCTGTAAACAAGTGTAACGTAATTGATATTTTTACATTAAAATATTCTAATAAATCAAATGTTTTTGCGTTAACACTTTGTTTAAGTTCATGTTAACTAATTAGTCCTCCTGATGATGCCAAGTAGAAGCCTTGGCGAAAACGTTTGAGGTGAATAAATTTAATTTGGAAATTATACAGTGTTTTAAAATCATTTTAATTAAAATATTCTGTTTGAAAATACTGCATTACGGCGATAGATTCACCTTCTGTATATTGAATTGAAAGAACATAGTATGCTATTGTTATTACAAAAAATATTATTATAGGTGTTGTGAAGTGAAGAATTGTGAAGTGAAGAATTAATTAAATTACTTGCTAGAATAGCATACACATGTTAAGACAAAAATTATATATACCTATGTAAACTGTTTTAGAATGTTATGTATTGTAGTGAATATGTTTGACTCATGTTTTTTTTTTCTTTTTATGGATTTTTAAACGTTTGATTTATTTGTCATATCCGCAAACTTCACTGGTCAAATATTGATTTAATGTATCAATTTGTAATATGTAATCCATACAAAATGTATACAACCTAGAAACAAACGCTTATTTCAAATTTTATAAATACGTTTTTATCATGAAATGACCTCATAAATAACACAGGCATATAACATTATTTAATCTACGGGTATATTAATTATATATTATGCATTACATAGAAGGTGTTATAAATCATTGTCGCTTTATTTAACTAAAATTACTAAATTAGTATTAGTATCATATAAAGTAATATAATATTTTATGAAATATTAATATCACATTATAATAAATCCCTAGATTTATATTTCAATAAATTCAATTATATCTGTGTTTGCATATTTTTATTATTCTTTTGAAATTTACTTTTCACATCTTTACAACTTTTGGCCAATGCGATGTACGAAGAGATATAACTTATATAATTATAGTCACACAATACTTACAATATTGAAAACAACAAAAAACAAAATTGAATAAAAACAAGTAAACAAACAAAAATATCACCATAGAATGTTCGTTGCCTCATTTAAAGCAAAAAAAAAATCCCTGTAGGGCAGAGAAAATATGTCACAGTTTTGAGCCAACAAATTAGAAAAGAAGTTTATAGGTATTTCAAAAATATTTGATTGCGAATAGGTACCTACACAATGTGTACTTGTGCGAAAGTTAATATTTTCCTTGTAATTATGTTGCTTAATAACTAACTCTGTTTTTGCGAAATTTTGTAAATCCGAAACGATATCATTTTGAGTGAGTTAGTACGAATATATAATTATTATTATTGTTATTTTCCCTTAGAGACAAAGAAAGAGAGAATGAAAAAGACAAGAGACTTTCGTAATATCTTAAAACAAGAACTAACAATACCTGAGATGTGCGTTGCTAAAGTCATGTGCCAATATTGATATATTAGATTGAGGACTTACTACACCACCGTCGCGACGCGCGACGCAAGCCTATTGCTTAGGGCCAGAGTGCAATTATTTGAATTTATTGTAAATATAGATTAATTTTAAAATAAATAAAAAAATCTATCAACACTTCATAATGCGAACTCGGAGTGCGCGAGCGCCGGTCGTGCGTTAATTATTCTCAATTGTAACATTAAACAATAATAATAAATATTCGTTTTATTACACAAAATTAATGCCGATACAATCAATGAAAAAATGTATTATTCAGTTTAAAAGCATTGGACATAATAATTTATTAATGCTAAAAAAATGACAACACCAAAAACAAGTCAAGCAATGTGACAGTATGGTCAATCTATAGACGTATCAATAATGCAGATGGAAGCAAAATTAAGCAATTCAAGACGACAGCTGCTGCAGCCTTAGTCAAAACAAATTTTAACGTTATGTAGTCGTTCGACTATGGACGATTTTCGTAGCTAAAATACACAGTGAGTTGTGTATATTAGCTACGAAATTTATACTTTCTCGCAAAGTCGTCTATAGTCGAACGACAATGTAACACTAAAATGTGTTTTGACTAAAGCTGCAGGTGTGGCGTGGAGGTAATGCTTTTTCTTTTGATTGATTAGGTCCCGGGTTCAATTACCGACCAAGGCAAAATGTAGAATAACCTTTTTCAAATCGTTCTGGGTATCGCTGTTACACTTATTAAATTTTTTTTTTTTTTATTTTTTTATTTTTCTTTTAGATACAACAGCATTTACAATATGAATAAGTAATTTACAAGTTCAATATTTGATTTACATCGCCAATTAAAGTATCTTAAATTTTATTAGTATTTTGAGAAAAAAAGTATATCATAAGATCTACCTAACTTAGCATGAGCCCGTACCAAAGTAGATTGAATCGTCTCAGCGCCGCGACGCTTATTTATGTACCTTAAAATGCGTATATTTTTAGTACATTGTATGTTATGTCTGTACCATCGCGTTAGTACCTACCCATAATATAAAATTAATATCTTAGTTTGAAACTAGTTTATTTCGTATAATTTATACACACGCTCAATTTTAAAACATACCCATTTAATTTGTAAATTGAAATTTGGCCACCTATATACCTACATTTGCAAGTTTTGTTTTCACATAGCCATATCTATAATTTAAGCAGTGCTCTCTCTAGATAAAAAGTTATGCAATATTTTAAAATGAGAATTTTGTGAACGTACCATCTTAGTATAAAAGGATGAAAAATATAGTTGAAAACAAAATAACTTTTTCGAATGTTTCCGTTTTTGTAATTTTGACGGAGCTTTCTTCAGATTCCTGTACCTAATCAAAATTTACGACAAAACCTGAAATTCTATAAAAGTGGATAATTTGGTATTAGGTGGCCTGGGAGACATGATTTTCGTTCAGAAAGCTATGAAATCCTAATAACTATCTCTAATATGTTTTATATCTCGAAGAGGACGACCAAGTAGTATTCTAATGAAAATAAATTGGACACTCTATCTCATAGTTATCATATCCTCATTGCTGAGGGCCATGATCTCTTGACAAACTATTTTATGACACCCCGTGCATTTCTCTATATTCTGAAACAGTCACGACCTATTCAACATTTAACACCATTGATTCAGCGACTAGCTATGCCACTTATCTTGAACTTCTTTTTAACTTTAAAAGCACGAAAAGTATAACATTCAATTGATATGATAGTCGATGGATGGAAATACCTTCAAAGTATGAATAAAGGAGTCAATGATTAAATTAACATAAATTAAAAGAATGACAATTAGAGATGTTGAGTTCACTATAAATATTTTATCTTACTTACTTACTTACTTACTTACTGCTAGCCCTCTTCTCTCCACTATTGGATATAGGTTTCTTCAAAACTTTTCCTCACTTTCCTATCTCGAGCAACACGACACCACTGTTTTCCCATCAGCTGTGCAACTGTTAGCGTCGTATGTAATCACTACTGGCTCCTGCCACGAATCGTAAAGCTTTCTCTTAAGTCTTTTGGGGACTTCATTATTTTTAAATATACATATTTTTAAATTTAAAGAATCGAGCCTTTATCTATCTGATATACCTAATATATTGAATATTTTATCTGGTTACCCCACCTGTAAGAGATACCATGATTGTATAGAGAAATTCAATGAGTTATGATTTTTCTCTTTAAATTAACATTTATTCAACGAAGGAAAAATTGCATGTTAATTACCTGGAGTGAGTCTGCTGGCTACCCCACTTGTAGGATATGCCATGATAGTTGGAGATAGATAGAAGAATGACAACTTAGGTTAGTTGGAAGAGTTGGCATTTTTGCAATAAACTCGTCCCCTGAATATTGATTTATTTAATTGGAACACATTTATCTATAAAATTGTTTGTATTTTAATCAATGCACGGTACAGAATGATTGAATAAATAAATAAATAAAAATAAGATTGTTTTGTTCTTAGAATATAATATTATCATTATTATTCATTCTCTCCAGACGACAAAAGTAAGTTAATTTCATCCTTGAAAAGTCTCTCTTCGTAGCAGAGACGGCTGATGGGTTAAATTAGCGGAGGGAGCGGTGGAATAACAAAAGAATTTTAAATATCTATCTATACGCTCATGCCATGTCTCAGGTGGGATAAACAGAAAGAACGGAGCGCCATATTAATATCTATCCTTACTTACTGCTTTCGCTTTCTCTTCATTCATCCAGTTTCTCATTGCTGAATTGAAAATTTTATATGGCTCATGGTGTGTCAAAAAAATAAACTTATTTCATGAATAAATTGTTTTCAATCTGCTCGTGAATGAGACTAACGTATCGAAACTGGTCGCAGACGTATTAAAACTTAAAGTGAAAAATTAAATGCATACTACAAAAACTAATCATTATCTTATCATCTAGGTTAGTTGGAAGACATCGCATTCTAGCGATAAACTCACCCCCTGTACATTGAATTGTATAACTGATATTTCTATGATACTTTGTATTGATTTGAAATATTGTAATCAATGTACAACAGTGAAGAATAAAATAAATAAATAATCATGTCGCGTAATTATCGCATTGTGAATGCCAATAAAATCGAATGTATTGTAAATGCCACTGAAGCAAAACAAGGCATAGAAGGCACATAATAAAGCGTATATATATGGGTTAGTTGGAAGATATCGCGCTTCTGCGATAAACTCGCCCATTGCACAAATTTATTTGTTTGGTTCTGCAATGTTTGTGTTTTAATAATGTTTGTTTTTTTGTGCAATAAAGATTTTTATTATTATTATTATTATTATTATTATGTGCCGCATCAACGCTCCTAAGCAGGCACCGCTACTGTTTCAAAGTGATATATTTGATTCTGTCACAATGTTGATAATTTATGTACCTTCTTAACTTACTATGTACATGTGTACGTACTATGATTTTCTCTTATTCTATATTTTAAAATTGCTTGTATTATCCTTGAGAATTTTCTTCTTGAGACTTTTACACCTTATGAGTCTTATGTAGAATACCAGAATGGTAAAAAAATAATCTCGCGATTTCGATAATACGTTGTTTGAAACGGGTAGCCTCGCGCGATGTCGTGCAATTTGAGTCGAGTTAGACATGACGTGCGTCTTGATATCGAGATGGTATCATTGGCCATGGATGGTATAGTTTGACATTAATAAATTATATTATCGTATTTTTTTTTATTTACACAAAATTTCATTATAAAATATCAATATATATTTAAACAATTACGCTCTTAAAGCAAAAAAACTAATTAAGCATAAAATATTAAAAAAAAAATTGATTGAGCATAAATTATTAAGAAAATTATTGTATCAAAGCACATTAAAAATATTACCATTCACACAGAACACGATTTTTTTTTCAAATTTATTTTATACTATTTGACCCTATGTCTAAAAAGTTATTTATTTTATTTTATTTTATTTATTTAAGCACATTCACGGCTTTCGCCTTTTACATGTTAACAACACAAAATAATAAATAAAATAAAGCAATTTCAAAGTCATAAAAAATAATAATCAAAATAACAAGTACAAATAATAATTAAAATAACAAAATATAATATTGAGATGTCAGTTCGTAAAATTATTTGAAAAAACCAAATAGAATTGTCATATTTTTTTTTTTTTTGCAAATCATAAAAAAAGTCATTTTTTTATGATTTGACATGATGCAATATGTTGTAATTTTATTCTGTAGTTTATGTCACACAATGTGTTTTATTTAAATTTTGTAATTTGAAGTGATGCAGTATATTTTATTTTTGTTTTGAGTTTTGATTTGATACGATGATGGTGTTGTGCAATTGTTGTTTGTTACTATGTATTAAAGGCGTAAGCCGTATGTATTATTATAAATAAATAAATAAATAAATAATGTAAATAAAAACAAAAAACTTTGTAGAGTTATACTATATACTTTTAAAAGTACATATGTAGTACATAGTATAACATAATATAATTTAATTATGGAGTTCTACAAAATATGCAGTTATAAAATTCAATTCAAGAATTGACATTATTGAAAGAAAAAAAACAAAATATGCAATTTCGTCAGAATTACTTAACTTATAAAATTTAGTGCGTTTGGCCAACCACGTACATTTTGATAAAAAAAAGCCTATCTTTGATCTTTGTAAAAAAAATATAAACCGATTGCCGACAAGTCGGGTACTCATCAACAATGTAAATTTTATGATATAAAAAGGATTTATTCCTATTCTCTACAAATAATAATTCTCAGACGGACTGTCATCAGTGGAATATTATTATTATTTTATTGCATGAAAAATAAATGATTTCAATTTTTGCTTGACATTGAGTAGAGTCCAATGTTTCTGATCAAGTGCGTTAACTTATTGATATTAAAAATTTTCGTAGATGAATTCTCAGAATGGAGATAATATTGAATTTGTGATCTTGTCTGAATTTTTTTCTCAAGAATGATATTTAAGATTGATATTGTAGATATTTTTTTTAATTAAACAGATTATTAAACAATGTACAGTGAAGAATAAAATAAATAAATAAATGAAAATCTCAAAATTTACTAGTTTAGTGTCAAGTTTCTTGTAATTATTCGTTCTGCCCCTCATTTTTTTAGTTAATTTTAATTTGTCAAGGCGGAATGCACGATATATATCAGACCCCCATTGTCTCAACCCTTATATGAGACTTTTCAGATTGAGATGGGCTGGACATTTATTTATTAATTTAAAGCAGCATACGGCTCAAAGCCATTAATAAAATATTTAAACATAAAAAACACGTGAATATTATACATAATACATACTCTAACTATCGTAAAAAAAATAGTTTCACAATATAATCCACAGTAACAAAAAAAAATGGATTTACCTACATTAAAATGACAGGTACAGAGAATTCAAAACACACGCATCCCTAAGCGAATTATGATTGGAAACCCAGGTGGAAAAGTGGAAAAACCCAGACTGAGGTGGGAGGATGAAGTCAGAAAGGATGCGGCGCAGCTTCTTCAGGTGTCTTATTGGAAATCGGCCGCTGAGGAGGTGTGAGGAAGTGCGGACGGCCAAGAACCACGTGGCTTGATCACGTGGATCAAATCCTAAAGAACGGCCACGTGTTGAGTAAAAAAAATCGGCGTGCATGTGTGAGAAATTGGATGAATGTGGAGGAAGCGAAAGACGTTTGTAAGGATAGATCTATATGGCACTGCATCCTCTCTACTTACCCCTCCTGGGACACGGCGTAAGGGTATAGATAGATATCTAGCAACAAATAAAAAAATTAATTTTACATTGTTAACATGTGCATATTATTATTTTAACAATGATTTGAATTTTAATGATAGTATCATTTGTATGTAGCTTTGGTTATTATTATTAATAATAATTATGTAGTACCTTTTCCAGATCAAAGTATTTTGTGGTAACATCTGCGGCACATTGGACATCCATTTCCGATAATATTAATGATGGATAGATTTGTAGGTACCCTATTATTTTAATAATACTAGATTTACACCCAGTTAAATACCCAAGAAATACTGACGAAATACTAACCGAGTTATTATAATTTGAATCCAACGTTAAAACTGAGATTAATATCGACCATTCAAGCAAAAGATCGCACGTAGTTTTCGGATTCCATTGGATTTTTCACACCTGCTTGAGTGAAGATATTAAGAATATCAACCAACAGATTGTGCAAACTAATTTAAGTGGGAAACAGGAAACGTGTTCCGAAACTTATGAAACGGCTTAGACTGGTTTATGTGCACTTCACCCATGGTTGTTAACCAACCCCACTAACCCCTGCTTCGAACCATTATATTTGAAATCTGTTGAGCATACATTTCATCTATCTTTTACTTTCTTACTTTTACTTTAAACGAGATTACTCTGTTGATTGTCAACCTGAAACACTAGATGTCTACAGAAAACGTGTCTATAAAGGTATCCATTCAAGATAAGTTTATTTTATTTTATTTATTTATTTATTTTATTTATTCTATATGATCAAACAGTTGTAACAATAAATATAAACAATCAAAAATAACAATGAGCAAACCAATTAAGATCCCTTTCTTACCAACTAATAAACATAAATTTGAGATACCTACTTTATAAAAATACATATATTATATTTTAACAAACATGCTAAAGTATTTATTCGATTTCACATAGAAATATTAATAGTGGTTTCGGTACATACAAACTATGATTGCAGTTAAACCTCTACGTGGTTCACACAGTTTATTGTTAGTACGCTAGTAGTAACGTATCAGTACGAGTTGTCATCTCTAACGTTTATAATATGTAAATCATGTCAATGTGCATTGTGAGTGTTACTATTGGGAATTAATTTGAATTTGTTATTATGGAGAAAGATACAATATTTTCTACTACTATACCATCATGGCATATTCCACAAGTGGAGTAACCAGCAGATCAGCTGCATGTAACAAATATACAAGGCGTCCTCTCCATGCCAACACAAAAGAGTGATAGAGTAATTCCTTACCGGACGCTCGACGGAATAATATTTAAGTATATTGTGTGATATTGTTCCGTGGAGCACCATTTGGCATATTGTTTTCGAGGGTCCTGTAAACGGCAGATGTTGAGTTCAGCGATGTGGTGTACCACCGATCCTGATTGTCTTATTTTTTTTGTTGACATGGTAAGGACGATTTGCATGTTATTACACGCAGTTAGTCTGCTGGCTACCTCACGTGTGCGATTTGCCGTGATGGTGTAGTATTCGCATTAAACAACAATAATATATCAATTGTCATCTGTTTGTACCTGTAGTTACAACAATTTCGCATAAAATAACAACAATATACCATTTGTCATCTGTCTATTGGTACCTGCAGTTATAGCAATTTCTCATTAGATAACAATAATATACCATTTGTCATCTGTCTATAGGTACCTGCAGTTATAGCAATTTCTCATTAGATAACAATAATATACCATTTGTCATCTGTCTATAGGTACCTGCAGTTATAGCAATTTCTCATTAGATGATAATAATATACCATTTGTCATCTTTTTATAACCTCATCGCTGAATTTGAGATGTAAAATGTCTTTATTTTTTCTAACACCTACCTGCCTTTTGTGAATTGTGATTTGTCTATCCATGTTATGTTATTTTATTATCTTACTTTTACAGGACACTCGAAAACTTACGGACGAGAGTGAGAGACCAATTCTTTGCTACTGGTGCTCCACGGCTTGTTATCTTTAAATACCTGTAATTATAACAATTCCGCATTAGATATTAAGAATATACCATTTGTCATCTGTACATATATATGACTATTGTATGTAACACAGTCTGTTGTGTTTTGAAAACTGGATTTTACCTAATTCATTAGGTCGGACTAGTGGTTAACACACTCGCCTTGCAAGCGAGGGGTCGTGGGTTCGATCCTCAGACTAGGCAAAAATATTAATGTCCATTTTTCTGAGCAATTCAATGTGTGCGAGTCATCTATAGTAGTTCAAAACTTAATTTGATTGTACATATATACTTGTAGCTTGTAGTTACAATAATTGCATACATAATATACCCTAATATCCGCAAAACATCCGTCTACATCTATTTGGGGAAGACGAGTCTGGATATTATTATTCTGTAAATATATATTCTGTGTATGACTTCCGGTTGCTGAAATAGAAAACCACATTTAGATAATATTCATATTATATCCGTCTATTCAACATCCGTGTATTATTTTGTATTTCAAAATCGAATGCTAGCAATATCCTTATTCTTGTAAATTGAATTTCACACGACACTTTTGTATGCTAATATTAACATATTATATATACTGTATTATGTATTGAAAATATAAAAATAGTTTATAAAAAAAGTAAAATATAGTTATCTTAAAATTATGTAGGTTCCAGGTGACGAATGAAAATATTTGTAATTAAAATGTAAAATGGATATATCTCCAAAGACTTCCAGGAATAGAATAGGCCCCTTACTTTTTTCAGTATTTTTTAGTTTTCTATATTTGTCAGATTTTTACCATCTTTAATTATGGATGAAGTATCTACGCTACGCATTCTGAACATGTTTTTTTTTCAAGGTATGGAGAGGACAACTTGCAACTAGTCGAATGACCCTTAAAAACCTTTTTATCCAGAAAAATGTATTTTCCTAATGTAGTGGGAAGGAGAGTGAATGGGGGTACCTGGATAACTATCTACCATCCCAATCCCTCCCACTACATAGTCTTATTTTTCATTATCATAGGCTTAAGTCTGTCTTTATGGATTCATTTAGTTTTTGAGAGTCTGGCACTGAAGATGGACTAGTTCCGAAAAGCCACTGGCATTTAATTAAATAATTGAGGGAAGAAAAAAAAGAGCATTTTTCTGTTTTTTTTTTTTTTCGTTTTTATTGATTTGAGGTACTTACCCTCTGGAACACCTGGTAAAAAATTGGTCTCCCACTCTTCTTCGTAAGTTTTCGAGTGTCCTGTTAAGGGCAGGTGTTCGAAAAAATAAGACATTTTACATCTCAAATTCAGCGATGAGGTTTGCCACCCATACTGAATGTCTTAATTTTATATTGGCACGGAGAAGACAGCTTGCATGTTTTATATGCAGCTGGTCTGCTGGCTACCCCACTTGTGGGATATGCCGTGATGGTATAGTATTAGTAGTAGTGGTAGTATATTTATAGTAAGCTCAGGCACGTTGTATTCATATTGTTTAATAACAAAAGCAAAGAAAAGAAAATAAAAAAAATCACGTATGTGTCTCTGTGTGTGTATGTGTGTGTGTGTGTGTGTATGTTTGTGTGTGTGTGTGGAAGGGTGTGTATGTGTGAGTTGTAATAGATAACATTCAGTGATGAGGCTTGCCAACCATCCTGAATGTCTTGATTTTATATTAGACCGCTTGCATGTTTGTTATATGCAACTGGTCTGCTGGCTGCCCCGCTTGTGAGATGTGCCGTGATGGTATAGAAATAGTAGTAGGTACAGATCTTCCATTATATACCAAAAAAAAACCAAGGTATTCAGATTTAGTTTAAAACATACAATGTTTATAAATAGTTGCCTTTTACAAGACACTTGAGACCTTAGTAAAAATATTTTTTTTTATTTCGGTGACTCCGTGGATAGACTCCTAGTTAAGCCACTGCTTATGAGATTTTACTCGCGTATTGAGTTTCATCACAATCAGACCAATCGTGACCAAAGTCAAACAATTTGTTTTCAAATTGCAACGCTAGATTTTGCTATTGCAAAACTTCATACACATTTTGCAGCACTATAATGGCATTTGTTGTTTGTTCAAAATCTGCTACGCTTGTTTGTTCTAATTACTCTTGTATCAAAGTATCAAAAATACGTGACAATAAAATGCTTAGACTGCAAATTTGGAAACACCGAACATGTGAAATGTATCTTTGAAATATTTTTTACGTAAATATTTTCTAGTCCATTTAATTTTTTATTTGCATTGTGAAATAGAATAATACTTCCACTCTTTTTTGTAAAGTTTTACTTGTTTGCGTTGTGGTAGTAAGTTAGTAGTTAAATCACATTTTATGGGATGTGTACGTTTCAAATATTTATCACCAGTAATGCTTGACCTTTCAATAACGAAATGTATTTCTCACTTACTATTTGGTAACGTAAAAAAACTCGAGCCTTGAAAAAGAACTGTAATGGTTTGACAACACGCTTTCTGTAATCTTATTCACTAAACGGTGCATAACAAAAACGATGATGTAACGATGAATGACGTCATTCCACTCTCGTAAAAAAATCGTATCAATCAAAAATGGCATGAAACATTTTTTTAAATATTTGTCATAAAAATAAATTCACGAAATTTATTTTTTATATCACACAATTTTATGTTGGAAATCTTTCAGTACTTATAAATTACATGAATATATTTTCAGGCTGATGTTTCAGGTAAAATGCCTCCCTTTGCCTCCCTCTATCACCTCCCTTAAAGTACGACTCCATGCCATGCTGCAGACGTCAAACGACAACGTTCGATAACGTCACGGTGGCCGATAGTAATACAGCGCTATGAATTAATTGGTAAATTTGCATCGCTATGAATATTCTGCCCGTAAGTTTAGAGCGTGAAGAAACGTTTCCATATTCTACGTTTCCCATAATGCATCCTTAATCTGTTTAAAATGAAATCTGCATTTTATGCAGTTCGGATACACAGCAGCACACCTATATCAATGCGGATTCATAGAATTCACGTTCTGTGGTGCAATGTTGATCAAACAACATACGACGTGATGAACACATGTCTCCAATACTCCTACGATATCGGGTTGCAAGCACTTAGTTTAGAGTCGGACGACGCGATTTCATGGCTGCGAAATCTTGAGATATGAATATGACGGGTATAAACCATAAGTAGAAGACAATTTGCAAAGGCACATTCTGTTCTGAAGTACCTACTGCAATAGACGGAAACGATGTCATACAAATACACGATGCAGTTGTATTTCTTTCGACCATCGTAACGTAATCGAATGCTGTCTTGAAGTAAGTTACTACTTACCATTCCTCATATTTCGGCAGTCTCGGAATTTTGTTGTATATGTGACTTCCTTTTTGGTGTGAACCGACGATGATTTTTTTGAGACTGCTTCACTTCCTACTGCTGCTTTCTCTTAGTAACTGCAGATAAATGGAACTACCCCAACTTACGGAATATTCAGAGGTAAGATTGTAGTCTTTTATTCTACAAGTCGTCTGCTGCGAGATACGGAGTTATACCTTTTATAAAGTTTTCGATACCAGGAGAGGATCATACTACCGGGAACAGATTATTTTTTTTCATTCCTAAAACACTTTTTATAAGTTTAATGGAATTTGAGATAACTGAAACTTAGGTATGGAAGGTACTCGAACATCTTAATTTATAAAAGGCTTTTCATATATATTGGAAAAAAAAACATATGACAATAACAAATATTATTTAAGTTTAAGATTTTACGTCATCGTGAGTTCTTCAACGAATCGAAAATCGAACAACTAAGTGCTTTGTGACTTCGACACAGATTTAATGAAATCTCTTTGGGAGATGATCAATTCGCGGATGATGTTAATATTACAACTCTGTTTGGTGATTCAACAACGTGTTTCAATAAATTGAATGAGCGTTATTATTTATTGTTGAAATAGCTTTATTTCTCGGATATTTCAGGAGTCTAAGGACTCCTATTATTTATTAATCAAATTCATGGACAATGTTTAAAAATTCGCTAAAAATGTCCTTTTTGTTTTTAAAAATCCATCTATCTAATTATACCATCACGCCGTGTCCCAGGACGGGTAAGCAGAGAGGACGCAACGCCATATAGATCTATCCTTACAAACTTCTTTCGCTTCTTCCACATTCATCCAGTTTCTCATACATGTTCGCCGATTTCTTTTACTCAACACGCGGTCGTCCGCACTTCCTCACACCTCCTCTTTCAAACAAATACATCCTCTTCGTCATTCTTTCATCTTGCATTCGCTCAACATGTCCAAACCATCGTAACTTATTTACACGCATTCTATCGAGAACACTCTTCTCGTCGACTCATTCTCCTGATATCCTCATTCTTCACTCTATCCCGCAATGTTTTACCAACCATTCTTCTTCGTGAACGCACCTCCACGGCATTTATTCCACTCTCGTCCTTCTTCAATCACGTTTAAAAATGTCAGCTTATAATAACACATTTCTTTTTTTAATTAGTTTCGAAAAAATAATTTATGCCTCAATGACTATTGTTGTACTATCTACTCTAGATTTTAAAATTAATTATTTATTTAATAAATCCTTTTCAGATCTTTTAGTGAAATATTTTTTTTATAATTTATAAATCGTCTTTATAACTGTACTCACGGAATAATCCAAGCACAACCTTAGTTAGCAAAGAGCGCCCTTGAGGTGGATTTTTTTTCACAAAACGGCGCTTTACAAATCATCCAAATAATAATAATAATAATAAAAATATTGGTACATTCTTGCTAATAATTTAGGAAATACATTTCGCACATGGAAAATCACCGGCACATCTCACTGGGCTTTCAGTAACAGTATACCATTTATTTAAACATCAAATATTATTTTGTTCCGCATCCCTGCTCCAGGTCAGACCAGAACAGCAATATTATTACATCTTCTCACTAAAACAGTTAAAGGATTTGATGAAATTATTTACTTTCTTTAGGGAAAACAACCTACAGAGTTGTTATTTTAACATCTTCCGTGAATTGATCATCTCCCGAAAGGATTTGATCAAATCTCGGTTTTCATTATTTCACTGTGACATAAAAATGCTTGCTTTGATCCCGACTTCGCTTTGTCTGTAGTGATAATCCTCATGACTGTAGTGATAAAGCTTTTAAATCGATTGAGCATATTTGCATTTCCCAATAATTCCGGTTAAAAGAAGTGTCATAATTCTAGAGGAATATTTAAACTTTATCACCCGTAGATAATATATTTGACGAAATGTTAGATAAAAATATTTGGGAACACGTTCAAAAGATATGTATTAGTTTTGATTTCAGGTATTGGTTTTCCTATTACTTCTGGGGTTTATCTGTCACTATTGTCGTTAGTTATTATATTTATCATTACTTCTAATTATATAATTGTTCATTGTTGGTGATTCATTATTAATTATTCAATATTAATTGTTAATTATTCGTTTTTCGTTAATCATTTTTCATTACTCAAAATTCATTGTTCCTCAGAAATCTGATCTGATCTTAAGTATTCTGATTGATTGAATTTATTGTTGTGTCACTGGGTAAAATTAAAATTTTTTTTTTTGGTCCATGATCTGTATGATGTTGCATTGGTATTGTTTTTTGTAATGACTGTTTTTGTATTAAATGAATAAATAAATACCATGACTCAGCTTTCAAAATAAAAGGCATCCTTTTTAACAGTGCCCTTGAGATGATCGAAGGATCAATTCATCCAACTCCGTCATCCATTAGATTGCGCGTATCAAAATAAATACCACCACGCCAGTTCCCTCAAGTAGAGTAGCCATCAGATCAGCTGCATATAATAAACACGAAAGCTGTCCTCTCCGTGCCAACAAAATATTCAAGCATACAAGATAAGTATATACCGGGTTAGTTGGAAGACATCGCATTTTAGCGATAAACTCGCCCTCTGTACATTGAATTTATAATTGTTATTTTTATGCCACTATTTCATTATGTAATATTGTAACCAATGTACAGTGAAGAATAAAAATAAATAAATAAAAAAATAAAAATAAGTGTTAATAAATATGTACCTACACATATTTTTTTATATCTATTATTAATTTTTCAATATTTTATATTCTGTGTACTGAATCAAATATTTGAATTGATTTAAGATTTCACCAGATTCAATATAAAAAGTCATATTTTAAAATAAAACATACTCGTACAAAGCGTAAACAACTGAGATGACAGTTCCTAAGTAGAATGTATTTTCAATATCCTTACTAAACTCATAAATAACGATAAGTACCGAGATTGTCAGGGATATGGAACCTTTTAAATAAATGTCACACGAATAAAAAATTTAAAACAAGAAGGCTTAGAAATTCGACAGAATAATTTTCCCATTTTTTTTTTCAACACAGATCTTCCGCTCTTGTCTGTAAAAATTACTTCATCTTCTTATTATTATTATTAGTATTATAAAAAATATCACCTTGCACTGAGACCATAACAGCTTTTGGCCAAGGCGGTCTCAGCAGGAAAAATGAAAAAACAAAAGAAAAAAAAACAAATAAACAAAAAAAAGATAGCATCAAAAAGAGACAGAATCAAAGTAGAATCTCTATCCTGGCGATCTTCTTAATCTTATGCACCGTCTCCTCTGGCCCCTCTTTTACAATCCACAGTTCCTATATTAACGACACCAGAGTGCTGCAAATGTCGTGAGAAGGGGTGACTCAATTCTCTCAAAGTTGCAAATATAAGCCAGAAAAACGGCAAGTACATATTACAAATATTATATTTCATATACGACGAAAGAAAAAAGTGTTACGGGAAAAGTTTTTCAGTGTTTGGTTTTTCTGTTCGAAATTGTTTAAAAGGTATTTTTTTTATGAAAAATAATGGGTAATACATGGTCAAAGTTATTTTTTTAAATAGAATTTAAAAAATCAAGATAGACGATCGCTGACCCATGAGGTACGATATTACATCGTTTCCCTCTTTGTATAGTAACCTCAGTGCCACACTTATACTATGAAATTGACTTTAAGTTATTCCTTGTACGTGACTGTGATGTCAAAGGGGACAAACGTCTAAAATGGGATATCACTATTTACTATGTCACGTTATTACAATTTTTATTATTAGGCACTATTATTATCATCTACCTATGTATGTATCATGGTTACGGATATCAAAATAATATATTTTCATTATTAAATGCGATGAAAACAACATGTTTTATTATCTACTAAACAGTGTTATATTTTTTCTGCTTACGAAAAATATTGTTTGTTATAAAATACATATTTTTCTTACACCTACTTAGCAGAGAATAACACAATTTTTTTATGTCATTTATCGCAAGTTTACAATTATGTAGTTCTGAGAAAGAAATAGTCTCTTGGGTACACTTAATTTATGGAAATATTACATAAACAAACTGTTTTGACGTAAATAACAAAAAACTTTTTTTTTTTTAAAAAAAGATATATCTGGGTTTTTTGTTATAAACCCAAATACAACCTTATACACCTTTCACAGTAAGCTACTAAAAGCTTGTGTCGTGAAAGGGGAGTTTGCCGGCACCTGGTATCGAACCACAGACCCCTTGTTCTCGAGGCCGAGACTCTACCTCCAGGCTACCGACGAACTCTTTGTTAGATGTACTTTTATAGTGACCAACAGATTTCGACATGTTATGTCTTTGTCAAACTCAGCTGTCAAAAACAATTTGACGAAGTCATAAAGAAGATAGAAGATAGAGATAAAAATAACATAACATAAACAATAGAAGATAAACATAACATGTCGAAACCTAGTCAATAAAATAAAAGTACATCGTTAAAATTTACAAAGGTTTTGGTTCTATTTACATTAAATTATGAAGTTTTACAAAATAAACAGTAAAAGAATTTTGCTGCATTTAATAATGGGTGCATTAATCTTGTTTCGACTTACAATGTCATTGTCAAAGCTCTTAAACTTAATAAGGGTATAGAGTTTAATCAACATGTAATCTGCCCCACTTGTGAGATATGCCGAGATAGTATAGTTTTAGTATTAGTAGCTTTTAATATACTCTCCTCATTCAGTATATTTTATTCATCGAATATGTATTCCTTTGTGTAGACTCGATTGGTTATCTTTATAAATATGTAGGTACCTACTTACATAATTTTGTTAAAACCATTTAAGATCTAAAGAGATTAAAAGATACATCTAGAGATTTATCCAATGATCCATAAATGGGATATATTTGGGTTCGTTTATCCTTTAGTCCTCACGAGAACTTCTCTCTCAAGTATTAAACCTATTTTACACTACGAAACTATAATGGAACTAATCAGCAATCACTTAAACCCAATTCCAATCGCCAAATAATAATATTTTTGATATTTTTCCGTGTGTTTACCCTAGGAATCTACTACCTACTATAACCACCATACCATCACGGCATAGCCTCCAAGTGAGGTTCCCAGCAGATCAGCTGCATGTAAAAACACGCAAGCTGTCCTCTCCATGTCAACAAAAACTTAAGATAGTCAGGGTAGGTGACAAACCTCATCGTTGAATTTAAGATGTAAAATTTACATCTTCTTTGTACAGAACACTCGAAAATTTATGAAAAAGAGGGAGAGGACAATTCTTTACCCGGTGCTCCGCTGAATATAAAAAAAAGATATATCTGGGTATTGTTATAAACCCAAATACAACCTTATACACCTTTCACAGTAAGCTAAAAGCTAGTGTCGTAAAAGGGGAGTGTGCCGGCACCTGGGATCGAACCACGGATCCCCTTTTCACGAAGCCGAGACTCTACCTCCAGGCTACCGACGAATTATTTTTTATATTTTCTAAAATAGTTATAGTCTTCGTACAAATAATATTATTATGTTGGCAAAATTATGACGTTTAGTATCTTTCCAGTATCCGACACAAATCTCATGGTGTAAAAAAAGGTTTTGTAGTAAGTAGGTACCTAATTGGCTACTTGTCAAAATAATATTATTACATCTATGGCAACACATGCACAAACAAAACAGATACAATACAAAACAATAATATCTATGGAACGAACGGAACAATAATAACGTACTGGTGATAATTTTGTTACACGCTGGATTACATTCTACATATTATTTCCAAATTCAAAAAGAGAATCGAATAAGTTCTTACAAAGTCAATTCAAAAAATCGAAAAATCGACACAATTCGAATGAATGAAAAACAATGTGAACCTGTTATTTTATCGTCTGTTTTGTGTCAATGTGAAAATAAATAATTTTTGGTGTTTTCTGAAAGAAAATAATATGCTTTCACAAAAAAAGGTTTTGGTTTTCAAAAAAAATATATGCCTACTCAGCAAAGAATTGGTCTCCCACTCGTAAGTTTTCGAGGGTCCTGTAAGCGGCAGATGTTAAATTCAGCGATGAGGGTTGACACCCATTCTTAATGTCGTATTTTTTTAAAGCACGGAGAGGACAGCTTACATGGTTATTACATACAGCTAGTCTGCTGACTACCCCACTTGTGGGAAAAGCCATACCTACCTTCGTTTCACATATGATACAATTGAAATCTGACTCATGTAAATTAGTTCTAAAAACTAATTTTATATAGGAAACACAGGAGTACAAACAAAAATGTGTTGTGTTCTCATCTTTAGTGTTTTAGGATCGAAGTGACTCTGATTCTACACTCAATATAAACTTGTCATTCAAAATGATATACGTGGTGCATAGTGTACTATAAAAGCTTTATTTTCAACCATGAAAAGAGTAATATTCCCGATATTTCTGACTTAACAGCGCTTATATCTGAGACCTTTTTTCAGGGTAGGCAACGAGGTTTCCTCTCTTTCTTCCCTTCGCCTTTCAGCTGCTGACCACCATCTGTCGTCGTTATTATTATTTCCGTATCTACGGTAGATAATACACAATACAAGTATATTTACTGAGTACCTACCGATGTTATCTATTACATCTCACACATACACACCCTTCCACACACACACACACACACCCTTACACACACACCCTCACACACACACAGAGACATATACGTGATTTTTTTTATTTTCTTTTCTTTGCTTTAGTTATTAAACAATATGAATACCACGTGCCTGAGCTTACTATAAATATAAAGAAAGTAAATTAATAAAATTTAAACACTATTTTATTACTAACCTTTTAACAATGCATTTCCACAAAGGTACACTAGAAAATATAGAATATTTATAAATATATGTCAATATGATTGTATTTGTTGATAGAGTTCTGATGTACCTACCTACCTAGTTATTTTTGTTTTTTACTGATTAATTTTTTTTTTGTTTTTGAAACTATATAATCTCTTTTCTTTGCCCATGTGTGTGTGTGCATTTAGGTATATATGCTTATTTTACAATTATTTCCTTTTTGTATGACTTTTCTTTTGGTTAATTTAGTTTTTTGGGTAAGTTGGAAGAGATCGCGCCTCTGCAATATACTCGCCCGCTATATGTTGATAATATCTTATTTTAATTCATTTTTCTATAAAACTGTATATATTGTAATCAGTGTACAGTAAAGAATGAATAAATAAATAAAATATTTTCTAGTTTTATATTAATTGTAAAAAGGCATTAGCCGTAAATTTCATGAATCAATAAATGAATAAATAAATAAAAATCCACTCACCCATCCATCTCATCACAGCATTACCCACAAATGGGGAAGCCAGCGGACCAGTTGCATTAAGTTATAAATGAAAATTGCCCTCTCCATGTCAATGAGAAAACAAGTTATTCAGAATGGATGGTAAGCCTCATTACTAAATTATAGATGTAAATGTCTCATACGTGATGTTTGACGCACACCTACTTTTTACAGAACACTCGAAACTTAGAAAAAATAGACCTTTTATTTATCAGGGACTCCACATTGTAGTAGCAGAAATACAATTTTTCGTAAAATCGTTCTGACCAAAAATATTAATATTTAATACAGGTGTCATTTTATTTCATCTATACTAAACAAAGTAGGTAGGTAAACTAAATTGTGTTTTGTTTTATTAAAATATCAAGCGAATAAATTAATGAAGTAATATGTTGTACAAAATGTACCTAGACGTTGAGCTAAATATGCAAAAATTGTACGAGTATAAAACAAAATGAATTTACAACTTACATAGTTCAACAGAATTGTTAATTTTGTTGTTGTTTTGTCTTATTATTCCTCTCCCTTTTCCTCTGTCATATCATGAACTAGTGTTATTTACCCTGTATCTTGAAAAATGTCTAGTTATTACTATTATAAAATAAATGTTTTTAATTTCATTATGGTAAATTAACTGTTGGTATGTCCGAATTATGGTAAATTATCCGAATGAGTGGATGCAAGAGGAGTGTTGTTGATAGAATGCATGTAAATAAATTGAGATGGTTTGGTCATGTGGAGCGAATGGATGGTGTAAGATTGACGAAGAGGGTGTATTTATCTGAAAAAGAGGGTGTGAGAAAGCGCGGACGTCCAAGAACTACGTGGCTTAACCACGTGGATTAAATTCTCAAGGACGGTCGCGTGTTAAGTAAGAGGATTCGGCGTGCATGTATGAGAAACTGGATGAATGTAGAGGAAGCGAAAGAAGTATGTAAGGATAGAGTTACATGGCGTTCCGTTCTCTCTGCCTACCCCACCTGGGATACGGCGTGAGGGTATAGTATAGTATAAATTAACTGTACACCTAGACAGCTTGAATGATAAAAAAAGCCTGTGGATTCTTAAATCATATAAATCAGTTTTTATTATGTTCTTAATCATTTTCATTGCAATATCATCCGTTGTTATTTTATTAGGTACTCATTCGATATATTTGATTAACATGACTCCATTAATCTGTGTTGGTTGTTAATTTAATTGTTTATTGGTTGGTTGTTTATTGTTGTTTTATATGTGCAGGGTCATCCATATAATGTATATTTTTGATCATTATTTTATTACTCGCTCGATCTATTTAATTTGCATGTTTCTAAAGTCTTGTTTGTTAGTTAATTGAATTTTACAGTTTTTTTTATATTATTTTATTTATGTATGGTGTTTTGAAATATTTTTCTTATGCATCATTTTATATATGTAGGTACCTACCTTTATGTTGTGTATGAGTATTATGCTTTTATTGTGTATCGTTTTATTTTATATGCCATTTATATTGATAAAAAAAATCATCAGTAATTAATTTTAATAATTATGCAATTGAATGAGAAATGGATCAAGAAACAGGTGTATGGATCAAATAACGGAAAATAATTTTACATTGTTGCAGTGGTACTGGTTTAAAAGGAATGATTAGAAAGAGTGCAGAATAAAATTAGATCGTTTTGCAGACCGATCCAGTGCATTGTGTCTAGAAATCAGAAGAATATGTCCAGACATACAAACATCAATTGAATTATCGCACATGTTTTAATTAAAAAGATTCTCTCTCTCTTGTAACATCCCTCCTAAATAGCAGTGGGTATAGTAATATTTTTGTATTATTATTTGTTTTTCTTCTCAACCCCAGATCTCACCCCCATCCTTGCTGCGGTCTGCTGAACTCAACGAGGGATGTTTTAATAATATCATAAAATACATAATACAACAACAGAACTGAACAGAGAGAGAGAGAGAGAGAAAAAAAAAGAAATATTAGTTGAGGTTAATAATGGATTTTATTTGGAGGAGGGGAAAAAGTCAGAAGATAAATACTTTAAATGTTTTTTTACAAAAATTATAATTATCTGAAATAACCAAGAACTAATTGAGCTCAAAACTTTATAATTTTTGGTGCTGCTAGTAAATTTTACTTGCAACAATGAGAATAAATATTAAGTTATTTTTTTTCGGTAGCATAGGTACCTTATTGCTGAACTGTAGCTTTTGAATGTGTAATTAAACGTCTGAACAATGCTGAACAAGCAAGTTTCTAGAAATTTTAATCTCACTGTGCGCAACTTTTTAATATGTTTGATGTACGATTGTCATTGTACATTATTATTATTACTGACAATAAGACGATTCTTACAAGGATCATTACAGCTGAAGGCCAATGCGATCCCAGAAGATAAACCTTAAACGATATCCAAATGATAACACAACTACAATATATCCTCGATTTTTCTCGTAAATTCTGCATACGTCACGTTAAAGATGTCAACTTCTCCAGCCAGACCATTAAACATTTGAATAGCCCTTCACACTGGGGATTTTGCCAATATGTTTGTTCGGCTTTGAGGCTGGTAAAAAAAAAATCGTGATGCCGAAAACGTCCATATGCATCGGGAACATATATATACAAACTGGGATATACGTACAAAGGTATAGTTAAAACAATGTAAAGCTTAATTTAGATCTCTTTAGTTTTGAACGTGCGACAAATTATTAAACACTACAGGTGTGTTCGTGGTATATAGGACTTGAAACTAAATAGTAACTACACAATTTAAAACCCAAACCATTATTCACTGCTCAACAACAGACCACAATCAAAGTAAAGTTCAAACTGTTTCTAAATTGTAATTCGCATTTAACTATCCCAGTTTGTTCTGCATTAAGTCCTTGAGTTGGGTACTGTAATATACCTATTAAATATTAAATATCTTAAGAAAACAAAACCAATTAGACATGTCTGTGAAAAATCTAATCGACAGAAGGAAGAAAGTTGCTTTGTTTATATTTTCGGCATTAACTTTATAACACTTTCTAGACATATTATATAAGATCTGCGCCGAATGTACCGACCTTTCGTGGTGGGTGCATAAAATTTTTGTTAGAAAAAAATAATTTTGATGATTGGGTATCGTATGAATGTAATGTATGAATGTTGGGAATGGAAGGCGACTGAGCGAGTGTATTGTTGTAAGTTTAGTAAGTAAGTTAGACTAAAATTTATGTTTGTTATAAGTTATTTTTAAGGTATAATTATAACTTTATAAAATTAAATAAATAAATAAATAAATAATATTGATATGATTTTAGATGAATATGTATTGATTATTATATTTTGTGAGATTTTTCCGCTACCGCGGTTTCGGTGGAGCGTCCACCATTAACGAGCGATTATCTAAAACGGTGGAGCGTCCACCGAAACCGAGGGAGAAAGTGGTCCTAATGCTGAAGCAATTGACTCTGGGCTGGCTTAAGTGATCATTATTGGTGTCCATGGACAACGAAGCACACCAACTCCGTCATTTTAATTGTTGAAATAATAGTCCGCCAATTGAGCAACACTTGATGCAAACTATGAAAGCAACCATTTTTCTGGGATCTTTTATATCAGAATGATTTTATTGTTAGTTTTCTCTTCTCCAATCCAGTTATACAACTAAAAACTTTTAAATATTCTAAAACAACTAAAGAAATTTATTTAGTTTAATATTAAAATTCTGGACATCGAATTCCGGATAATCACAGTTTTACCTGTCTGAATACATACATACTATCACGACATTTCTTACGAGTGAAGTAGCCAGCGGACAAACTGCATGCCAATAAAAAATTTAGTTATCCTCTTCGAGTAAATAAAAATTGAGAAAAATTAGGACAGGTGGCATGCTTTATCACTGAACTGAATACGTAAAATGTCTTAATCTTGATGTTTTACGAATACTTTTTCAGGACATTCTAAAACTTACAGAAATGAGTGGGATACCTATTTTTTTCTGGTTACTAATAACTATGGAATTAATTAATTAAATAAAATTTTAATGTTTTTTTCAGACGACGTGTTGAATAACACGTTAGTGAATCATTAGGGAATTTAAAACTGTTAAAACAAAACAATAATATTCGTAATGAAAATTTGCTTTGTGACCTTACGAGTTTTTAACACAATGTAGTTTTTCCCAAATGTGGTGCAGCCATGGGATAACTTGTATATGTAAGGTAATGCAAAACATTCTCTCAACGTTATTAATTTGTATTACTATGTATATTATACCAGGGATTACAGGGATCACAATTGCCAGGGATATGAAGGAGGCAAAGTTGCGCGCGGAGGATGCAGGAGACCGCAAAACTTGGAAGATGAGGACTAGGAGAGCCGACCCCAAGTAAATGGGATAAAGGCGAGGGCGAAGAAGAAGACTATGTATATTAAAATCTAGATATATTACTATACTATACTATACTCTCATTAGAAACCTTTTTCTATTTTAATATTAGCTACAAAATGTCTTAAAAATTCACCTGACATTAGATTGATATTCATATTGATACAAGTATTGTATGACATCTATACGTCCTTTATAATAAAATATAATATTTTGTATGGCGTAACTCTTGTAACAGATGTAAGGGGAAATGTAGATATCAAATTACAAAACAAGTTTACAAACAATATCAATTTTTCATATAACAAACAATACAAATGATCAAATATCACTACAAAAATAAACACTATTCTTTAGTCTGTCCATAAATATCTAAGTGAGTACCTATATTGTTTGTATTTGTATCTTACATAGATTCATTCAAAAGGCATGAAAAGGAAATATCAATGCCTTCTACACAAACTTTCATCCCCTGAACATGTTTTGAACACTGAGTCTTCTTTATCATCCAAACTCATTTCTTCTTCGCCCTCGCCTTTATCCAATTTATTTGGGGTCAGCTCTCCTAGTCCTCATCATCCTCCGGACCCCTTCATCCTCTATCACACATCCAGAATCAATCCCTAAATAATATTTCTTTTTCTCAAGGGATGACTCAAGGTTTTTTGAAATTCTTACGACTAGAAACCTTCAACACAAACTTAATGTCGTTGTGGGTATGACGATAATTTGATTTATTTAATTTGTATTTTTTTTTTTAAAGATTATGATGTTTACAAGTCTCTGAGCAAAGTCAGATTAAAAAGAGTAATACATTTATGTATAATAATTCTTTGTAGCATTTAATATTTAGATAGAACTTTACCCAGACCGTCTGTATGTACAAAACGTCTAAATCAGTATTTACTTATGCCAAACGTGATGAAAATGTTAATAAATTATAAAAATTTACAATTTAAATATTTTTTCTTCTCAATGTAAAAACCAATACATATAAACAGCCGTTTTATCATAGATAGAGTATACTTAGACGTGTATTTTTTAAGTATTAATATGGAAACTAGAGTCAAATAAATACCAAATTTAATGTGGAAATTAGACATCAAATTAATACCAAGTGTGGACAATAGACGCTAGTTAACTACCAAATTTATAAATTAGAGGCCAAATCAATATCAAATATAAAAATTAATAGGGATAATTTGAAAACATATTATGAAAACTCTTTTGTATAAATCGTGGAAAATATACGACAATTAACTACCAAATGTAGAAATTAGACGCCAAATAAATACTCATGAGAAAATTGGACGCCAATCGATTTGGTGGACCGTATCACAAAATTAAAAATACAAAGACCAAGTTATTTGGAGTAGATGGACACCTAGATCCCTAAAATGGAAACCATGGGATCGAAACAGAAGAAAGGGTTGGCCACCAGAAAATAGATGGGTCCATTTATCATCCCGCCGCAGGTAGAAAGTAAACAACAATAGCATAAGAATGAAAAAAATTAACAATGAATGTGGAAGAGGCCCACATGCAGCAGTGAAGAGACGGAGGAAAAAGATTCAAAATTATATCGAAAATACAAATTTTATATCAATATTAATTTTGTTCTATATTATTTTAGATTTTTTCAAACATCGGAGGTTGTTCCAAAATAAGAATTGACTAAAATTAGTTTGATATCAATAATAAATAAATTTAACCAAGCGTAAAGTCGAAACAATTTGAATACGAATCTCTTTCAATGACATTGCTTTTGCTTTGGTAATCATCATTATTAAAAGAGCAATAAAATTTGAAAGAGTATTTTTCAGTCATTCATAAATTTTGTTAACTTAAAATGATATTAAAAACAGAAATTAAAATAAAAAAAAACTTTGAAGTTGTAATTATTATTCTCATTCAATAATCTACTACGTCTTCTCGACTGAGGACACATTGTGTTTAAGTTATTTATTAATAGAACACATATTATGAAAGTTTGGTTCCAAATTCACTTTTTTCACTTTTAATATAAAATGTATTACAAAGTTTTCTTTACATTTATAACTTTACTAGCTGGCCCGGCGAACTTCGTACCGCCTAAGAATCAATGAACGATTTCATACATATGTACATCTTCTTCCCCTTGTCCTAGTTCGGTCGGGGGTCCATTGCCCCTAAGTATCTCCTCCAGAGATAACTGTCCACCGCTGCTTCCAGGACCTCTGGCCACTCCAAACCAAGCCTTTCAACACATGTTCGACACCTGCCCTATCTTCTGCCCTCTCCCACTGACTTTATGAATGATTAATATTATTAATCTCTTTTCAAACTCCCGTAATTGTCAAAGTGTGTCATCGAAGGTATAGTGTAAAAAAATATAATTCATTTGGAAATTTCGCAGTTTAGCGGCCCCACCCGTTGTCGAGTACTTTTTTCCATGTAAAAGTAATATTTTCGAAACTTGAGGAAATTGTTGCCATATGGTGAATTATTTTTTGGTCACCAAATTTTTGGAAAATTCTTTTATAGGAAAAAAATTCGCAACTATGAAACTTGAGCGGCCCCACCCGTTGTCGAGTAATATGTACGGAATTTTAGGAAATTAATTTTCGAAGTGGATTTTTTTTGCCGGCAAATTAAAATAATTCTACATATGGCAACAATTTCCTCAAGTTTCAAAAATATTACCTTTTCTATGGAAAATAAGTACTCGACAACGGGTGGGGCCGCTAAACTGCGAAAGTTACATTCATTTTTTTTACATAGACAATTCACACACATCGAGCTAGTCCCAAACTTAGATGAATCTTGATTATGGGTACTAACGCGACGATACACACATATACAATGCACTATATACAAATACATATATATGTAACACCCAGACCCAGGACAATTTGAAAAAGGTCATTCTTCACTTTGCCCTGTCCGGGAATCGAACCCGGGACCTCGTGACTCAAAGGAAAGAGCTCCGCGCCACACCGGCCGACATGAACAATTTATGTTGAACAATTATACTTAACTCAGATTTGTTTACAAATTATCTGCAGTACGTAATATACCTAATTATGTAGGTACTAATTTTTTTTTCAGTTAGATTTTACCTATTCATTTAAAATTTATAAAAATTCTTTCCATGATTTTTTAAAAATTGAAATATCAGAACTACAGATGTTAAATTGTATGGATTACGATTCTAATTTGAGAATGTATAGAAAAATTATCATATAAATAGGCCAATCTATAAAAAAAACTTCATTGTTGATTTTGTTTAATTCTCCATATTGCATTTTTTATTGAAATTAAAAATGTATGGCGTAAATAATTTTCTTCGTAATTTTTCTTCTCTGTCTGCAAATTTCACTACACAATCTTGCATCAGAACTACCTACATGAACACATTCTTATTTTCATCTTTAATAGCACAATTTTTGGTTCAATAATAATTTTCCATCTGCAAAAATAAAATACAATTTCAAATATAATCTATGCACGTCCACATTTATGTGACAGAAGATCTATCGATACATAAATATTAGTCGAATAATTTGGTAGTTACATGGCAATAGGTTGTATCTCGCATTTTTTTGCGTTTTCAAGTTTGTTCCATAAAATGCTCAAAATAGTGTAATATTTGATGTGGCAAAAGGATATGTCTCTTTTTAGTCAGAATAAAGAGAGAAAAGACGTAACTTATTGACATGTAGAAAGATTGTTTTCATCAACATGGCAAAAAAACTCAAATATTTTTAAACTGCAAGAAATTATTTAGTGAATGTTTCATACATCTTGTAGAAGAAATTATTAAGAGAATGTTACATCTATCTTGTAGAAATAATAATTACCTTCATTTTGATATATAATGCTCGAAATTTGGCTGAAATATCTCTTTTGCAAACTTTGTTTTTGCTCTCCTGTAAAATTATGTTTTAGTGAGATACAACCTATTGCCATGTAACTACCGAATTATAGTAAACAAATATTAGTACACATTTCGTTCATATTAGTTATAGTAATTTGGTTCTTAATATAGCAGAACCTACGGATTATTTTAGCACAATGCAACAGGCGACGTGGGGGCGCTAATAGCGCCATAACTCTCCATATTGTTTTTATTTTTGAAATTAAAAATGTATGGCGTAAATAATTTTCTTCATATTGTTTCTTCCCGTGAATTTGTAAGATGTTTTAATAGCCTATAGTTTATTCCGGGCGGAGAAGAATCCAACAAATCAGAGATCATTCAAATCGGTACAGCCATTCTTGAGTTATAAGTGTTGTAACACACACGACTTCCTTTTATATATTGGATATTTTAAGCTTATACATTAAGCTATTTTTACCTTATGAAGTATTTACTTTAACAAATTCAGGGTTAATTCATGTTTATTAACGTGTCTTCAAATATTGTAAAGAAGACATAAAAACAATTATTGTTAATTAATCCGCTTCAAGTTTCTGAGGCTATTTTTAATCTCACGATACCCTGCGTAGTATTTTTCAACCCACAATTTCTTAACTTTGTTACCTCGTCTTAAAATATTTTACTTTTACTTGGTTTCATTGTCTCTTGGGTATTATCAATTCATTATGGTTTAAAATAAGTACGAAAAGTTTAACACCAAATATGAAAGTAATTCGTATACTTAATTCTGTGTATGGGCAAAAAATCCGCACACAATATTATGTTTCATACTAAATATTTATACCCATACGTACAATCATAGATTGACTGTTATTCCAACTTTAACGCCGAAAAATGGAGATCAGAGTTGTTTTGACTTGATGTACATTATGGGCACCTACCAACACGATGTTTTATGATGTATAACAGTATAACAATGAAATAAATAATTTTCTATCGAAGTAGTTTTTTGAGAAAGTAAAATGATAATTGGCCAATAAGAGCATTGGTTTTTCATTTACATGGGATTCTATAGACCGAACGTTCTTATTTTACAATTCACCATCCCATGATAACGAAATCAGAATGCTGGGAAAGTAATGAAAAGAGGTGACTCGGTTGGCATAGAGATGCTCTGAATGGAGAAGGGTAGATTCTCCCTGTGATCTCAAAAGAAGCGACGAAGAGTGAAGTTAGTAATTTTTTGGCTTAATGCATCATGGAATTAAATTATTTTGTGAGTTGAGCCTTGGTTTTTTCATACAATACTCTTTTATACTATACGTGGTTATACGTAGCTAGGTGTTAATATAGATTTTATGTCAGGGAAGTTGTCTGAACTTTATACATGATGGATAAAAATCCATAAGGCGCTCTTCGTGAATTATTTAGATCTGCGCCTTGAGATTTTTTGTAAATATTCCAAGAACCTTCACCTTCAATATGGTCAAAGATGATATCCCAATTGTATACTCGTATAATATTTATAAGAAGATAATTCGCACAAATTCCTTAAAAATATCTATATTGAACAAACGGTTATTGGGGAATTGAAGTTTCTACTTTTTATCCCTATCCTTTTTTATACTTATATTATACTTTTTATGAACAAAAATAATAATCAAGATAGGCGGATACTTTGGAAACTTCTTCGGCTGACATTTAATAAAAAAATGTTTGGAAAACTCACATTTTTTTTTGGTTTGCATTCAATGTTTCTCGATTGGTAGGCCTTATATAATCATGACAGTGAAAATGGTGGTTTGGGTGCACGTAGTCCGTGGACGCCGAAAATTATCATAACACCAGTTTAGAGCCAATTTGTAAGCTTTTGAACACCTTCCTCATTTCTTGTGATTAAATTTTCCACAATGTTGCATTGTGTAATATCGTTCTTCAATAAAGATGTCTAATTGGATTTGTCATCTGCGCGTTGGGCCCAAGCTCAAATGTTCTAAAGACTTGTCTATTTTTTACAATATGCTTAGTAAAATTTTAAGTTCTGAACCAAGTTCATGCATGCAGCTTATCTTTCAGGAATGTTGTTTCTGTAGTCAAAATTTGACTTTTATTTATTTATTTATTCTTTTTGTACATCATTATTATATAACAGTGAAAATAAAACAATATAAAATTTAAAAAAACGAGGACGATGTGCAGACGATGGACTTTTCATGATTATTTAAATAAAGCACCTACCAAATATCTCTACACGAAAATGTATCAATTGATATTTTTGTTAATTGTTTTCAACAATGGACGTGGATCCTATGTACTGCAAAGCAGTTTTGAAGTGACATTATCACAATACGGCGCTATATAAATTGTCATATTATTTTTTTTACTATCATTGAAATTTGTACCAGAAAATAGGCACGAGTTTTGCTTTTGTAACGAACAAGCAACATACGAGTAGAAGGGCTATGTTTATATATCTACTACAAATGTTACTGTGTACTCCTGAATGTACGTCAACTTCTATAGCGCATTCTATGTAACGATTTCAGGAATTTCAGTGCGTTGAATATTGTGTTTTTTTTTTAATTATAAGATTTTATTTCAAATTCTATAGTATTAGAAAAATAGAGAACCGAATTCTATTTAACTATTTGTTGATCAATAAACAGCTGTAGTATCTTTAATATATTATGTATACACATTTAATCTTGTATTGTGAGTACACACTTACGCAACAATACTTTATAAATTACATACATTATATGAAATTTTATTCTAAAGGCTGTTGCAGCCGTTTATTGTAAAAATAAGTTAATATTCTATCGTTTTATTAATAAGTTTTTTTAGTTAATAACAGATGTTGTATAATTATGATAAAGTTTTAAAAACGTTTAACTAAAAATCATTAAGTTTTAAAAACGTATAACCAACAATCATAAACTTAAAAATTTTAAACTAACAATCAACCCATGACTTCTGATTTTATAATATTATGTTTACAACATCCAAAACTCCTGATTTTATACCATGTGTAGAACATTTATGTATTGACGTTTGTTTTCCATTGTTTCAGGCGTACACTCCCACAGGATTTGAAAAATACAGCGCCACATACAATGTTGCCGATTACAAGATTACATTTTCAGTTTGGGACACATCGGGTAAGTGATGAAAAAACGAATCATTTTTCCTATATAACCTAACCTAACCTTTTTAGATACGTACCTTAAATGCATGTATACAATATAATTTCGTTTGAGGATTCATCGTTATTTAGGTACTTATGTTTTTTTCAAAATTTTCGGTTCTATCTTACAACTTCTTTTGCATGATATCTAATTCGATTAACACAAAAAAGTTATTCTTTTAGAATCTTGCACTTGACTTTACAGAACCAATCAGATATCTCGATTAGATTAGAACTATATTTACACAACGCTGTACAAAATCTTATCGAGGGAAGTGAGAAAGGCTACCCAACGCTTACGAATTGTCTTTGACTGGCTTAAACTATCACTTTCAGTATCCATAGACACCGTTCACAATTCTCGCCATTCTCACAGTCACCATATAATTTCCATCAAGCAAAAAAAATTAATGCAAACTATAGAAGCAATCATTTTTTTGGTATCTAATATTTCAGATCTTTAGTTTCGTCGACCATGCATTTTTCCTTACAAATTCCTTTGACGTAGTTACATGAAGTATCAAATAATTTTGCTTTAAATTTACACCACATCTTATATCAATGTTTCATAATAAAATTAAGGATATTAATTATAGTATTTCGTAAAACAAAGCTCTTTTAAGCTCATTCCGAAAATTGATTTGTGCTTCAATATTTTGGTAAATAACACGTAACTTTCTTTAACATTAAATCTTTTACAGTCTCGATTCTAGAAAGTTGTTTAGGCAGAAAATTTCTTCAGTTTATTTTATTAAATACAACATCAAAATAACAAAATAACCTATAAACAGTTCTGCGATATTTCATCAACTCGAAAGGCTAACTTAGAAAATATTCGATATCGAAGTAATGTTTAAGATAATTAAATATGATTAATTATTATAACAGAAAGTTGTTTACGGAAACCAGCCTCCGATATAATCATCGTTGGTCAAATTTCTGAATAGATTTGTGAAAAGTTTTCTTCTATAAAAGTTCTCAATATTATTGCCGAAGTGAAGGCGAAATTAGTAGAATTAAAAGGCGGCAGACTTCGTGTAATAAATATTTAATGAATAGTTTTTCAACTTTTGTTGGTATATTAAACTTCTTTATTAATATTGAAAATCATTTACTAATTTCTTTAATTTAACGAAGCCATTTAGCTTCCATTTTGTAAAAGGTATTTCAGTCTTATCCAATTATGTATTAACTCTCTCATTTTTATTTAAATTTATCTATGCAGTGTGCATGGAAAATATTTTTAACAATCCAAATCAAAACTAATGAGGAAGGGATGAGAAAAATAAATATATACAAAAAAATCTGAGCTTTACATCGACAAAATATATTTTAGAAAATATCACCTAATTTGAACTTAATTTGTGTTTGGAGTTGATATAAACAACCTTATAAAAAGATATTTAATAAACTATCGATTTTTTTTAACTTTGTATTTACCTACATATTACGTATGATTGAAAATGCTTGTAGAACCTGTAAATTTGTATGTATGATTCAATATTGTAATATATTACATATATTTGTGTAAAGGCTGTAGATGTTACACCAATATAAAAATAGAAACATTCACCATCTGCAGGTATTCATTGTATGAAGTCAGTTCGTTGATTACCACATTTGAGAGAATTATATTATAATGTTATAGAAAGATTATATTTTCAAAAATAATTTGCCAGAAAGTCTTTTGTTATTCTAATTTAAGATGTCCTAAATACATCCTTTCATTTTCAACAATTTCAAATTATGTCATAAAAAAAGTTGTTTTGTTGTCACCAAAAAGTTTTATGTAGAATGAAATCTACACTTTTTACTGGCATTTAACATCTACAACTTGGCAATAAGATGACTTCCATGTTCATCACTAGTTAGCCAGTTTCAGGAGATGCCGTGATGGTATAACTATGTTGGTAAATATCTAGTTGTTTTAATATAGAATGAATTATGACGTGGCAGATGCAATTCAAGGTTAATTGATCACTTACAAACAAAATGTACAAATGAAGAAATTTCTAATACATTCCAATATACCTTTTCAATACACTACTACTTGGTACTACAATAACAATATGCCCACACGTGGGGTAACCAGCAGACGTGCTGCATGTTTTGAACATTCAAGCAGTCCTCTCCATTCCAACAAAAACACAAGACATTCGGTACCTACCTTCTAAGATGTAAAATGTTTTTTTTCGGAAACTTTCTTTTACAGGACACTCGAAAACTTACAGAAAAGAGTGGGAGACCATTTCTTTTACGGGTGCTCCACAAAACGTTTTTTTAAATAAAAAATGAATTTTGACGTAGAACATACAATTCAAGGTGATTCAATACATTTTTAAAAAATACACGCATAAAGTAATTTCCATTATACTTCAGTATTGCCTTTCCAATACAATATACTGAAATTGGAATCAAGCATCCTTTTATTAATGAACAACATCAGTATTGACATTAATCAGAACAAATTAATTATGACAGCCTTCGAAACTTCACAAACAATAATTATTTACTTTCATATTCCCAGGAATTCTAATATTGTTGTTTCGTACTAATTATTTGGTAGACAATAATTTATTTACAAGTTTATCTCATTCTAATTATTGATTGATATAGGCAATGTCAATAGTCAGTAATAAATAATACAATTTCCATTTTATTATAAATAAATAAATAAATATTTCTTTATTCAATCAATATCAATATACAAACGTTGAAACAATATATCACCAATTATCTTCAATTAAGTTGCAGCAGCCTCACTAGGTTGCCCTGTATCGAGGCGTGCTGCGTAAAAAATATATAAAAAAAAATACATTCACCAAGGATTAATACATCTTACAAAAAAATAAAAATGTATAAAAATAATCACATCAGCAAATTAATGAATCGATAACAAATGAATAAATGGATGAATGAATAAAAGAACAAATGTACAAATGAGTAAATGAATAAACGAATAAACGAACAAATGAATAAATGAATAAATGAATAAATGAATAAATGAATAAATGAATAAATGAATAAATGAATAAATGAATAAATGAATAAATGAATAAATGAATAAATGAATAAATGAATAAATGAATAAATGAATAAATGAATAAATGAATAAATGAATAAATGAATAAATGAATAAATGAATAAATGAATAAATGAATAAATGAATAAATGAATAAATGAATAAATGAATAAATGAATAAATGAATAAATGAATAAATGAATAAATGAATAAATGAATAAATGAATAAATGAATAAATGAATAAATGAATAAATGAATAAATGAATAAATGAATAAATGAATAAATGAATAAATGAATAAATGAATACATGAATAAATGAATAAATGAATAAATGAATAAATGAATAATTGAATAAATGAATAAATGAATAAATGAATAATTGAATAAATGAATAAATGAATAAATGAATAAATGAATAAATGAATAAATGAATAAATGAATAAATGAATAAATGAATAAATGAATAAATGAATAAATGAATAAATGAATAAATGAATAAATGAATAAATGAATAAATGAATAAATGAATAAATGAATAAATGAATAAATGAATAAATGAATAAATGAATAAATGAATAAATGAATAAATGAATAAATGAATACATGAATAAATGAATAAATGAATAAATGAATAAATGAATAAATGAATAATTGAATAAATGAATAAATGAATAAATGAATAAATGAATAAATGAATAAATGAATAAACGAATAAACGAATAAACGAATAAACGAATAAACGAATAAACGAATAAACGAATAAACGAATAAACGAATAAACGAATAAACGAATAAACGAATAAACGAATAAACGAATAAACGAATAAATGAATAAATGAATAAATGAATAAATGAATAAATTAATAAATGAATAAATGAATAAATGAATAAATGAATACAATACAACTTTCAAGTATCACATGAAAATCGGGTAGATTAAATACACACTCCTGGAATCCCGAAGAAGAAAAATATTACTCTTTTTTGTAAAGGCATTCATGAGTCTCCTTTAAAAGACAGGTAGGTATTCGTAAAACACCATGTTAAAGGCAGTTAATAAAATCAAAATGTTTTTTTCTTCTGTCAGTGCCGCATCAGGTTCCCCCGACGTTGGCGATCACTCTGGAGAATGTTTCCCTGTCCCACGCTGTTCGGACTAATTCTCCCGCCTGGGTTCCGGTCCATTGTCGACTGTCGTATAGCTACATCATCTGCCTCCTTCCCTCTCCACGAAGTCCCACAATCTTGCCCTTTATTATCAATTACTATAGAGGCCAATATTGTCGCCTCGCAGAATGTAGCCCAAATATGAGACTTAAACATATGTGGAAAACCCTCAACAGGATCAGAACAGCAGTGGGACGCACTGGAAAGAACTTCAGAGATGGGGTTTGGTTGAGAGCACGTTGTATGACTGTGGAGAGGAGCAAAACATTGGGCACCTCCTGACATGCCCAGTGGTTCCAAACAGTGTCACTGGGAGGAATTCGTGAAGTGAACTCACCTGGGGGGGCTACAGCAGAAGTCGTGGCTTTCTCGGAGGGAATGGGAATACAGATATGGATTTTAACGTTTTTGTTATTTTATCGTTTGCTGACCGACACGAAAAGAAGAAAAATGAGACTTTACGAACCTTAATATTTTGAATTCTAAATATTAATTTTATTTTTAACAACTTCAGTGATGAGACATCTCAACCATTCCGAATGTCTTTTTAATGACACGGAGAAGATGGATTTATGTTTGACTTCCCCAGTTGTGGAAAATGCTGTAACTGTTTAAATGGTTTGATGGGCTGATGATGCGAACTCGGAGTCCGTGAAACCGGTTGTGCGTTAGTCATACTCAACAGTAACATAAAACAATAATTAGAATTTTTATTTTATTTGATAATTTAAAATAAAGTGTTATAATGTTTATGCCGATACAATCAATGAAAATGGTTTCTTAAATGTCTTACTTTTGGAATGGGGATAAAATTTAATAAATAACTGTTGTTTTGTTACAACATTTCTTGATCTATTTGTTGTATATACTGATAAGTGCAGAAAAATAAACTTTAGAAACCACAGATAAAAAAAATACATTTCAAAGAAATAAAAGGTAAATTCTACCTTGAAAACTTCTTATTTATTTTAATAATAGATTCAGTGGCTCGAATATTGAATAATTTTCAAAGTATTGAAAATACTAAAGAACACTGCATTTATTATAGAGCTTACACAGTAGGAGATACTAAATAATTAATTGGTCTCATTTAATTTGAATTATTATATCGTTAGTACATATACCTAAGTACTTATATTGACTCTATACAGTTGAAAGTTTTGTGTTATTAATTGGTATAATGCTCGGCTCTTTATTAAAACTTTCTCAATGAAAATAATACCTACTACTAGTAGAATAATAATTATTGTTGGAAATTCTCATTGGAGAAAAATAAGAAAATCTTTCGACTCTCTCACACAGAGTAACTTATTTACACGCATTCTATCCACAGCACTCTTCTCGCATCCGCTCATTCTCCTGATGTCTTCATTCTTCACTCTACCCGGAACGTTTTACCAACCATTCTTCTCAGTGAACACGGCATTTATTCCACTCTCATCCTTCTTCAACCACGTCTAAGTTTCACTTGCATACAAAAGTGTCGGTACCAGAATGGTATTGTGCACCAGCATTTTAGCCATGTTCGACACATTGCTATTGCCAACAATGAATCGAAGTGCACCGTTCACTCTAGCACCGGCAACTTTTCTTCTTTCGATGTCCTTATCGTATCTTCCATCCCTCGCAAATAGATTTACCAAATACACGTACTCAATTACAAATCACACATTTCCAAATTAAAAATACAAAAAAGAAACAAAAGCAACATCTACCTACCATTATAAATCAAAGAACTACTTACCTATTATTATCTTACATATATCTAATTGAGTGTCACAGAGATGGTAAAATGGTAGTGATAAATAAATTGTATATAATTGGTTACAATCCATTGGATTGGTCTGCAACGAGTTTGGATTTTCTTCACCATTCCTCCCTATTCTCAGCCAGTCTCTTCAGCTCTACGTATGAGCAGTCCTGGATGCCTGATGTTGTGGCCAATCCAGTTAGCTCGTTGTTGGCTGATTTTCTTAAGGAATTGCCTTTTTACGCCTACCCTGGTTAACACTTCTTCATTTTCGACGTGCTCCAACCAATCGATCTTCAGCATGCGTCTGTAGCACGACATCTCAAAGGCCGCCAACCGTCCGCTTTCACTTTAAATTATTATTATGAAATTCCCCAAATCAAATCATGCGCTTTAAATATACACAATGAACGATAACTCATTGTAGAGTTATTGCAAACATTTAATAACGACTTTCAAACTACTTTTTAATCACACCCGCATTGTTCTGAATATTATTAATAATAAAATGTTAATTCATAAATCAAACAAGTAATAAAAGTTCAATACTAAGTTAAATTAAATAAACTACAACTAAAATATCTATAGGTAAGTATTCTAGTTATTTTACTATTTATCAGTGAACTTAGTATTAATTTAACCTTTCACGATGATAAGGTTTTTAGTAATTACAATCCATCTGTGTTTAATTGTCAAAATGCAAAAATTATATCTAGAAAATACAATGAAGAGACCAAAATTATTAAAGTTCTGTCACATCACAAATTAATGAGACATTTATCATCTTCAAAACATTTTTCTTTTCTATTATTGATAATATTTTGTGTGGATATAATATTTGTTTTGATTGGGCATATGTCCATGTGTCGTGTTTAGATGGAAGAAATCACTTCATAGCGATAATTTCGCCACTGCATATTATCGTCTTAATATTCTAAATTTTGTATTGGTTAGTTAACATTGTTATTATAATAATGTGCAAAAATAATAAAATTAATTCGCTGGCTACCCCAATTATGAGTTATGCTGTGATGGTATAGATACCCCAAGAATGGGGTTATATTGTATGACAAACTGATAAAAATGTCAGTTTAACACTCTCCATATTAAATTCACCATACTAATATAAAAGCTATTTTTCAACACAATTTTAGAATTTCATCAACTTTCAATCATCTAGTACAATATTAGGATGTCTATGAATTACGAAATATTTTTTTTTCATAAAAATCATTCCAGGTGGGTTGTTACAGTTTGTAATGTAAATCATTTATCAATACATCAACTTGAATTCTGTTTGGTGTTTACATCCACATATTATGTATTTTTAACTTACCTTAAGATTACAAACTTAGAATTCAACATAAAATTGTGTTTATGGATGTTTTGCTCTATGAAATAAAGTAAAACATACGAAATAAAACGCCTTTTATAATTAATACGAAGCAATCTTGTTTAATTATTGTGAATAATTTATGTTCAAAAAAATGAGTGATTTAGGATCGAAGGTTAACAAATCCAAGATAAGTAAAATATAAAATCTCCGGATACTCGGAGATTGCAGACCATTGTATACAACATGATCATTCTATTGACATGCAAGGTACTAAGGTCTTGCACTCCGAGTCTAAGATTAGCAAATTAAATGCCTTGGAGATTCTTGAAATCCATAAAAACAAGAACAATTTGGTGAATATCCAAATCCATATGCATCTCCTTTGTTGATATACCCATCTCCTTCCCTCTTATCAAACACCCTCAACTCCGCCCTTTCTCCCCCACCTTCAAACTCCCCCCCCCCACCCTTAGTATAAGTTAGTAATAGAAAACATACTCACTAAATATGAACTTTAACTAATTAGTCAATTAGTCCTCCTGATGATGCCAAGTAGAAGCCTTGGCGAAAACGTTTGAGGTGAATAAATTTAATTTGGAAATTATACAGTGTTTTTAAAATCATTTTAATTTAATAATAATAAAATATAAAAAGTAGTCAGAAATTTAACTTTACCCTTTATTTAGTTAGATCTCACAATTTTATGAGACTCCAATATAAACCTTTTTTATTACATTTTTTTATATAATATGTGTATCTAAAGTTATGCCATATTACGGCATAACATTAGATACATATAAACATACAATATTTTCTTAAATTCTAGTATTAATAATATTACATTCTCTAAATTCTAATTTAATTTTTTTTTCATTGATATTATCTTTCTAATATTTTCCGAGACTTCGTTATATAGTTTCAGTGATTTGTAGAATGAATTTTGGGATTGTGTTCTTTTCCTCCTTGGTAATTTTTTTTCAGATTTTAAGAATATTAATAATAATGTTTATTCAGGAAATTTACATAGTAAATACTTTATAATTTTTGTACAACAAGAAATTTACATCTACACTGAGAAAAATACTCAAAACGAATCATTGGTACGTACTATCAGATTAGGACCAGAGATAGTACAAACGATTCGTTAGTACGAATCTATAATATTAACTTTTCGCAAACAAATCATTAGTAAATTTACCAACAATTTTTTTGCGGAGAGTTAATATTATAGATCCGTACTAATGAATCGTTTGTACTATCTCTGGTCCTAATCTGGTAGTATGCACCAATGATTCGTTGTGAAATTTCGTTAATATTTTTCTCAGTGTAGGTGCATCAAACTAGTAAATTTTATAAGAACTATTTAATTTCCTTGTACTGTATTTGTGGAATACACTATTTAAACTTATTAGCTTTTTGAATATTCTTTGCGTTAAGTTCTATCAAACTCTATGGAAAACAACTAGAATCTGATGGGTTTTTGGGCCCTCTACTGATATCATACTACAAAATGTATTTATCCATTTTTGATACCAAACTATACAAATAGGTAAAAACTTACTTTATCATTAATTATCAATATTAGATATATAGCATTTATATAAAGCAAAGTACCAGGGATCTTATTAATAAATTGGTTCAAACAAAGCATAATGATAGACGTATCGATTTTTTTATCTGTGGTGAATTAATATTAATTATTGCCATAAAAATTTAAGCGCTGATGAATGATGTTCACCCGATTTATTTTTCACTTGAAATATTTCACTTTACGTGTCTTTATACTGTTAACATTTCATAATATCCTCAATGAAAAATGTATCACATATTATGTGCGGATATATTGTAGGTGAATCTTGATGCAAAAGAATAATAGATACATGACCGTATGCAGAATTTTACCAAGGGGGGCAGCATTTTATTTATTTATTAACATAATATACGGGCTTCTAAAATAGCCTTTGCAATTGAAGTATTATAACTTTAAAAAACACACTTGAAATTTTAGGAATTATATATAGGAATTTGAAATATATCATGATTTTATTGTTTTGTTAATTGGGTGGACGTTTATTGTGTAAAACTTCGTGTATATGTACATGTTATATGGAGGAAAGCACATTTTATTTTAGCTTTTAAGTTGGAGTTTGACATTAACTTTGTAAGTCGAAACCTGGTCACTATAAATAGTTAAATACAAACTAAACTAAATAAAACAAAATTAAACTAAAAGCAATTGTGTTTTAATTTGTCATGCGTATCATGATTTTATCCTTGTTGAAGAATATTTACGAATTCTGAGTATATAGTCTGACAGAAATATGTATCGAAAGGTCCACAAATCTACCAAAAGGTCCACAAATATGTGGACCCTTTGGTAGATCTCACATTTCAAAATTTGGTATTATTTTACGTTCTTCTCTTTTTTGTTCAACAATTTTTGAGCTGCCTTATATTTAGTCGCCTAACTTCTATTTGGGGACAGATAACCATTTTGATACCAATTTTCCATACTATTCTCATAGTTACATACAAACTTTTCCCAGTTTCCTACTATTTTCGAGATCTCCTCAAAGGGGGGCAAGCGTCCCCATTTGACCCCCTCCCGTGTACGGCCATGAATGCTACAATCAGAGATGTGAGGGAAGCTCAAATCACAGCTTAGTTTTGAAATAACAAAGAACATTTAATCAAAATATAGCTGTGATTTTAATTCACGAATAAGAAACTTGACATCTTCGATTGTGCAATGAAATATACCGCCCATTTTGAATATCCTTTTTCTTTTATCAGAAACCATTGAAGGAGACCCACCGACCACCTGGATAGCGTAGAAATCTGGGGACTTATCAGAAACCGAAAGTGATCACTTAAGCGAGGTTAGAGCCAATTCGCAGTCTTTGGGTCGCTTTTCTAACTACATCCATTTATCTTTACTCCCATGCCACGTCCCATATGGGGTAGGCAGAGAGAACGAAAAGCCAAATTGATCTATCCTTACATACTTCATTCGCTTTCTCACACTCATCCAGTTTCTCATATCTGCAAGCCAATTTCTCTTACTCAACACGTGGTTTTATTTGAGAACTTCTTACTTCTTCCGATTGGATCAGTGATATGTTATACCTAGATTTGCAATATGAATCTCAAACATGTACCATCAATAAAATCTCGTTGCGGTCCTTGGTGCCGCAATTTTTAGTTTGTAAAAAAGCGACACACATATAAATTGTTTGTAGATAACAAGAGATAGACAATATAAGAATTGGGATTATTACAGACGACAAAGGCCGGTAGATAGAGATGAATATATACAAAAGAAAAGAGATGAATATATATTACTCAGGTATTGTACCTCGACGGGTGGGTACACATTTTTAGAGAATATTTGTATGACATTGCGAATCTAGTTGTTACATATCACTGGATTGGATTGATATTGCACAATGTTACATTGTATAAATATGGTTCCCCTATCGATATGTCTGATCAATTTTAATATCGCTGTTCTTTTTTAGTTACAACTCTATCTACATAGCATATTGTTTTAACCATATTAAAAATTCCGATAGAAATTGTTGTATGTTTTCATTGAATTAAAATCCACATCATGCAGTACCTATATCCGTAACGGAGGATTTGCATTTATTTATATTTTTTAACAAAAAAGTACCTTCGGATTATATGGGTGTTATAAAAATATATCGGAGATAATCTGACCTTTTCACCTGGAAGACACGTTTTGTTAGACTGTGGAATACCTTCGACACAAAGTCAAGCACGTATCATCTGTAATGTTGATTATACAAAGTTTTTAAGTCCAGTTCAATTAAAAGGTATGAAAATAAAGTGATAAATTCAATTTAATTTTTTTTTTTTTTTAAAAAAGATATATCTGGGTTTGTTATAAACCCAAATACAACCTTATACACCTTTCACACTAAGCTAAAAGCTTGTGCCGTGAAAGGGGAGTTTGCCGACACCTGGAATCGAACCACGGACCCCTTGTTCTGAAGGCCGAGACTCTACCTCCAGGCTACCGACGAACTCATTACATGTCACCTCTCTATAGAATCATGCTGGCCGCATCTTTAGTAAAGTAAGCAGTAAGCTAAGTGTATTAAATTAGTCAGAGTATCCTTACATAACTTTTTATTTCTTACATGATTTTTTGATAAAACCTAATTTTTTGACTGTTAAATCCTCTGGGTTGGAAAAATAATAAAGTAAAAATTCAGAGCGATTTAAAAACACGACTTCTTTATTGGATCATCTTGGTACAAGAGAGAGAAATGACAATGGACAGACAATTGGTGTCAAATATTGAGCATACATAGACAATGATTGGCTCGCACTTTGGTGCCAAAGTCCTGTGTTAACGTCACAGATAATTATCAGTTTGAGGAACGCTGTTATCCCATTTGGAAACTTCAGAATTCCAAGCGAAAGGTTCAATCTTTGAATCTTATTGCAAACTTATCTCTTATTTAAAAAAAAAACTGTTTTTTTTTCAACACATTACTATATCAGAAAATTTCATAATCACGAATCCGTGTTTTTTAAATTTCTTCTGTAATGGGGTGTTCACATTTGGCGAATATCGCCAGGCGAATTTCAAAATATATCGCCAGGCGAAAAAACAAAATTCGCCGGACATCCATTGATCGTCACACCTGAGGCCTGAGTCAACAACACACTATCGCGTCACGTTCCCGCTCCGCTAGCGTTCGGGTGCAGACGATGGTGCGCCAAAGTGTTAATTTTCGTAACTATTGTGTATCTTAGCAACGAAATTGACACTTGCTTGCAACATCGTCTGCACCCGAACGCTAACGGAGCGGGAACGTGAGACAAAAGTGTGTTGTTGACTCAGGCCTCTGTTCACAAAGTCCACCAATATAGAAACGATCTCTCAGATGCGCTTTGATTTTGACACTCGTTTTCAAAATGGCGTCGAGATGGAGATCGCGAAGTGTTTATTTTTAGTCGAAAATGTTATAGTAGAGGTTATAAGGCGCCTTTTAATTAAGGAAACAAACGCCACAAACCAACAACAAAGATAACAGCTGTCACGAAGCGGGAAACATTGTAAAATTTATAGGTTATAAAGTCTTTACCATAGATACGAACGCCGCGCACATCTACGCATGCGCGAATCGTTCAATCAGCCGAAAAGTCGGAAGGTGGTCAACTCGAGACGATATCGTTTCTACTGGTTTTTATCGTTTCAGATTAGCTGTCATTTTGTTCACACGGTTCAAATGGCTGGCGATATTTTGGAGCCTGGCGATATTCGCCAAAGTGAGAACACCACATAAGACGCATACTTTTCAAAAAACTTACACATTCTTGTTCATTCATTCATTCATACCATCACGGCATTTCACACGTGTGGGTAGCCAGTAGACCTGCTGCACGTAACAACAAACATGGAAGTAATGCTCTTCGTGTCAATAAAGGTTCAGACATTCAAGATGGGTGGCATACTGCACTGTTAAACTGGAGATATTATATGTATTAAACACGATGTTTTACGAATGCTTGCCTCTTGTAATCTTAGCATTTTATGGACATACCAATTTTATATATTTTAATTTTAGTCTCAATATCGGCATTCATTCTTGATTTTACTTTATCTTTTGTCATTTATCCAGCTGTCAATTAAAAGAAAATATTAATTTAATTTTTCTCTTTTATTCTCAGGTACTCCTGCATATGACACTGTGAGACCTCTGGCTTACCAAGATGCTGGAGTATTTCTTCTTTGTTTCACCGTCAGTGAACCAGAATCGTTACAGAATGCAGTCACAAAGGTAATGCATATTGATGATGATCAATCATAGCCATAATTAACTTTTTTTCAATACTTGAAATCAGATCTTCTTTTTAATAACCTGCAGCTTGTCAAATGCTATTTGAGTAGCTGCAGGTTATTAAAAAGAAGATCTGAGGTGTTATGACAAATAATATAAGCTTTCTTTTTCTTTTCCACAGTGGTATACAGAGATAAAAGCACACTGTCCAGCACCTCCCGTCATCCTGTGCGGGTGTAGAAGTGACCTTAGATCGGACCCTGATATCCAGAATTATCTGGCTAAACATCACCTAATGCCTGTCACTAGTGAACAAGTAAGCTTATTTATAATATTATATTTATTTATTTATTTAAGTGTCTTTGCACATCATCATTGTATACGAGTAAAACAGTGAACAAAACATTGCAAAATCAAAAATATTAGGACGATATGATATGTAGTGGCGAGATTATCGGTATCAAGTGATTTCTTCCATCGAACCACGATTATCAAATAATTTAATCGTGGTTAGATAGATTAATAATATTGACAGATAATGTCAAAAACTTTGGTTATTTTCTAAGATCTCTATATATGTTTACCAACATAACATCTCCCCCATAGGAATAAAGTTAACTAATCACATATAATAAACATGCATATTGTCCTTTTCATGCTTTAAAATAATTAAGATTCAGAATAAGTGGCAAGCTTGTCGAATTGTTGTGTTTTACGAATTGTTACCTGTTTTTAACAGGTCATTCTGAACCTTGTTGAAAAAAACTAGAGACCAAGATGCTGCTGTGTTTCTCTGGTTTAGATTCCTCCGTTTTCTTTTTGACGTTTCGACCTTAATAATGAAGTCATTTTCAAAAGTGTGGCTTCATTGGCAGAGTCGAAACGTCAAGAACATAAAGCATTGAAGAGAGACTTACCTCCACCAGGATATCTCAGGAGTTGTGAACTCCTATTTATCCGCATAATTAAACTAAATTTGTACTCACGGGCGGGCCATTGGGCAGGCCTGAAGGGCCAACCGGCCAAAACCGCCATCGTGGGAATCTTTTTAGCAACACTTTCTCTTCAATGCCCCTTTTAATAAAAAATAAAAAAATAACAATTTAGTAAAAAGATACAGAACAGGATAAGAATTACACAAGTAATAAAACAGAAATAATATCGAAGAACAAGAAGCAAGACAAACTAGGCGCAATTATCCCAAAAGAGCAAAATCATCCAGAAATTAAGACCACGAAAGCCTATGACAACTTTTAACGGGAGGCCTGTTTTATTCCCAAAACTTCAAGGATTTTAACGTTAACTGAGTGTTCATAATAATGTTACATTTGAGGAAATGGTAATTCTATAGGGAGCAATTTATCATTTCAATGTTTAGTTATTAAATCACGAAACCCATTTAACAATAAAACAAAAAGATTTTTAAAATTAGTACCTGAAACAAACTACGCATTTAGTCAAACAAATCTAAAATAGATGGTGATGTGCAAGAATGTATCAAGCAACAAAATTAAAAAATACGTGGAAGTATCATAACTCAAACCGTAAATGTATATCGATGTTATTTAAAAAAAAAATAAACATTATATAATGTTGTATAATTATTATGTAAATTTAACATACGAAACTACCATTTAAGGTTTTGAAAAGACAATGTCACTTTGATTGTGCCACAGTAAGGATAATTCCTACATATTAAGCTGTCGTCAGGCTTCGGCATGTCATCCGGTAGCTTAATCGGACAAAGCACGTCTTGCGAAAACGATGGTTCGCGGGTTCAAGTCACTACCAAATATAGTGACATTGTCTATTCTAAGCCTTATATGGTAGTTCATTTATTAAACTAACTTAAATTTACATTTTTTTTGCACTTAAAAAATAATTAATTAGATAAAGCTAAGACATTCTCCATAATATTTCTTTGCATGAATTCGTAACCCATAGAATGATTGTTGACCCGGTGCAAAACATTGCATATCTCAACATCATCTCAGAATGCGTTATCCACTCTTTTCTGTAAGTTTTAGAGTATCCTGCAAAAGGCAGTAAAGCATCGTGAATAAGATATTTTACATCTTCAATTTTGGAATGGGGTATGCCATCATTCTGAATGTCTTAATTTCTTATTGGCACGGAGAGAAAAATATGCATGTTTATAACATAATAATAATATATAGTTATATGTACATCCTTCCATTTCATGAATATATGTATATATTTTTTTCTGTCTTTTACACTTGTATATATTAGTGTTTATATTTATACTTTTATTTGCAATGTTTATACCAGTACTAACCTATTTGAAATTAATTGGTAGTACCTATGTTATTTCTGTTTTTTTCCTTTTTGTATTTTGTTTTTCTTTGTTTATGCATTATTTCTCTTGACTGTTTCTTTTTATTTGTATTATTTGTAAAGGCTGACACAGCCGTTTGTTATGTAAATAAATAAATAAATGTAGTTGTTCTGCTGGCAGCCTCTTTTGTGGAATATGCCGTGATGGTACAAAGAGAAAGAGAGAGAGAGAGAGAGAGAGAGAGAGAGAGAGAGAGAGAGAGAGAGAGAGAGAGAGAGAGAGAGAGAGAGAGAGAGAAATCTTATTTATTTATTTATTATTTATTTTATTCTTCACTGTACATTGTTTACAATAATACAAATTTACATAGAAAATATCATTTATACAATTCAATGTACAGAGGGCGAGTTTATCGCTAAAATGCGATGTCTTCCAACTAACCCGGTTAAGTTAATAAGAAAATATATATCTAATCTAAATAAGAAATTATAATCTTTATCTAAATAAGAAATTATAATCTTAAGAAAATATACCGAAAATTTATTCGCATAGTGTACACAGGTATGTAGCTAATAATAATATAGTGTACATTCGTAGGTACCAATAACTAAATACTCCAATAGCTATAGAGGGGAGGGGAAGGGGGGTAGGTTATAGAGTTCGATGATTAATGAACCATCGAGTTTCCCCGAATATAATATCAGAACAAAAACACCCAGAACTTTTTAGCTCGTCCATCCATCACAATAAATTCATATTAGTTTTACTATTACCTCCGCGATATCTCTCTAGAGATGCTAACGATTAGGAAATAATAAACATCGATTTTTATTTATTTATTTAATTTATTCACTGTATTGGTGTTAAGAATTCCATAAAAGAATAAAACATTTTTCTTCTATGTTTGCAATTTGTATTTGAGAGAGACGCTTTTCGTTTTCCAAGAACATGGCGCCCTTGAGATGGTCACGGATCATTAAACGGCGCCAAATATAAATTGTCTTTATTATTATTATTGTTAATCTTTTTTTATATCATGATTGTACCTAGTGCTTTTTTCTTAATGTTGCCAGCAGGATGAAGTTTATTTCACGAATTTCGTTTTTACTTAAATAACGATTCTTTCACACGCATAAGTCGTATCTCTTTAATTATGTCTTAAAGTCAGCAAGAGGTCTAGAACCCATCATAAATGTCTTAATATTAATTGACAACATGACAGCTTGCATGTTTGTTACATTTAGCTGGTCTATTGGCTAACCTACTTGTGGAGTACGTCATGGCTGTATAGTTGTAGTAGTGGTTGATATTTACCTTAAAATAAATCCTTGAAAAAAAATTAAATGGACTGACAGAGAAACATTTTTAAAGCGAGAATATCTTGATATGAGTGAACAACTGTCAAAAGTTACATCGATCATTAAGTTGAATGAATTTTCAATAATATCTCGATGATTTTATGTATCACCTATAACCTCTTATTACTTTTTTATACTCGTATAATAAATATTATGATATACATATACTAATAATAATAATAGTACAGGAGGTAAGCAGATACTTATAAATCCTATGAATTATTGTGACAGACTTGTTTTATGGTGTATTTTATGATGGTGGAAAAATGGGAGATCCACAGTTGGTACATATCATTCTATACACGGTACAATACTCACTTCTATTTACTATCAGCAGTGGCGGAACAAGATATTTTTATCATTCTTTTTATGACACAATTGGGTGTCGGAGACTGGATCTTACTTACTAAGAAGTGTAGATGTTAACCGTATTTTTTATTATTAAACTACTCCCGGAGTGAACAGAATGTTTCCGAAGTCAAAACACATTTTAACGTTACGTTTTCGTTCGGTTAGCGTTCGAATATAGACGATTGTCAATTTGAGCAAGTGTCAATTTCGTAGCCAAACTTAATAATAAACCTAATAATTACGAAAATTGACACTTTGGCGCAACGTCGTCTACATTCGAACGATTGCGACACTAAAGAGTAACGCTAAAATGTGTTTTGACTCAGGCCTCTGATCATTTCTGGAGTTGAATTAATTGGAATAATGAATCTGAAATAATAAAAATACGGTGTTTCTTTTTCTGTATGTAAAATTATTATCAAGGGAACTCAGGGTTAGTAAAAATTAATTGCAAAAAATAACAGTGTTTAGTGTCGATATAAAATATGTTAAAAATGTCTTTTCACAAAGTTACACAAACTCTAAATTATTCGTGAAATCATCCATACAATCGTGACATTTCCTACAAATGGGGTAGCCAGTGGGCTTAGTATATATAATCGACTTAAAAAAATTATCTCTTTGTCTCACCTAATTATTAAGTACATAATTATTTGCAAAGGTATGTGTAAGTATGAGATTTATAATGAATAACAGCCTACTCAGCTCCTCTTTCATCTTGTTCAGACGATTTCAATCTCATATTTTTTCTTTGACTTAATAATAATAATAATAATAATAATAAACTTTATTGTACAAAATATATGGATACAAATGATGAAGATACATGGTATAAACGAATAATTTTGCACAATGGGCGAGTTTATCGCAGGGACGCGATATCTTCCAACTAACCCAAGATATCTTCCAACTAACTTAGTTTCTCCTTTAAAATTTAATGTAATTTCATAAACCTGGTTGGCATTAGATACTATGCGAACGATGTGACAAAATGTTGCAAATCTCTTTCTTCTATTTGTGAACATACAAAAGAGAATTTTCACAAGCGGGAACAACTTCCAAAACAACAGATTAATGATCTACTAGAAGAAAAAGAAGAAGAAAAGAGAGAGTTCGAGAAACAATTAGATAGATTTTTCCTTTATATATATAGCAGAAAGAATAGAAAAAAAGAACACCCTTTACTTCATTCGAATTATCGAACACTCAGAAATAAGATTTTGATATTATTGGCTGAAGTTGGAAGTCCATTTCATATAAATTGAAAAAAAACACAATATAGTTTTACACACAGTATTAAAACACAATACAGTGAAGTTTTTTATCAATGAATTATTATTGCTTTCTTATCAACACGAGCTTCTCCCAATATTCTTTTTTTCAAATTTTATAAATGCTGTTTATTTCTGTATCTTGTTTAACTTTTTTCTAATCCTGAAGATGGAGTCGAGAGTCTCCGAATACTACTAAGTAAAATTAATAAAGTCATTTGGAAGTTAACCACATTCTATGTTTTTTTTTCAATTCATCGTACAAATAAGCATGCGTTCAAATGCACCAAATAAATACATTTATGATAGCGGACTTAAATGCCCCTCCCTAGAAAAAGTCTGGATACGCCAATGTCTGATTTAACCTTAAGATACAAAAGGTACCAGTCCCGTTACATAACTTTTCCATAAATCTTTAGGTAGATACGTTGTTCTGTTATATAAGGTACTGTAGATATAAGGTAATTACCTGATAAAATTATTATCTGTACCTCTTTCTATAGTACCTATAAAGGTAAGTAAGTCACATCCATTGTTAAAGCAGGTTCAGAAGATGGAAGACATAAATTTCATTATTTGTTATTTATTGTACTAAATCCCTCTTCCACTTTTCTCCCTTTATTGCTCGGGAGCAATGGGTAATCACAAATCTCAGCAAGTGAGCAATTTCTTTCCGTGACATTTCTGACTTCTGGCATTGTTTTTATAGGAACGGTACATTTTTTAAAAGGGACGTCAGGCCATTAGAAACTTAATTATTTTGTCGATGCACACGTAGTAGAATTCCATATTTAGGGAAATGGATACAAGTGTTTCTTTTCACTTTAAATTATAGATCGCGAGAGAGACGTCTTTTGACTTTTTTTTTATTTATTATTCCAAATGAAACATGCAAAATAAACATAAAGAACAATATTGTGGAATATATTGCCCCACTAGATTAAAATCTGTTATCAGGTCATTTTCAATCTTGCCTTATTCATCATTACTAAAGTAGTAAGAAACATTTGTTTTAATTTAGTTAGCCATTAGAAACCCTGAAGACAGTAGGACAATTTTATCTTCCTGTTAGGGATATTTAAGAAGTACGTAAATGTGATATAAGAGTTTCCAAATTATTATATTTGTCCAAATTTCTCCAGCTATTTGTCTTACGTCGTCACACTCTTGAAGAATTACGCTTAATTTTTTAATGAAGATTAATGTCACATATTAAAAAGTTGTGTAATTTTAATTATCTTTTTTCTTTTTAGGCTTTAGCTGTGAGTAGACAATTAGGAGCTACGACATACGTGGAGACTTCAGCTAGAACATCTTCCAAAGGCGTCAAAGATGCCTTTGAAGTGGCTGCACTGGCAGCTTTAGGAAAACTTAACAAGAACCATTGTATTACACAAAAACAGGTACGTGAAAATTATTCTTAAGGAAGATAGAAAGCTTTGTAGAAAATATCGCACTCTAAAAAATAAGTTGGGAAAATAATTGCAATAATAATTGTAACAAGCCAACATACATTAACCCCTTATAATTCTTATAGTAAACTCCATATATGCTTATGTTCTAAAGATGGGATAGATCGATATAGAAATTGGACTATCTCTTTATCAAATTTTTAATTTCTTATACAATTTTCATTTTTATTTTCAGAAACAAGTAGGACGTAGTAAAAGCAAACGGGACCTGAAAGCTGAACTAAAAGGCAGAGCAAAAAGTTGCTGCGTTATGTGATCCTTAGCCGGCGGCAGTTGCAGTTCTTCAGCCCCACCAGGACACGAACTGTGAACTATTCAGCCGCCAGATTGAACCGACAAACCAAGAAACCAAAAAATAAAAAATAAAACGGCTGAATTGCCAGATACTACTATTGAGGGTGCATCACAAATTTGCCTTTCAGAAAAAAAATGTTAATTGCAGATTTTCTAAAAATCATTCATGAATGATGACTAATTAACAACAGTTCAGGATTTGATATTTCAGGATAATGATGGTGGCTGAAAGATATTGCCACAAGGCAAAATATACCACCCATATGTTTAACATATTTGTATAAACAAAGAACTGAATGAGTCATTTCAAAAAGGTTATAGTCGAATACATATTTTCTATAGAGATTTGTTTTCATGAGCTTTTATTCTATAAAGCTATATTTTTGAGATAAATGCACTACTAACTTGGGAAGAACAATGTAATTTTTCAGCGCTTTGTTTCAGTTACCTTTGCAAAATTTTAATATTTTTGTTTTTAAATAACCAAATTATTTCTTATTTTCAAATATTTCGTTGATTTTTTTTATTTTCATATTTTAGCCCTTTTTAAATGACTTATTCAAAAAGATATTTTTATGAGGCTTATGAATTATAAATAATTAAAAAAAATGTGTAATATTAAACCAGAAATGAAAAGATTCAAGGGAATTTTATGGAATTTAAATATGTAAATAATTTATCCGAATAATGCGTATTTATTCTAATTAAAAAAAGTGAAATAAATATACCTACTTATAATTAAAAAGTAAATATAAAAATATCTTTTCCAATCTGTCACTCTTAAAATAATAATTTTGAGGAGCGATCGGTAAAAATTTTTCTGTTTTCAGTTTTTTTGACAACCTTTGTACGCTTACTTTTTCTATGAATACGGCATGTTTTGTTCTAAATCAAATCCTTGATTCTCGTTCAGAAAGCCACTGCACTGCCTCTAGGGTTGATCTATGGATGTCCATTCAGTCTCTCTCATACCTTTTTTCTGGATACTCTTCCACCAAACATTGAATTGTTTTTTGTAGCCTTGTATCTTCTAGATCGAGTGATTTAGATTGAAGTCTAGATTTCAAATATAATGCATACAAAAATTACAATAAAATAAACAATTAAATCTAATTGCAATTGTGTACATTCACAAATCACTTACTTCGGGTAGATTGCCGAAAAAAAATACTCAAATTTAAAAACTTCATCAAGCTCTATTACTAATAAAATCTCTATCACCATGAATGTAAATATAAAAGCACCCATAGAAATAATCAAAATTGCAATCAAATAAAAATGTTCAGTTGTTAATATTAATTTAAAGAAAGAAATTATTTTAAAAATATTTTCTCGGCGCTTACGTCATCGACTTTTTTTTAACTTTTTTCGCATTCTAAAATTAAAAATAAATTAATTTAGAAAATTTCAAATAATTTTTCAGAAATCTTTTCATAACGACAGAATCCTTCCAAGTAATGTAATATTGCAATAATTAAATAAGAAAGTTTTTTTCCTAGATTATTTAAACGTTTGTACTTCATTGAGCTTCTTTGTTTTTTAGATTAGAGATCTATACTATCATGGTGTGTCCAAAATGGGGTAGGCAGAGAGGATGGAACGCCATATAAATATACATCTATATTTAAATACTTCTTGTGCTTTTTCTACAATCACACAATTTCTGATATATGTATATAAAATATAGTGAGTTACAATCCATTGCATTGGACTGCAACGAGTTTGGATTTTTTTCTCCACTCTTCCCTATTTTCAGCTAGTCTCTTCAGTTCTACTTATGTGCCACAGTTCATGTCCTTCTTAAGTTGGTTCATATATGTGTCTCTTGGTCGGCCTCTACCATTTCTGCCGTTGGTCTTGCCCTCCGCGATGGTGATGAGAAGGCCTGGGTGCCTGATGCTGTGGCCAATCCAGTTAGCTCGTTATTGGCTATTCTGATACGCACGTCGATTTCTTCTACTAAACACGCGGCCGTCCTTGAGAATTTGGTCCACATCGTTTTCAGACTTCCAGGCTTTCTCACAACCCTTTTTCACAGGTATAATTATTTTATAAAAATGCAGAAATTTTATTGATTTCCCCTCACTATTAATACTGTAAAATAAATATAAATTCTGCTATCATTATTATTATCTGATCATTATTTAATAAAAAATAAACAAGGTGTAATTTGATTCAATATTATATTTCAAGATATCATTTTGAATGTGTAAATATTATATCTATATTAACAAATAAATCTGTAAGCATTATGTTTTAAAATAATATATTATTATGATGAAATTAATCCAAAAATATCATAAGGCTTAGGTAAATCAAAATCTGTGTACAAAGGGAATAAGGGGATTAATTGATTTATCTCCGAATCGAGTTTAATGTCAATCACTATACATTGGTCTTACGCATCATGGAAAATAATTATTGGATAGATGTACTAGGTGCCTACCTGAATAACAAAAACATAATATTTAAAATATTGTACCGACGAACGGTTTGGCTTCAGCTCTCCTGTGAAACATTGTTTATAGATTCACGCCCTTTTTCTTTTGAACACAGATATTAAATTTAATATTTTATCAAAGTGTATTTATTTTTATTAGGAAAATTGTGGAGAATATTGACCAAAATGTTTGTAATTTATAAAATTAAAAATAATTTAGAAACGTGTGTTAAAATATTGAATTACACAATATACCTACGTGTAGTGAAACATTGCAAAATATTCATCTCTTTGTCATATATTTTCTTGAGTTGAGAGAGCCCATTGCACACAAGCATTTCCTTCAGAAGCCCTTGTCTATTGCTTATGTTTTCTATACTTTTGGCCACTCCAATTCAAGTCTTTCAACATACAAGTTTGATACCTGCTCTAGCCAGTTTCTTCTGACGGGGCGAACCAAGCCTTTTGTGTATCCCACAACCTCAATTATTATAATCGGTTTTCTGGTATCAGAAGTACGTAATCTGATCCATCACAATGCGATCTCTCAATATGAAAGCTATCATGGAATAAGGGGACATGCCATACGAGTCCATACGAAAACTCGTATAAAATTCTCTCTTATTCTAGGATACCATTCATTTATGTTCTTCTTGACAGTCTAGCAATCTTTATTATTCCCTTTTCTTCCTCTTATTCAGAATGATAACTACAATGCTACAATTAAATTAAAAACACAATTTTAGAATTTTCGTTTCGTTTTGAAAACGTTCCGAAAAACAATATTCGTTTATCTAATAAATTTGTGTTTTAAATAATATACCTATATAATATTTGTTGTTTTGTGTAAATTAATAAATATATATTCTTATGTGTTTTTTTTGGAATTATATTTAAGGAAGATTAAACATAGTTATAAAGTGTATAATTATTACTTTATTATAGAGCTTTAATTGTTATTGAAAATTAAACATTTTATATGTCTTATTACAATAGTTCGTTTGACGAAAATATATCTATGAAGATATAATGATTGAATTAATTATGTGTAAAAACTAACAGATTATATTATTCATAATAATATTACAATTTTATTATTGTTAATTAAGGTATTTTTTGACACATACCAGAAATATTTTCAAAAGCAATTCTCAGTTAGTAAATTTCAATGAAAACTTTTTAAGTTTGTTGTTTTGTAGAATTATTCCTAAAAAGCCTTAAAAATTAATATACATGTATCTATAAGATTTTTTTACACAAGATTATCATGTTAATATCTTAAAAAATTATAATGTATTTAAAATCGATATTATGATTAGATGTGTATTATTTATTAGGTGCAAAATTTATTAATATTTCGTATAAATATCAATATTGAATGTTTGATGTCCCACTCTTTTTCGCAAGTTTTTATTTCAATCTTCATCTTTTTCTTCAACCACTTTGAACATAGGTCACCCCTATAACTTTCGAACCTTTTTTCTGTCTTTTGCTTACTGTATCTACTTCAATCAGTAGATTTCTTTACATCACACAACCGTTTAGCCCAAGACCTTTAATAATAGTATTATATTTTGATCTGAAAAATTATCAAAGCATTAAGAAATAAGCTGTAAATATTTATAAAAATATATATAATTGTGTTTATTTATAATTGTGTTACAAAAATATTTTTAAAACATTTTAATTTGGTATATTTCCTTATTTTAAATAAAATACACGCCTAATTACAAGTACTACAAAATTAATTTGAACACGTCTAGTATTTTCTGTAATATTTTCGTGTGTATTATAATTGTATTCGTATACTTATTAATATTTTAACTCGTTCGTTTATATGTATATCTTCAATGCACTCCTTAATAAGAAATACAGAAGTAAAAAAATACACTCTATACAAGGTCCTATCCTTTGGGCACATTTTAGGCTAAAAACATTTTAAATGCGTTGTTTATTGACAGAGATATTAGTGTTATGAAATTTGTATGGAAATCAAATATTTCGTTGATATCATGATGGAACATGGCCATAGAACTGTCAAAAGTATTTGAATTGCAGTGTTGCCAGTTTATAAAAGTAATTTCTTCAATTTTTCTGCCCACTTCTTAGGAAAATAATGATGCTATTTAAAAGTGCTTATTTGTCAATTTGATGTTTATGTCCTTAGCGAAATCGGGAAAAACTACATACTAATAAATAAATCATTTAGATTTTAATATCAAAAACTACGTATCCTATCCTATTTATGACTTACATATCTTAAACTATCCTTCAGTTATTTTATATTCTCAATAGTACATAATTATATATGTACATAAATAATTAATAAGAAAGATATTTTTACAAATACTTTTATAATACAATTCACACTCATTTCTTTTCTATGAAATTTCTAATCTTACCTTATTCGCATCCACAAATTCAGTGAAGGGTTTTGACATTTTACTTTTTATTATTTCTGTACCTGAGAGCCATTTAGTCTTAAGTGCTAAAATGCCATTTTCAAATTATTTTTTTTAATCGAAAAAATCTCTACATTTTACTGGTAATAAGCTGTATATAGTATATAAGTTTATTACAAAGACCCTATAGTATAGACCCTAAGCATTTCTGTACTAAATTTGGCATTTTTGTTAAAAATGCACTTGAGTCCTAATGGCTCTCATAACATAACATAACATACATAGACATTTCATACAGATCGAGCTAGTCCCAAACTAAGATGAATCTTGTATTATGGGTACTGACGCGACGATACACACATATACAATGCACTAAACACATATACATGTAACACCCAGACCCAGGACAATTTGAAAAAGGTCATTCCTCAATCTGCCCTGGCCGGGAATCGAACCCGGGACCTCGTGACTCAAAGGCAAGAGCGTTACCTCCGCGCCACACCGGCCGACAGGTACAGATTTATAAGCGTGGATTAAGTTAGGAAAAATGAAAAACCACCGATTACAGCAAAAATCTCTATTTTGCAGATGCTTTGCTATGAAATCAAATTAGAAGATTGCTAAATTTAAAGTTTATTTAATCCCTCCGCACAAGAATTTAGTTGCTTATGGAGGGAGCATTTTACTCTGTCTAATATTACGATTTTTAAACACAATTAGATGTCGAGAACTGGATTTTATCTAGGCTCAAAGAGTACTCTTAACCAAGCCTTGAGTCGATTCATAAGCATCGAAACTCTGTGTCGTGCAGTCCTTAAGGAAGTTCACATATGTATGTGTATCATATACAACATATACCTACCTATGTAGTTAATACCCATTCAAATAGGTTGATTATCGGTGAGTGTGATCAATTGAAATGATTAATATAGAGTGGTGCAAAATATGTTTGGTGTCTAATATTGTTTTGTTGTTGTGGTATCATTGTATACTGTGTTTATTTAAAAAAAAAAAGAAAAACTTGATTTATGTTTATTCATGTGTCGCTGGTCTGCTAGCTACCCCACTTGTAGGGTATGTCGTGATGGTATAGTAATAGTAGTAATTATTAGTAAGACGATGAAGTTGTATATCTAATTATCATTCTTTCGTTCATTCATGCCATTACGGCTTTTTCCAGAAGTGGGGTAGCTAGCGGCAAACTGCATGTAATTATCTTTGATTCTTATCATAATTTCTATACCATAGTTAATTTACCTAAATATAATTGTCATAATATGTGCTAAAATATTTCATATTTTCAAAATTTATACATACATTTGTTTCAATCAACCACTGATAGAAATTGTATTATTTCTTAATCTATCTTTCTTTATATACTCGTATTTAGAATAAGATTTCAGTCTTTTAATAAATATCAATAAAATATTATATTACATAGGTTTAAACGTGTATATTATCTTATGTTAAAATAAATAATTAGTAAATGTGCAATGTATGTATTTAAAATCTTTATGTATAATATTAAAACAAATATATTTATATATTGATATTATCTGTGATGTAAAGACCACGTAAATAAATTAATTAATATAAAGAAACGAAAAATGCATTGGAGATTTTTTAATCATAATAATTAATAAATGATATTTGGTTGGTTTATTCTTGTTTTTATCGTTATTACCTGCAACAAGTTTTGATAATTAGGTTCGAACAAGAATCTATCAGGAAAAATAATTTGAGTTGCCAATTTTCTTTCTTCGAAAGCATACCACCATATATCGATTTAATTATAGCCCATTGTTAATTTTTTGAGAATTCGGGAAGTCATTAATTAGGTAATTACCAAGTTAAATTTGGAAAATGTACCTGCCAAGAAAATATTTCTAATAATCTGCATTATACTTAAATCGATGTTCTTTATACCATCACGGCATTCCTCACATTTGGGGTAACCACCTGAATAACTGCATGCAATAAACATTTAAGTATTATCTATATGTTTAGACAAATAAATTACAACATCAGGATGGGCAACAAATCTTATATCTGTCTTGGAGATAGAATTATTCTTAATTTTTGGACAAAGACTGAATGTCTGCTGAACAAAATTAGTTATTATTGTATTTTAATTATTTCATTATTATGATTGTTTATTTTGTGACAACAATTGATATTATGTAATTTTAAAATGGACGTGGATGTTGATCCTAAATAATGTAATCAATCAATCATCGCCCTCAACGAGAGGAGCACAGGGCAGAAACCAGCCTCCTCCATTCAGAGCGTCTCTGCGCCAATTGCGTCACCTCTTTCCACGACATTTCGTGCGCTCTCATAGGAACGGTGTATTGTGAAAGAGGGACGCCCGGGCCGACGGAACCCTTGCAGACGGAAGAACAGCGCTCTTTAATAATGTAAAGCGCCCATAAATTGATATTATCACTATATTATAAATAGCGCCGTATTATTATTATTATATGCCAAAAATGTGGTGGTTTACAAATCCCAGCTTTTTACAGGTCGACAGAACATAGTGGGAGTCCAATAATGCATTATATTGTTAAAATTTATTGTACGAAGGTATTTTAGTAAAATTTATCATTAAAATTATGCATTCATTGCATTCAGTTGAAAAAGTTATAAATTAAATAGATTAATGTTACGTTTTTGATAACTGAAAACATATTTTTGATATCAAATACAGACAATAATATAATGTTGTTATTGATGAAACAAATAATGAATTTTAACTCGATTAAATCTATTGTTAAAAATTAATCCAATTATTGTCTGTCAGGTGCATGATTGCATTATGTAATTAAATTATATTCGATAAAATATGAAAAATAATAGCTCGTATGAAATTAACAAAATCATTTGGAGCTGAAAATATTAATTATTTAAAACGCATTTGTTAATTATTTAAAATCAAATGAATACTTAAAAAATATCGTGAAAATAAATATTCATAAAAATATCAATTCATTTTTCAAGTATTGCTTCGCAACTTTGGTTTTAAGTTCTTCATTTCATGCTAAATATTTTTACTCAGACTTTCTTTTTTTTGTAAATTTAACACTTGAAACTACTGCTGAGAAAAGACAATGTCACCTTATTCGGTAGTGCCCCAGACGGGACTTGAACCCGCATCTCTACCTTTACGCAAGAATGCTTTGCCCAATACTTACTTACTTTCGATGGCCGAACAGCCCTTGTAGGACCTTTGCCTCCGAAACAATAGATCTCCAAGCCTTTCTATCCTGAGCAATGGACTGCCAGTCGTCTTTAGCATCGAGCTCCTCCAGATCTCGGTTGATGTTATCTAACAATCTTTGTCTTGGTCTGCCTAACGGTCTCCTGCCCTCGGGTATACCCTGCAGAATACCTTTAGTTGCCCAATATTTATTATTATTTATCTTGTCGAAACCCAGAAAAAAAAACAATCAAACTGATCTCCAGTACTATGCAAATCGCACAGCAGGTGGAGATGCGTCAAAAATATCCTCCATAGTGCATGTGACAGGGCACGATGGACTCTCCAACAAGTGTCATTTCCCAATTAAGCTACCGGACGATTTGCCGAAGGCTTATAAACCCCGATGACAGCTTTACGTGTAGGTTTTTTTTTCTTATCTAAATACAACCCCAAATTTTATTTTTGTTATAATTTAAACTGTACATTTTATGTGAAATTTCTCCAATGCATTTTTTTAGTTTCTTTTAAATGTTACTAGGTGTGAATATTGTTATTAAATAATTCATAATTATATTGTGTAGTTATTATTATTGTATGAATGTATAAATAAATAAATGTTCAATAAAAAATATATATTTATTATTTACCCCATCAATTCTTCAGATCAATTCTTCACAATACTCTGATGGCGCTACAGCCCATATTGAGCCTTGGTCTCTCCCAACATACGCCTCCAGCCCTCCCTGTCATCAGCGACCGACTTCCAATGTCCGATCTGAAGAAGGTCCTTCAAGTTAAACTATTTTTTAATCAAATATAATAAGTTTTTGTAGATAATATTATCAAGTGGAATCATGGTGTGTCTCATCCACAGAATTCCATACAAAACCTAGAACCCTGAATCGTTTACAAAAGTGAGGCAAATTTCTATGAACTTTTGACAGAATGGTTGGCGATAGCGTGCGGTGTATTCTACATTTTATGGAATCACTCGCATTTTTATAAAAATATATAATTTTTACGTTTATATACACGTAATAAGACATTTTTTGAATTACTTCTCAACGTTTTTAGCGATTTACCACACTACACCACGTTCTGTCAAATGTCAAAAGTGCCGAAAAAAGATGACTCACTTTATTGCAATGAAAATACATACGAGTGCTCCATCTAGGTATTATAAATAAAAATTTATGAACTTTTGACAGAATGGTTGGCGATAGCGTGCGGTGTATCCTACATTTTATGGACTATCTCGCATTTTTATAAAAATATAACATTTTTACGCTTATATAAACGTAATTGGACATTTTTTGAATTTCTTTTCAACGTTTTAAGCGATTTACCACACTTCTTTTCACCAACCGTTCTGTCAAAAGTGCCGAAAAATGATGCCTCACTTTATTGCAATGAAAATACATACGAGTGCTTCATCTAGGTATTATAAACTAAAATCTATGGTATCATCAGCACATTTGCTTAATAGAATGAAACATGTTGGAAAGAAAAGATCAATTTGAATGAATCACTGAAGAATGAGTAAAAATATTTTTATCATTTGACACCTTCAATGCAAGGATGAAATATGCCACTCTTCCTGAATGATTCATTTTCACTGGCACGACAACCTGTATATTTGCCACATTCGTTTTGTCTACTGGCTACCCCACTTGAGAGGGTTAATATTTATCTCCCCCATAGAGTTTTCGGTAAAGAATAAAATGTCTTCTACTCTTTTCAGTTAGTTTTTGAGTATCCTGTGAAAGGTGGATGTTATAAAACTTCAAGGATAATGGTGGTGGTTTGGTTGATGCTTCCAGTAAAACTATATAGAGTCTTCAATTATTTATTTGTCACACAGGTTATAATATGTACAATGCAGGATAGTTGATTGCAAGTAGAGTTGATTTGAAATACGATTGTAAAAGAGGAAGAAATGTAAAAGACAACTGCTTATATTAGCAACAAACAAAGATAATGTTTCCTACACTACAAAAACGAAAACCTTAATAAGCTGACAAAACTTCGCCATATTATAATATTATTTTGTTCTACAAACTAGCCAATTTTCGCCACTTATGTCGCTATATTCTCAAACCTGTCACACTGAACTATAAATATAAGGTAATGCTGTTATTGGTGGAATCAAGTTGTTAGCGCCACACGGCGGCAAACATCCTAACTATTTTGCATTGGCGTGAAATTTAAACCCCTGATTTGAAAACTGAACATACCGCCCCCTAAAAACGTGTTTTTACAAATAAATAAACGTTTTTATAACATGAGTTTGAAAATTAAATTATCTACTATAAATGTCTTGGTACCTGTGTAAATGTCATGCGTAAAATTGAGATAGTGGACTGTAACAAACATTGAAAAAACATGACGTGAAAAACAAAACATTCTCTGACAACTAAACCCCTTGTACTACATGAATGAAAATTTTGTCAGCCAAGAAAGAAAGAAAGAAACATAAAACCTATGTAAAACAAACAGATGATCTAAAAATATTTTTAAATATTTGAAAAACATGATGAGCAAATAAAATACAACACTTCTTGAAATATTGTTCCTCTGATAAACACAAGTAAATAAAGCAAAACATTTCTTGAGATTTTCATCCCTTTGATGAACATGATAAGTAAACAAAGTATAACATTTCTTGAGATCATCATCCCTTTGATGAACATGATAAGTGAACAAAGTATTGAGATATTGTTCCTCTGATAAACATGATGAGTAAAAAAGTATAACATTTCTTGAGATCATCATCCCTTTGATGAACATGATAAGTCAAAAGTTTGCTGTGGTAGTGGCTGCGTGATCTTTGGTAACACCAAACATGACAGTTTGCGTGTGTAACTTGAGTGTAGAGATTGGATCTCCACATCGGCTCCTTTGCTTATTTTCGTAACCTGGTTATGGATTCCTGCTACTGGAATCGCTGCATCGTATTGTGAAATACCCAACCTAGAACATAAGGATTTCGTCATAAAATTAGATTGAGCACCACAATCTAAAAGTGCGCGCACCTTGTGTGACACGCCATTATGTGTGATACCTACTATCACTGTAGACAACAATATTTGACTACCACCTTGTGACATGTGGGTAGTGATGGTAGCATCTTGTTCATGTAGTATTGTTGTCACATTTTCTTGAATACCTACTTGAGGTTGCCTTGTAACATTTGATGATCTATGTAACATTGTATGGTGTCTTTTCCTACACATTCTGCATGTGTTTTTTGAACTACATTTTGAGGAATTGTGCCTTGTACCTAGACAATTAAAACAGAGTCTAAACCTTTTTGTTGTCTCATACCTCTGCTCCATAGTCTGGGCATGAAACTGACCACATTGGTGCAGCCTGTGTTCCCCATTGCACAGCGGACATAAACTTGAAACATTGTTTCTAGAACCAGCATGGAGTGTGATCCTAGGGCTTGGTTTCCGCTGGTGTGTTAGACATGTTTCTAACACCCTTGCTCTTTCATTTAGACATAAAATCAACTCACCTAATGTGGGTAACTTTCCTGCGATCGAATAAGTCTCCCAATGTTGCTTGCTACTTACTGGAAGCTTGCTTGTTATAACATGAATTACCAATGCATCCCACTGCTTGGTAGGTAGTCCCATGCTTTGTAGAGCCCTCAGATGAAGCTGTACTTCATCTACTAATTTCCTTAACCCTGTGTGACTTTCATCCCTTAGTACTGCCATGTTGAGAAGACTGTGAAGGTGCTTATCTGAAATTATACGTACATTATGATACCTTGAATTAAGTATTTCCCATGCTACACTGTAATTCTCTCCTGAAACTTCCAGTGAAGAAATTAATTGCAATGCTTCTCCCTTAAGACTTGAGAGAAGATAATGGAACTTTTGAAGATTATTTAATGATGGATTGCTATCCACCAATGAACTGAAGGTGTCTCTGAAGTGAAGCCAGTTTTTGTAATCCCCACAGAAATTCGGTACCTCTAAAGCCCTCAATTTTACTTCTGAAATAACTGTAGGAATTTGTTTCATAATCGATCTCGCTTTTCCCACTGTTTCGTAGAATAAAACTTCGAATTGTTCCCTATATTCAGCCTCAATTTCACTATACTCTTCCATTTCCTGCTGGATTGTCTCAAATTTGTCTAAAATAGCTTCTATTCTAGATATTCTCACTTCTAGTTCGCATATATCGATTGATTTGCTATTGAGGTAGTCTTGAAAACGTGTCAATTGTCCTTTGAGAGCACCTCTTTTAGAAATAAGCATCTTCACTTTCTCGTTCGGCATCTCGATTATTGATAAATATTGTTATATTTAATCCCAATGCAGCACCCTTTAACCAAACCAAACAAAGCACATGAATCAAACAAGAAAAGAAAAACGTGTTTTACATGTAACAATAATAATTATTCGACTTGATTTTATAACTACCCTTAACCTCACTTAAATGCCGCAAAATCAACTGTATGAAATTACTAGCAAACCACAATGGAAGGATTATGATATTAATTGAAATAATAACACTATGAAATGGATAATAAGGATGATTGGAAATTTAAACCTGTCCGTCTTTCCTTTACGATGTCTGGAATTCCTGTTCAAACTACATAACATATTTTGTGTTTCAGACTTTAAGGATACTCATTCTTCTTCGCCCTCGTCTTTATTCCATTTATTTGGGGTCAGCTTTCTTAGTCCTCATCTCCAAGTTTTCCGGTCCTTAAAGACACTCATTGTTTTTTTTGTTAAGGTCTATTAAAGTATGGTAAAAAAATAGTAGGAATGAAACCATATCCATCTAAATGTTATGAAATGAAACAGCATAATATATTTACGCGGCGGCAGAATTGCCATCCACACTTCTCAGCATTATACAACCAGATAAGTCTCCATATGATCACTCATGGTCACACAAAAACTTAACAGTCTAATGCCGGGAAAAATTCACCTATCCAGATATACAGGATATCAAAGGATTAGGCTCAAAACGCGGGATCAAAATACCAGCATTGTGCCTGAAATATCTGTGTTCAAAAACTTTTTTACAATATTACAAGTGTTTATTATAATAGATTTTTGAATTTTAATATACAAATTAACCGGTAAATCTAATTTTTGTAAATTATTTATTAAAGATTTCGGAGTTACCCCTGTAGCTGACATGACTAAAGGTATTATATAAACGGATCTAGAATGTCAAATACATGTTTTAACATAAAGTGAGTTAAGAAAAGATTGAATGCATATAAAATAGATGCCATGAAAACTCACGCCGTGTCCCAAGTGGGGTAGGCAGAGAGAACGGAATGCATTATAAAAAATCCAAAACCTAAACATTTTCTAAAAATTGAAACATTTTTTTATTCAAGTAAATTAATTCAGAAGCTTAAAGTTTAGCGGCAAAACACGTGTAGAAATCAAAATGGAGGATAATAAATTGTAACCATAAATGTTGGCTTTCTAACCTCTCTGGCATTTAAACGTATGAATTATAAATTTATATCCACTTTTACATGAAGCAAGTAATAATTTATGGTGTTAATAAAAATATATATTATGTAAGATATATTATTAAGTATTTGGTAACACCAATATAGCCCTTAAGTGTATTTCGTTTTAAGTAGAAAGGAAGAAGGTTAACATTTGTACCTACTAACAATACACTGGAGTACAGTTTTTATGTAAACAAACTCTCTCTTTACTTTTAAGATTTTTTTTTAAAGACGAAAACATCAAATGGATATAATATATTATTATAATATGTACATTAAGGTTATATTCTCGTTATTCGCTATTTTAAGAATTTTTAGTTGTCAAACAAATAATCATTTAAGTAGGTACTATCGTTATGGAATTATGGAATTCTACTACCTAACAACCGACAAAGTGAATACTACTATAACATTTTATACAACCAGAGTAACCTGCGGAAGGTAAGTAGGTATCTAAAAAAATAAAAAATATAGGTATCATCTTGTAATTCAGTAGACATTCAAAGTGGTAAACTTATCACAAAAGACCTTGGGGTAACATATACTACAGATTTAAATTTTTCTGAACATGTTAACAATATAACTGAGAAGGTATTTAGAACTTTAGGATTTGTGTTGCGGAATTCAAAGTACTTTAAAAATGAATATACTTTGCGAACGTTGTACGATTCCATGGTCAGGAGTATTCTCGAGTCAAATTCAGTTGTGTGGGATCCACATGAAAACATAATATATTCATATATAGCAGAAAATAATAAACATAACGGACGGCCATGTGGGTAAGTTGGAAAGTTATATTGTTAACTATGCCGCACCTGCGTCAAACTATGAAAATAAGTTGAGTGATCGACGCCGGGCGCCCGACACAAAGTTCCCACTCATAATTTCGTCAGTGGACTTATCCGTTACGGCGAAAGAAATTGAGACCCGATTAAGGAAGGAGCTAAAGGTTGGGCCACTGGGGATTGGGATCGCTGGGATGAGAGTTACAAGGTTTAACAAATTGGTGATCACTTGTCCAACAAGAAATGATACAAAGCTTCTATATAGCATCATAAATGAAAAATATAAAGATCAGCTTTGTGCTGAAATCCCTAGGAAGAGAAAACCTTGGATGATTTTTAAAGATATTATCGGAGATTACCGTCAGGAAGATTTTGCGAACGATTTACTATCACAAAATCCAGATATTGATAAGACACTGACCGAACAGAGTGATAAAAGTATGAGCATCAAGAGGGTGATTAAATTAAAGAGGGACCCCTCATACGTTCACTACATCGTAGAGGTGAGCACAGAAATGAGGCGCCACCTGGTGACAAAGTGCAGGGTTAACCTTGGCTTTCAAAGGATTGGAGTATTTGACACGGATCCCGTGGTGCAGTGTTTTCGTTGCTTATCATACGGACATGTGTCGACTAAATGTGACAAGATGGATAAGCCACAAGTATGTTATCATTGCGGAGGTAGCCACAAGTATGAAAACTGCGATAAGAGACAGGATGAACCGAAGTGCACAAATTGTATGCTATACGGAAGAGAAAAAAGAGGGATCGCGCCGGTGGATCATAACCACAACGCCTTTGATAAGAAGTTATGCTCACAGTACAAGAGAATGTATAACCTGGCGTGCCAAAGGATCGAATACTAGTTTGTTGTTAACTTTGAAAGTGTATTCTAAGGAAGTGGTGAATTGTGAATTATACTCAAGTCCCATGCTGTATTGTTTGATTGTTTTTCAAATTTCTGTTCGTTATAGTTATGTTGGTAAAAATAGTATGATGTTGAATAATACTATTGAGGTGGTGAATTTTGGATTATACTCAAGTTCCACCTTATATTGTTTCATTGTTGCACAAATTTTTGTTCGTTATATTATATATGCTAGAAATAGTATGATGATGTATAATATTATTGAAGTGGTGGATTACGAATTGTACTCAAGTACCGCCCTATACTATCTTATTGTTGTACAAATTTTTGTTCGTTATATACATGCTTGCAATAATGTGATGATGTATAATGTTATTGTTATGAAGAGTGAAATTGTTTTCACTAATATTGTCTGGAACATTTTTTGTTATCCTTACCCAGAAAATTATATTTTGTATTGTACTCGTAATAATGAATTTTTCATCCTTATTCATATTAACTTGATTGATATTGTATGTGTGTTTATCGTTTGTGTTGAGCCACAGAAGCTAGACATAGAGATGTATGGTATTATTTTAATTATGAACTTGGTTATGATTTATCAGATAAAAATAAAGATTGTAGAAAATCAGATATTGTTATGGCCGTATGCTATAATGATATGCAACATAATTGTTGCATATTTGTGCATACTATATATTTCTTATGTTTTATTAATAATGTTCTTATTTTGTTTTAAATTGTTTTTGCATTGCCTTGCAGTTTTGGATGTTTTTATGGACATAGGTATAAATTATTTTCTAAATACTAGGTATTGAAAGCATAGCAGAATATGTGGATAATAATTATAATGTTGAAGAGCATATATGTCTTACATCCAAAGACTGCGACAATGTTTTGTCTCAAAGTATTGATAAATTTGTGGTGATGCACCTAAATATTAGAAGCATACAAAAAAATTATGACGAGTTTCTTATACATTTGGATATGCTTGAGTGTAGGCCTGATGTCATCATTTTGACGGAAGCTCATCTGAATATGAATAGTCCTACTTATCCAATTCCCAATTATGAATATTTTTCCACCTCAAAAATTATAAACAGGAATAGTGGAATATCGGTTTATATCAATGAAAGATTATGTGATATTTCGGTTGTGGAAATAGATATACCCTTAATTAATTGCTTACAGATAAAGTTTAGAATATTAAAATGTGAATTTCATGTGATTGCTGTCTATAGGACTCATGGTTCTGATATAAATGTTTTCTTAAATAATATCGGTATAATAGCGGATGAGCTAAAAGGTAAAAATGTTGTGATAGCGGGTGATATAAATATAAATGTTTCCGATGACTATGATGGAGCTGACAAGGCCGAGTACATCGACCGACTAAGTGATCATAATTTTAAGCTTTGCATAAGAAAATACACCCGTCAAGTTCTGGGACAGACACCATCATGTATTGATCATTTTTGGATAAACGAACCGATAGAAGGACTAGAAAATATAACAGCGCTAATATGGAAGAATTCTATTACAGATCATCATACAACGATACTTGTGAAAAAAATATTAGTAAATAGAACAAACTATGAGCGAACATCAATGACCTTAAAGTGTGCAAGGTTGAATATGGAATATTTAAAGGGTTTGTTACTATCTGAAAATTGGTCTCGGTTATATGATTGCGGTGGTGCGGAGGATAGTGCTTTGGCTTTCCATGAGATTCTTGATAAACATATTAAAGATGCAACGTCCCTTGTTGAAGTTAAGAGCAATATTAAATCTAAATATAGGCGTATTAAGCCATGGATTACTCATGGACTTGTTGTTTCTATAAGAAACAAGGAAAAATTATATAGAAGGACTTTGCAATATCCGAACGATGTTGCGACAAGGACAATATTCAGGCAATATAGGAATATGCTGACTAATCTTATTCGACAAGCAAAGAACAAATATTTTGCTAAAAAGGTTGAACTTGCTGGACAAAGTGCAAAGAAAGTATGGGATACAATAAATGAAGCAATAAATAAAAGAAAGAAATTTAGTCCTATTACTGAAATAATTAATGAGGAGCAGATATTAAATGTTTCTAAGGAACCTAAGAAATGTGCAAATGTTTTTAATGGTTTTTTTACCTCTGTGGGAGCTGACCTTGCACGTAAGATTAATAATATTGCTCCCAGTGTTATAAATGTTGATGAAGGAGATTCACCAGTTTCAAGACAATATAAGCAGTTTGAGATCGTGAATGAGAGTGAAATCGAAACTATAGTGAAGTCAATGAAGGGTGGAACGTCGCCTGGTTTTGACGGTGTAACTGTTGAGATATTAAAGACTAATCTTGCACAACTGGTGAGGCCACTCACTTACATAATTAATAACAGTTTAAAAGAAGGAGTTTTCCCATCTATCTATAAGATCACACATGTTACTCCGGTATTCAAGTCTGGCGATAGGAAGAACCCAACAAATTATAGACCGATATCACTTACTTCAAGTATTGCTAAAATCTATGAAAGAGTAGTGAAAAAAAGAATACTCAAATATACTGATGATAATGCTATATTTAGTGGAAATCAATATGGGTTTAGAGAAGGAATTGGAACAGAGGATGCTATTGCCAGATTGACGTCTGTGGTCTGCAATGCATTGGATAATGGTAAAAAATGTATTGGATTATTCATAGACCTACAAAAGGCTTTTGATAGTATTAGCCATGAGAGATTAATACGTAGACTAAATAAAATTGGGTTCGATGATGCATGTTTAAATTGGCTAAGAAGCTACTTATATAACCGAGAGCAGCATGTCAGGTTGAGAGATGTGTTGAGCGACCATGCTTGTTCCACTTATGGCATACCACAAGGCACAGTCTTGGGGCCTATAATGTTTTTAATATATGTAAATAATCTGTTTGATATAAATATTCGATCTGAAATTGTTTCTTTCGCAGATGATACGGTGATGTTATCTGTGGGTGACACATGGGATGAGGTTGTTGAAGTGGCAAATGTGGAGATGGGTGTTCTAAGATCATGGTTCGACCTAAATTTGTTAACGCTGAATGCTCTAAAGACTGCTGTGCTACCTTTCTCTATTAATGAAAAAAATGTACCTAAAAATTTGGATGTTAGAATCCACCGCTATGATTGTGATATGAAATGTTATGGTGAAGAAACTGAATGTGTTAGATTGAAAGTACATAGTTCGGTTAGGTATTTGGGTGTGCTGGTTGATTCGGAATTAAAATGGAGAGATCAATTGTTTATGACTGTAGAGAGATTGAGAAAGATATTTTATGTCTTTTATCGTCTCAGAAGTTTTCTATGTACGAATGTGTTAAAAATGGTTTACTATGCTCTTGCGCAGTCGGTTATGCAGTATGGAATAATAGGATGGGGAGGAATATATTCTACCAGCTTGAAGCCACTTTACATCATGCAGCGAAAAATTATTAAGATTATATTGCATAAGCCGAGTGATTACCCATCTGACCAACTGTTTTCTGACTTTGGAGTATTAAGATTGGACACAATATATAGGAGACAAGCTGTACTGCGTATTTGTAAGGAATATATAACTGATCCGATCCACCCGGTGGAGTGCATTAGCACATTGCCTCGTTTAGGTGGTCTTATAAAAATACCAAAAAAAAACACAACGTTTGCGCAAAACCACTACTCCTACCTAGGAGTGAAGTGGTATAATGCTTTGCCGGTGGATTGCAAGGATCTAGCAAATATTGGTATAGCTAAGTTTAAGTTAGCTTTAAAAAAGTTAATGAAGTAGATTTTTCTTCTCTTTGGGCATAGATTGTTGATTGAAGGTGTACCTTATTGTTATTTAATTTGTACTAACATGTTTATTTTTGTACGATGTGTTTTTCTTTTTCTTTTCAAGTTTATGGAAAGTTTCAGGATTTATTTTGGTAATGTTTTTGAAATTGTTTTCTTTTTATTTACTTTTGTATTGTTTTGTAATATTGTAACAATGTAGCTCACTTCAAAACACGAGATTTTCTCTTTTTGAAGTTGAGTCATTAAAAAATAATGTTTTATTTATATGAATTTGTTAACTATGTAAACATGTTATAAAAAAAAATTATAAATAAATAAAAATAAATAAATAATTCTTTAATGCTTGAAAAGGTTCAAAAGATATTTCTAAGACATCTGTATTGTCGAACGTATGGATATTACCCATTTCTGTATCCTTCATTGTTTGTCGCTGGATGTTTGGGTTATGATACACTTGAGAGGAGAAGAATTTTTTTCCTATTGAAACATTACTTTAAATTATTGAATGGAATAATTCATAATCCGATGGTATTGACAGAGTTGTCATTTTATGTACCGCACTCCTACAGTAGATCGCGGGGGCATTTGTTGTTCTATCCTACCCATGGAAGAACAAATTTGGCGATGAATTCTCCGACCAACAAGGCAATGGTCTTTTTTAATTTGTTGGCTCAAAACTGTGACATGTTTTACTTATCTTACAGGGAATTTGTTGCCTTCATTGAGTCAACGAACATTTTATACTAAGTGAGCGACGAAAAATATTGACTGAGCGACTACCTACATATTTTTATTTATTTATTTATTTTATTCTTCACTGTACATTGTTTACAATAATACAAATTAACATAGACATCTATATCGAGTAGGCAAATGACAAGAATATATTATAGTGAGTTACAAATGTTACTAAAAGTTTGGATTTTCTTCTCCATTCCTCCCTATTTTCAGCTAGTCTCTTTAGTTCTACGCATGTGCCACAGGTTCATGTCCTCCTTCAGTTGGTCCATATAGGCGTCTCTTGGTCAGCCTCTACCATTTCTGCCATCGGTCTTCCCTCCGCGATGGTGATGGTAGGCCAATCCAGTTAGCTTGTTGTTGGCTGATTCTTTTAAGGAGCTTACTTTTTTCCCTACCCTGATTAACACCTCTTCGTTTTCCACGTCGTCTTGCTACCATATTATTATTATTATTATTCTCATTAAATTTCTTTTGCACATCATTACAGCTTTTGGCCAATGCGATATGCAATGAGATATAATTTAAACATAGCAACACAATATTCAAATTCAAAACAACAAAAACAAGCAAACAAAAGATCACCACAGAATGTTCTTTGCCTCAATTAAAGCAACTCTCTCTCTCTCTAGGACATTGAAGACTCCCTCCCATACCCGGATATCTCAGGGCACCTAGTCAAAACACATTTAAGCGTTACGTTTTCGTTCAAACAACACGACGTTGCGAGAACGCATCAATTTTTGTAGCTAAATTACACAAGTAGCTACAAAAATTGATACATTCTCGCAACGTCGTCAACGTTTGAACGAAAACGAAACGAAAACATAACGCTTAAACGTGTTTTAACTAGGCTTACAGAAGTGGGGGGACTTCTATTTATCCGCTCTTTCAAGCAAATTTTTTGTCCTCACGGGTGGGCCCTATTGGGCCAATGGCCGGCCAATATCGACTCGTGGGAATCTTTTATGATACATTTACGTCTTTGGTGCCCCTCTCAGGAGGATAAAATGAATTCATAACCGAATCAAACACAATGGATAAGAAACAAAGAAAATTTGTCACAGTACTGAGCCAACATATTAAAAAATACCATTGCCCTGTTGGCCGGAGAGCAGGAGTTGCCTACTTTAGCCTTTCCCGATTAACACCTCTACTCCTCTACAAGACAAAGAAATGGCAAGAGAAATACCTAGGACAATTCAATGTTCAAAACTAAGTACTTATTAAGAATAATTTAATAAATAAATATATTTATATTTTATTGCTTAGGTATACCTACCTATTTATTATTATGCTTCTGAAACCTGGGTACCTAGATCCATTCCAGCATTTGAGAGAAGGATCCTTAGAACAATCTACGGTCCTGTGAGAGATCATAATGGCTGGCGTCGTCGATACAACAAAGAGCTTTATGACATGTATGGAGAGCCCGATGTGATCAGCTCAATCAAGGTGGGGCGCTTAAAATGGGCTGGTCATATAATCAGAATGGACGACGACAACCCTGTAAAACGCCTCACACTCCTCACACAATAAGGACAAAGAAGACCAGGAAGGCCCAAACTACGATGCATGGACTCTGCTTGCGCCGATGCATCTACACTGCAAATCACAAACTAGAAAGCAAAAGTAAGGGATAAACGACAGTGGAAGAGACTACTAGATTAAGTCAAATAAAATTCTCTTTAATGTAGCAGCCAAATAAAATTTGTTTATGATAAAAGGGCAAAACTATAAATAAGCAAAGAGTATTAAAAACTCATTATGAGAGAATGCAAAAAAATCTTATTAAATAACTGGTTAACAATACCAGGATAAAAACATGTGAATAACCTAATTGAAGGTAAGAAAAGTAAAGACATTCTCAATCTCAACAAAGAGAACCTAAGAATTCTCACCAGAGTACTTAGGGGACGCTGTAGACTCAATAAACACATAAATATGTATAATGAAACTATCAGACATGTACCTGTGCAGATTCTGTATGAAATTCCTTTGCATCTACTCACAGAATGTGAACCAATAATGCAAACAAGAGCCAAAACAATCGGCTCACACTTTCCTGATCAAGAACGATCAAAGGGACTAACCCACACATAATTTTGTATTTTTTTCAGGTTTTAGGCTTGGGGTAGACATCTAAGGACTAAATCCCACAATAGACTACATCTAGAAGTCGAGGTAGGCAAGGTTTTTGGATGGAAGAGGAAAAAAAGTATGTGTGTTAGTAGATTAAATTTATAAGAAAATAAAAATACCTACCTAAATAATTTTAGAAAATATTGTACTTTATATTGCATAACGAATTTATTGTACATTAAATATAATTAGGTACAGGTAATCAAAATATATAACAATGTTTATTTTTATAGAATATGAATGTATAATAAAGTTTAATAAATATATCTAGTATCTAACATTTGTAATTGTGAAATGATAATGACATAATTATCAAGGGTTATATGGAGAAGATGAACAATCAGAAAATTATAAAAAAAAAAAAAATACAGTACACTGAACACGTGGAGGCGTCCCTGGGAAAATATGTAAAATCACATATGAAACATTAGTCAATCTGGCAACTCTAGGTATATATACTCCCTAATACTGTTCTTATGTATAGGATATTTGGAAATTAATCCTTCCAATTCTTCACAATGTGATCTATACATCTGTATCGTGGCAATGAACTGACACAAACATGAAGACTATGAATGATGCTATGTCACTACACTCATCACACTGCTGGGAATAATAATATTGTCGTATTGAAGACCTGTGTAGCAAATATTATCACTATGATAGGTAATAAATGATAAGTGACTTCTATGTATAGATCGCAGTAGTGGAATATGGTAAGGTGTATTACTTTACACTTTACTCTGTTATCGTGTTATTTCTACCAATAGCAGTGCTGCTACCTCGTTATGGACTTTGTGAATAATAATTGTCACAAAACTGCTACTTATCATATCGCCATAATAAAATTAACTGCTGAAGACCATTAAGGTATCTATTATCTACGGCGCTACTTACACACTGCAATACATTTTATATATTGCAGTGTGTATACATTTTATTAAATAGATGTTCAGATGTTGAAATGAAATAGATTGTCTAGGAGTTGGCTGGTGAATGACGGCTTGATGGTTTGAGTTAATTTAAATTTAGTTGGAGTAGTTATGTTTTTAAAAAAGACCAAATTAATGATACTGAGGAATGAAGAGAGAACGATAATATACTAAGGTGGATCAAGGCCTGTCCCAGAGCACGAGCCACGCTCAATTCTGGGACGGGTACTTTGATCAAATGAATTGAAAAAAAAAATTATATTATGTATATTGTTATGTATGTATATATAATGTGTATATTGTTATGTATATATATATTGTTGTATTATGTATGTTATTGTATATATATTGTGTATGTATATTGTTGTGTATAAACAAAAAAAAAAAAAATACAATTTACTATTTAGGTACTTTATTGTATTAGAGTCTTACAGTTTATCTCACAATATATTACAACAATAAAATGATATCTTACAACACGTGAACGAATTTATTCATTAATAATAATAACACTTTATTGATCAAAATAAAAAGCAATTGGCGATATTATTGCCAGGAGGCAATACCTTCCAGCTAATCAAAATTACAAATACAGCAAGTACAAATATCTATCTACATAACTATACCCTCACGCCGTGTCCCAAGTGGGGTAGGCAGAGAGAACGGAACCCCAAACAGATCTATCTTTACACACTTCCTCCACATTCATACAGTTTCTCATACACGCACGTCGGTTCCTCTTACTCAACACAAAGCCTCTGATAGCTCCACGGCGGTACTGTACTCCGGTTGGTATGGAGCAGGGGGTGAGTAGGGGGGTTCGCTGGTTACAGCCTTCATTTCGTCGACGTATGACACGCCGGTATGATTGTATAGGTATCTATACACAATTCGCGTGTGTAGGTGGTGGGCGGCCCAGACGCCGACACAATCCGCACACGTCAGAGACTCTCTCGTTCCACTGGCCTGAGGCCTGAGTCAACAACACACTTTCGTCTCACGTTCCCGCTCCGTTAGCGTTCGGGTGCAGACGATGTTGCAAGCAAGTGTCAATTTCGTTGCTAAGATACACATCATCATCATCATCATCGCTCTCAACGCTCCTCTCGGGAGCACAGGGCAGAAACCAGCCTCCTCCATTCAGAGCGTCTCTGTGCCAATTGCGTCACCTCTTCCCACGACATTCCTTGCGCTCTGATATCGTTGTCATAGGAACGGTGTATTGTGAAAGAGGGACGCCCGGGCCTACGGAACCCCTGCGGACGGAAGAACAGTGCTCTTTTTGGCCAACTATCATTGGGCATTCTCAAAACATGTCCCAGCCAGGACCATCGTCTCTCTTGTATTACGGAGATTACAGGTCTCTGCTGGGTGCGCCGGCGCACAGCATCATTTGTAACATGTTCATACCATTTGACATCCAAAATCCTTCTAAGACACTTGTTTTCAAAGCTTAGTATCTTCCGCTCTTGAGCCTTGGTTAAGTGCCAAGACTCGCAGCCATATAGAAGGATTGGGATGATGCACGCATACACAATAGAAGATACACAATAGTTACGAAAATTAACACTTTGGCGCACCATCGTCTGCACCCGAACGCTAGCGGAGCGGGAACGTGACGCGATAGTGTGTTGTTGACTCAGGCCCCTGGGGATGTTTACTTCCGCCGCCACTACCTCGTTTCAACACCTAGGCGCGGCTAGCTAGTGCACTCGCAAGTACGAGCGAACCGGGCAATGAACCCAGCAAGCGCAGACTATATTGAGAACACTAGAAGCCACACGGCGGCGTTTTCATAAGGCAGTGTCGGTTCACGGTAACCACCTCAGTGCAGGTATCACTCGAGAGCTCGTCTGTGATGAGAAGGTGTGCGACGATCTGTTGCCTGAAGTTCAACTCGAGGTCCTTGTCCAGTGCAGCAGTGGTCGTAGCAGTTGTTCCCAATCCAGTCCGAGTCTAGCAGTAGTCGTGATCCAAAGTAGTAGGTAGAAGTAGCAGAGAGGTAGCACAATGAAACGCACGGTGTAAGTGATGTAGAAAGAGTAATTTATTTATCAAAATGGCATGGTTTATAAAGCGACCGATACTCGCCGTCCGCGCGCTACACCACACAGTGGCGAGAACACGGCGCGGATGTGTATCGGCCGACGTAAGTAACCTCCCCACTCCTGCGCGACACCTCACATGCAAGCGAACTGCCGCACAGGAAACATCTCGGGGAGGCAGATACAACATGATACAATATTTATTTATTTATTTATTTTATTTACAAAACAGATTTTAAAAGATAAGTCACTAATTTCTACCTAACTGGGTATAATCTACCTAATATGAATGATATTATGATGACAACGTACCACGCGCATGTAGGCAGGTGTGCATGATAGCTTTATTATACCTACATTACGCGAGCCGCGTCTTACAAATATTTATATTATTAAACATTTACATTGTTATATTGATATTCAATTCAATATTAGACTTTACATAATATTATTATGAAGTTATGAAGAAATTCACAAGTTATACAATACGACAAGTTATTGTAAAGGATATTTTAGTTTGTGATGTGTACTGGCTTCGCTCACCGCGCGGCTGGGAATCACAGACAGGTTCATACCTATCTGTGCTTACTTAACTATGCCGACGCGGTGTAACGCGACAGCACACAACACTTTACGTCGATAAACATTATGAGAATATGAACATTAGATATGAAGACATGAAATTATTCTGTTTTAATAAACATTTAAATGGTGTTTATGCCATCCACACTCACCGCATGGCTAGGTACTAATAGCCAAACTATACCACACGGTGTAGCGCGTCAGCACTCAACACAACATACTCTTGCGAGAGTACACGGGGAGAGCCACGTTCGATACAGCCATTGCTGACAATGGGTCGAAGTGCACCGTTTACTCTAGCACCGGCTACATTCCTTCTTTCAATGTCCCTATCGCATCTTCCATCCCTCGTAAACATACTTCCCAAATATACATACTCACTTATTTGCTCCAAACATTCGTCACTAACTTTGATCTCGCAAATCGTTTTTTCATTCTCTCTTTCAAACACAAGAACTTTCGTCTTCATAACATTCATTTTCAAACCATTCAAATTGCAACTATCATACACACACGTAACAATCTCTTGTAAGTCCCTTTCACTCTCAGCCATTAACACTAAATCATCTGCGTACATCAATGCATTCACCCGAAACCCATTCAGCTCGACACCAACATCCATCTCTTTCACATGTCGCATACAGTAGTCGAAGAATAGGTTGAACAGCCACGGAGACATGACACAACCTTGCTTCACTCCCTTGGTGAGGACAAACCACTCCGAGAGAGTGTTATTTACCCTCACGCAAGCGGAGCTTCCCACGTAAAGTGAAGAAATTGCGCGGATCAACCGGCTGATCACCCCATACTCACCATACAACACGCGCCACAACCTTTCCCGGTCCACTCGATCATATACTTTCTCCAAATCCACGGACGCACAAAAAAGCCTCTGGTGTTAACCCAGAAACTTCTCTATAACCATTCGCAGGGAGAAGATCTAATCGGTGCACCCTCTGCCATTCAAAAAAGCTCCTTGTGCATCCCATACCTTACACTCAGTTATCTTTCGTACTCTCTCGATCAAAATTCTACCAGACAGTTTACCTATTGAGCTCAGCAAGCTAATAGCCCGATAACTCCCGCATTCAAGTCTAGAGCCTTTCCCTTTGTACAGGGGGTAGATGATAGCCCTCCTCCAATCCTCTGGTGTAACACCTTCTCTCCAACAATCGTTGAAAAGCTCCAAACACCACGCGAGAGCCCCCGGTCCACCAGACTTGATGAGCTCAACGGCAACACAATCATTCCCTACAGCTTTACCGCACTTCGCTTTTTTTAATGCATTCATAATCTCATTCATGTCTATCATATCGTTTTCATTCACACTGCTTTCAATGTCGTTATACTCATTTGCATTTGTACCATCACATTCAAACAGATCTTCGAAATACTCCTTCCATCTCCGTAACACACATTCATCATTCACTAACATACATCCATTCTTGTCTTTTATCCCTTTCATACAGTTCACACTTGAACCCGTCCTCTTTCGTTTCACTTCCTTCCAAAAAATCTTCATATTTTCACTCGCATACGTAGACAATTTCTTACATTCTTCATATTCAAGCATTTTTTTCTTCATTTTCACAACTTCACGCACTTCCTTCTTGCATGTCTTGTATACTTCTTTCTTTCGCTCTTTTTCAAATGTGTCACACTGTTTCACACCCAGTAAGTCTTTCCAATCATTCTTCTTCTTATCTACAGCTTCTATCACATCATTATCCCACCATGCATCGCCTTTCTTACGTCCTACTTTAGCTTCACCACATGTTTCTTTTGCAATTCTTACAAGCACACTTTTTAAGACATCCCACCTTTCATTCATCGTTAGAGCATTCTTTTCGTTCGTACTCAGCTTCTCATTCACAGTTTTTACATATTCATTCTTTACACTCTCATCTTTCAGTTTTTCGACTCTCAATCTCATAGATGACGTGGACTTTTGTGTTCTTGAACGCCAACCAGAGAATAGATTAATTCTTGAGTCGACAAGAAAATGATCCGTCTCCATCCTTAGTACGGGCTGTAGCCTAGTTAGGTGAATCATATAATGAATATGTTAAAATTGAATTTATTTATATCAATAAAGCTGTTATTATTAAAAAAAAAAAAAAAAAAAGCTCAGCGCCTCGATACACTCTAGTATCCGTGGTCGCCTTCCTTAGACGAGAGTCCACACACACGAGGTCATCGATCTTTCATTCCCTCTCTCCCAGGTATACATGTGGATCTCCTTATGGGCGAAAAAGGTATTCGCCACAAAGAGATCCATCTCGAAACACACTTCAATTATTCTTTTACCATTATCGTTCACTCTACTGTCTCCATTCATTCCCAAGACACTTACAAGTTCATTCCTCCTAACACCCACCCATCCATTCAAATCACCTGCCAAGATCGATCTTTTATTATCTTTTTTATCTTCTGAAATCTTTCTCACGCCATTCCAGAACTCTTCCTTTTTCGTCTCTATGGCATCGTTCCCAGGACCATACCCAACTATGAGTATGATCTTAGTCATCCCCACTTTGAAACGGATCCAGATTAGCCTAGAACTTACACATTCATACCCTTTCATACATTCACTCATTCTTTCCGATAAAAAAGCACCCACACCTTGACATGCGTGTTGTGTATCTGGGAAACCAGACCACAACTCGATCCTTCCATCACTTTCTTTAATACTACACCCTTTCCTTTTCGTTTCGCAGACACACAAAACATCCAAATACTTATCATTCATCATCTCTAAAATTTCGTCCGTCTTTATCACCATCCCTCCTCTCACATTCAAAACTCCCACCCTGCATTCCGCTCTCCTCTTTGTGCCCTTCACCCACTTTGACGCGGCATGATGGGTGGCAAGCCTCATCGCTGCCATATGCGTCAAAGCGTATAGTAGAATTTTTTTAGAAATGCGCTACGCACACAGTCACAGGTGATTAGTGTATTACAGAACACGTGATTGTATTAGTAACCGAGTAGCATCGCTGTGATTGGCTGGTGCATTGTGTGGTGTGTAGTATACTCATCACTGAAGGATGTGTTAGTAATCATTTACATCTCGAAGTAGGAGCACGTCAGTTTGTTGAAAAATATATCGCTAATTTCGTAAAATAATACGGTGACCATGAGTGAAGCAAAGAAACTAGGAATATTGAAATGATTATTTTAATATTTATTTACTCCTTTGTTGTCCTTACGAAAAGAAAAAATACCTGCTTTTGATCATTTTCATATATTTTGTTAATGGTTTCCATACTTATGGCCACCACTGTATATAATATATATTTTCATGTCAGAGGTATATACAGTCGTTCATTGTATAAATTAAAAAAATAGTGCTTTCTTATTGTTTCTTTCTCGATTGTATGAATGTATATGTATATTTGTTATTTTTGTAAGATTTTGAAAAAAATATTTTCTTTTTAATTTGAATTTTAATTCGCCCTGATTATTATTTTAATATTATGATATTTTACGATCTAATCCTAAGATCATAATATTGCTATAATGAAACAATGAAGTCTGATAAAGAATGAATACTAGAAACAAAATCTTCTTATTAGACTAATAAATTTAAATATTATTTATCATACATTCAAATAATGGACACCCTATGAGCAGCGCACTCTTATGTAAATTCTACTTATACTACCTATGGTCTTACATTTTACCCCCCACCGCCAAGGAATACGAAAAATCCACCACCCTGTAACCCAACACCAAAGCTTAGAAGTAAATTAAATTATAGTTTTGAAAAAAAAACCACCACCTTTATACTGTTACCCCACTGAGTAGGAGGATAACGATGAAAATTTAAGGTCACCGATTCCTAGGAAAAAAGCCCTGCGTGCCGGCAACAATGCAAAACAAGAAACTACAAAAGAACACTAAAAAAAATATGAAACAAAAGCAGAATAAAACCATGGTGGAAGTTTACCTCTCCAATGCAGCATTACAAGAAAAACAATAAATATACAGTAAGTAGGTATCTAAAGAAATATAATTACATATATATGTTGGTACACAAATGGTCAACTTACTTTATAAAATAACTTGATAAATTATAAATCGAATCAATTAGCAACAATAAAATTACAAGAAGAATAAAATAATTATTGAAACTGAGTAAATATGTAAATTAAATTATAAATCAAATCAAACATTGAAGACTCCCTCCCATACCCGGATATCTCAGAAGTCGGGGGACTTCTATTTATCCGCTCTTCTAAGCAAAACTTTTGTCCTCACGAACGGGCCCTATTGGGCAGCCTGAAGGGCTGGCCGGCCAATACCGCCTCGTGGGAATCTTTTATGCTACACTTACGTCTTCGATGCCCCCCGAATTCGATTTTTAGAAATATGCTTTTTTATAAACGAATACTATGAAGCAAAAATCAAGTTTTTTTTTTTAAAGTTAAAGTTTGATATTGGTAATTAATATTTGTTTTTATATTTTATCAAATCAAAATGTTCGTAAGGTCAACAAGTTTTGAGATTTTGTGTACCAAACTTGTTGAAAATTGAATGTTTTATCGTTTTTGCTAAAGGGGCCTTTTAAGATGTAACTGTAATAATTTTAAACAGGGGAAGAACATGATATGGAATCACATTCCTTTACTAAATATTGAATGCATAAGAAACTCTCATCACAAAGATAACCACCATACCTTACACTGTGAAGTGCATAGTCTAAAACTGTACTCCTCTGAGAATCAGGAATATTACAATACATCCTCCGCTAACAAGATACTTCAACATATCGATACCTCCTACGTAAGCTATCGTATCACACAAAACGTCGATTTTGACTTTTTTGTATATTTTAGTGAAAACTATCATCCCTAAAATTGAAATCTCAAAATTCCCTCTGAAAGTACCATTTTTACACACGTAAACAAGTTCAATTACGATACTATTCGCTGGAACAGTCACGAGTGCATTTTACGTCTGCGTAAATCTTGACCAAATATAATTTTTTCATTGCAATTTAGTAACACTTCACGTCTATTTATTTCATAAATAAGCACAGTATATTTGCACACCTTTCGCCTTTTTGAGTTTTGGAAATATAATGCATAATTTATATAAAATGTTGCACAGAGGAAAATACATGTGTTTATTGGTTTTAAAAAAATAAATTTTGCATGATGTGTAACCTTCAAAATAAGATCAATGTATGACCAGCGGTCCAGGTTTGTAACAAAAAATTGTAGTTATTTTATATATTATTCATGCAAATCATTTCGATGTTTCAATTCAAATGTTTACATATTTTAAGTAATTTACGAAGTAAACTATCGTGAGTGTTAGATACAATACTTTTTCAAAAAAAAAAAGCTATCGTATGTGTAACATACGATACTTTACGTTGGGTAACAATGGGCAACAAGAGTTGTAACTACCACATACGACAAGTGAGGCTAGTATTTGAGCGACGTAAACTATCGTATCTACCACTTACGACAATTGTCGCTAGTATTTTCACGCAGAAAATTATCGTAAGAGTATTTCCATAAAATCTATGGAAAAATCTTTAAAATGATACGTAATTTGAAGAATATCCAACAGTAAATGTAAGTAGGTATAGCAGCTATTACTAACTTTACAAACTTCAAACAGCTCTGCTGAGAATGTTGTTTTTCAACATACGATAGTTTACGTAGGAGGTATCGATATCTGTCCTACTACTCGGAGCTGCATAGTGAAGTGCTGTCATCCCTTAACTGTCCCTCTGACTAGTATTAGCTCCTGCATCACGTAAGACATTTTACATCTTAAATTCGGCGATGAGGTTTGCCACCCATCCTGAATGTCTTGATTTTATATTGGCACGGAGAAGACAGCTTGCATGTTTTAAATGCAGCTGGTCTGCTGGCTACCCCACTTGTGGGATATGCCGTGATGGTATAGTAGTAGTAGTAGTAGTATCACATAAGTACTCGACTGCAGCCAATCTCCCATACTGAGCTGCACACATGAAAGCTGCTCTCTTATCAACATCTCTATGTTCTGTACAAATATATTTTATGATATCCATACAGCAACTCTTTATTGCTAACTCGTTCTTTTAAATGAATATGTACATGCCTCCTATTTTTCTCTATTGGCCGCATAGTACAGAGCTGTGTTTCCATATATATTTATTCCCCTTTCACGACACAGGCTTCTAGCTTACTGTGAAAGGTGTATAAGGTTGTATTTGGGCTTATAACAAAACCCAGATATATCTTTTTTTTTTTTTTAAATATCTTTGCGCATTGAGTCGTCATTTATCATTAAAATGTATTACAAATTTAGTACATATTGATGAAATGCTCTTACATAAAATGATTCATTGAAGAGCTCATTGATAGTATTATTTTGTATGTAAGTAAAGGAAACTTCAGCCATCATTCTTAGGTACAGAGGTATCCCTATAGACCTCTTAGTATCTCTCAGGGCTTCAGACATTCTCTCCAGAAATTTTTTAGCTCCTGAATCAGCCTCTACTTTATAATTTAAACAGTTGGACCAGTAATTAGACAAGAACTTGCACTGATCTTCCAAAGATATTTCTTTAAGACTTGTAGAGATAGTGGAATGTTGGTCCTCAACTGAGGGTGCGTAATGTTGTCGTGTGGCGAGGTAGACGATGCAAGATGTATCCTGTACGAGAGATTTAAGCAATGCCCTAGCTACATCCTGTTTGTCTGTTGAGACTTCATCTAAGTCATCAAACAGAAATAGTAATTTATTATGTTCAGGCTTACATTTTATATAAAATTCCAATAAACCCTTCGCCACAAAAGTGATCTTGTTCAAAAATACAGTTTTCAATAACAATTCAAAAATATTTTTACTATCATGATATTCTGGTATTGCATCTGTAACTATCTTATCCTTATAATTTAACCTTATAATCCATTTAGATTTCTTCATTCGTTGAGACATATGAGTCAGATATGTGGACTTGCCCATCCCAGGATCGTCTGATATGATTATAAATGATTGTGACTCTGGTGAAGTCAAGTCTATGGTTTGGTATTCGCACTCACTCTGTCTCAATAGTTCCATGGACCCTTGAGATCGTATCCACTTCAGATCCTCATCACCGCACCATTCCAGTAAGTGAACTGTATTGCCTTCTTCACATAGCTTCTCATACTCTCGCTCTCCTTCATCTCCTGTGCAGATTATAATGTTATCCATACATTTTTCTATTTCAGTAAGATCCTGATTATCTTGTTTGCTTTTGAATGTTTCATTATTAGTTAAATTTTTCACCACAACACTAACTTTGTCTCCACTGTTGCGTATTTCAGCCATCTTCTCTGCATTAAGTTTTATAATTTTACTCTTCTGAATTAGATTCCTCTGTATATAGTATGTTGGATCAAATACTTCACGTACACTCAAAGACTCGTCTTCTGTTTCAACCCAAAATATCTTCTTCAAAGTTTCATTTTTCTTTTGAGTAATTTTGCACAGTTCCTGAAATGATTTCTTTTCATCCGTTTTTTTATCAAACAAAACTATCTTCTTGTTGTCTTTATAACATTCGAACGTGGCTTTATCTTGCTGGTATAACCTCTGCAGACCAACACGACTAACAGCAAACACGTAACCATTATCTTGTGATAAGATTTCTTTGAAATCTTCCACAGCCAGATTATAATTATTACATTGTACATGTGCCGCATATAAATCAGATATATTTTGTGGTTCCTTCGCTATTATAATTTTCTTATCAGCTGCAATGTGCTCTGCTATCTCACTTAACATATCAGTGTAATCTATTTGACATTGTTTAAAAGTTTGCCACGACTCTTCTAACATATTTCCTAATGATGTTTCTACTCCTTGGAATTTTAGAATTTCATGTGTAAACACTTCAGAATCATCTGATATATCACTCGCTAATATCTCTCCAGTGATTTCTTTTCCAATATCACTTATGTCATTATGCGATATGAAAATCAGTTTGATATTATTTAGATCCTTAATAATATCATTTAAATCAGTTTCCATTATCCACTGGTACATATCACAGTCACTATAGTTATCATTGACATTACAGTCACTACAGTGGAACACTACTATTGATGATGAGGGCTCACTAGATACATCCTTCAGAGGCTCAATCTCTCCTGCACCAGTCACAATGTCTTGCAGAGACATTCCTTTCTTCATCACTTCCTTCACATTGACAATATACAAGGAGTTATTATCACTTTGCTTGGGGAAAGCTTCAATGAGTTTCTTGATCACAATGCAGGGGGACTTCCCCTTTATGATGATTGATACAACAGTTTCAGTAACATTCTCTAACTGAATCTTAAATTTATTGATGTGCTCCTTATCAAAACTTATAGAGGAATATGTTTTGTCTATATTATTTTTCTGTACTGATGACCTTTCTTCCAAATAAGCTTTCATTAATAAATTATTACAATCTACTTTACTGAAACACTTCCCGTCTTTGTAAATAAACCACTGACTCATTTTATTGAAAATATACTGATGCATGGCTCTAATGTTGCAGTGTTTGAAGTAAGGATGTTCTTTCAATAGATTTTCTATAATATCATCCATAGCATTAACGTCTGGTTGATTTGTGGCTAAAATAAACAACTCAAGGAACTCCCTCAGTAACTCTTCATATATGGAGCATATATCTCCAGAGTCTTCACCCAACTCTCCCTCCACATGTATACTAGAATTTTCAATTTGTCTTTGTAAATTCGTGACAATATCTTTGTTTAAACCAAAAACTACCTTCCTAAAACGTGAGTGCATTGAGTCTATTTCTTTGAACTTCCCCTCCCCATAGATGAAATCCACCTGTACTCCTGTCACTTGGTTTCCACTAAACTTCAACGCATCTCTGTATAAACCTGATTCTATTATATTCATATCCTTTTTTTGTGATAACTTTAGACGTTTACCTTCCTTTATACTTTTAACAAAGTCTTTTGCAAACTGTGCTATAAAGAGATCAAAACAATGTTCATATTTGAGTTTGTGAAATCCTGAAGAACATATTTTCCTTAAGAATGATGGTATTTTATCAGCAGAGAGCTCTGTGGAACATTCTTTAATGGTTTTATTCGCAGAACAATTTGTAAAGAGCACTAAAGCCTTTATTGAGTGTTTCTCACTTTTCATAAAAGGTTTAATGTTTATTACATAGGAACTAAAGTATTTGGCGAAATTAAAATCCCGATCTGTAGAGGACGCCAGTGTCTTCATAGTAATTTCCTTCTTTTTTGATGACTTGTATTGAAGTTGTATCATTGTTTCATATATGTTGTCACTATTATCATATTGCTCAATTACGATATCGCTAAAACTACCTGCGAAGTCTTGTTTGACTTCCACCTTCAGCTGGATGTTGCTTGAATCAGAAGCTAAACACGGCAAAAGAGCGACCAACATCTCTAACGGATAGAGTGCACCAGCTGTGTCAACCATGGGTCCTTTGGGATAGTCCATTGATTTAGCGGGTTCCATTTCAACTGAAAGCAGTAACAATATGTATAAATGTAAAGAAAACCACCTACTCCGTTAGTTTATTTATTTGAATTTAGAATTTTTGTTTTGACAGTTGGTGAAATTATTTTGTTTGTAATTTTGTGTTAGTTTTGAAAGACCTGAAATAAAGACTTTAAATGTTGTTTTTTTGATATATTTCAGGTAATTGTTTTATTATTGTTTATTTTATATTTAGGTAGTATTATTAAGTTTCTTTTATTTAAATTTTGATATATTTCAGAAAAACACAGATTGCTTTATTTCAATGTTGATCTAACATGTTAACACAAGATATGACAGGACGAACAAATATTGTGTCGCAAAATCGAATGCATCTAACTTTTTGTTGAACAGGGTAGTGAATACTTCAGAAAAATAATAATTATTAATATACTTGTTTCTTTATTTATATAATGAACGGCTATATAGGCCTTTGACATAATATACAATAAAAATAACAATATATAGAGAAAAACATATTATAAAAGTACCTACACATTAGCATGAGTGCAAGGCAAAATAATTTAGCAACTACCTAATAATATAAAACAAATGTAGGCGAAAAAAGGCAACTCCTTAAGAGAATCAGCCAACAACGAGCTAACTGGATTGGCCACAACATCAGGCACCCAGGACTACTCATCGCCATCGCGGAGGGTAAGACCGAGGGAACAAATGGCAGAGGCCATTTGTTCCCTCGGTTCCCAGAGACCAAGAGACGCATATATGGACCAACTGAAGAGGGACATGAACTGTGGCTCATACGTAGAGCTTAAAAGACTGGCTGAGAATAGGGAGGAATGGAGAAGAAAAACCAAACTCGTTGCAGACCAATCCAATGGATTGTAACTAAATATATATATATACCTAATAATATGATGGTTAAAGTATACACAATTAAACAAAATAAAAGATAGAGATATATTTTTTTTTATTTATTTAATATACGGCAATTGCCTTTTACAAAAAATAATATTACAAGATAAAAGAGTTATGTTGAGACATCAATTTTATTCCACCACTTTTCCTGTCTTTTTCAAGAAACGTTTTCCCATTTTTGTATCGTAGAAGTCATCTTTTTTAAAATGATGAGAACATATTATAGTAGTATGATTATTTGGTAGCTAGGAATGTCCCTGCGGTCGTCTTGGACAAAATTTATCCACTTTTCTCTCTTAAATGAGATGGACACGGAAACCTACAATTATACATTTTTGCATTAATTAACAGATCAGCATGATTTCAAAAACTACAATTAGTTTTCGTATGTACATTATTTAACGTTTACATAAAAAAGCCAAACAAATTTTTTTTCGTTGTAGTTACAACCCTTAACCCGATACATTATATATCGAATATATAAACAATATTTAGAAAAGTGTTTAATGTTAATACATATATCTTCTCGTTTACACGCCTTCCATTACAACAAGAGCGGAGGAGATAGATATACATTCCCATTATGTACCCTACTGTGTATTTCGACTGTTATTTTTTTGTAGACTTGACTACAAATAATATATCGACGGTAGAAAGGTAAATTGACTGAACACTTCAATAAATTTTAAAGTTTAAAAAAATCACAACACTTTAACGAATTAATATATGTCATACTCTTCTACTACAACAAGTTTATAAGTATTCAAGTATTATGAAGTGTTTATTGCAGTATATAAAATTCTATTTACTTATCCCTGGGAGGTTATTAAATTGTTAGTCAGTCAATGGTTTTTTGAGAACGTTAGATTAAACAACTGACATCCTAATCTTGTATACTGTAATATCTTATGGAACTGATTGCCAATGTGTATTTGCACCCCAAATATGCAGCAGAAATAAGGAATGGAATGTAAAAAGTAAATTTGCATGACCCATAACATTTATCTAGCTCGCTTTAAGATCATGCCAGTAGAAAAAGACGATCTAATGAGTATATATTTCTCAAAAAGCTAAAAATAGTGTTCAGTCAATTGGCCTTTCCACCGTCTATATTTTTTAAAGTTTTTCTTTACCACTCACACTACATTACAACATCAAGGAGTGAAAGAGATAGAAAGAATTCAAATTATTTTGAATATTTTTAAATGGTGTGAATTTTATAAATTTGATTTAGAAATTCAAAATGCTTAAATTAATTACATAAATATGATCAATAAATTCTACTTACCGGTGAAATGTCACTCCATCACTTTTTTTATCTTTACAGATCGATTTGTACAGGATTTAAGCGCACAATTTGGCATATTTTCAGCTCTGGACACGTCACGTACCCAATGATATATAAATATCGACTGAACCATGGAACGGCTAAACTGTGGCCTCATGCCGCAGTTGCATCCGACAATTTATTTGTTCTACCTGTCATATCTAATGTTAACATGTTAGATCAATGTATTTCAAGTATAAATCTCCATTATAAAACAACATTAATTGATAATATTTAACAACATGGATAAACTGAGATTCGACTTTGCTGTGAAACAAACAGAAGATGGAAAATCAAACATCATATGCATTACTTCATTAGCAACACCCGAAGGATGGAATTTTGGAATATCAGTTGAATATCAAGCAGCAAACCTACACCAAGTAATTATAAAAACTTCTCATTTTGCCAAGATAAAAACATCATTAAACAAAAGACATCGAACAAGGAAAATATGGATAACCTTGACAGATGATATTTCAAAAAGGCTTGTATTTAGGTGATCATCAAAAATATACCAAAATCGTCACCAAATAATTCAATATGATCGCCAAAATAGTAGATTGATCATCAAATCGTGATCCTCAAATATTTATAAATTGAACCCTAAAAAATAAAATATTGTCACCAAACAATTCAATATGATCGCCAAAATAGTAGATTGATCATCAAATCGTGATCTTCAAATATTTCTAAATTAAATCCAAAACAATAAAACATTTGCCGGCAAAAATAAAATCTTATTCCAACATAAATTTCCTACAGTTTCGTACACATTACTTTTTCTATGGAAAAAATACTCGATAACGGGTGGGGCCAATTTATATTCGAACTAAATTTTATTTTTCTAAATAAAATCTAATTCGAATATAAATTTCCTTAAGTTTCGTACATAATACTTTTTTATGGGGAAAAAATACTCAGTACGGGTGGGGCCGCTAGAAAAAAGTTTTTTCCAAAAACTTGACCAAAAAATAATTCTACATTTCCTCAAGTTTCGAAGATATTACTTTTTCTATGGAAAAAATACTCGACAACGGGTGGGGCCGCTCAAGTATCATAGTTCCTATAGTAGTGCATCTGCAACAGGTTTGAGTATTCAAATATTATTATTGTAGTCGTGGATAGTGAAATAATAAAAGGGTCATGTCATTTTAAGCATTCTTAAGAAATCACGATAGTGAAGAAAGAGACTTTCTAATGAATTTACTTAACGATTTTTGTTATTAGAATGACAAATTTGGCGATCAATCTACTATTTTGGCAAGCAATCTATTTATTTTATGGTCAAATGTATTTTTTGGTGGTCATACCGAAATATTTTGACGATCGGAATTTAATATTTGTATATTATAATTTTGATGTTAGTTTCATTTATTTGATGATATTTATTTTATATTTTGATGATCGGAATATGAAATATTTGGTGGTATTGTTTTGGTGTTAATTTTACTTTTTTGATTATCGTTTTATTTTTCTGATGGTCGGTGACTAAGATCAAAAATATTATTTGATGATCATTTATATAATACCGTTTCAAAAATACATATATCTAAATGACGAACAAAATTTATAATTCAATGATTTTTACTTAGAAGAAATTTATGAAAAAACAATTAATACTGAATTTATACCTAGTTGCCTCAAATGAAATGTTGGAAAAACTGTTAAAGCAAACGAATTCATGATTGAAAAATTTACAGGCAGAAATTCCAGTGGATGAAAATTTTTAATTTAGAATGTAAACGTTTTAAAATCGAGGATGATATAAAAAAATAGAAAGCCTTTTTGGAATACTCCAGTCAAGATTGGTAGCAAAACCAAGTGAATTCCGCAAAAATTATGTTATAATTATCTTATTATATAAATTTTCATGAATATAGGTATATTTATTTTATTCTCTTAATTTTTCATATTGGTATACTAATGAGACTGGACAATAGTGAATTTTAGGTCGGTTCAGATCGCTAACAAAACAAGATATTATTGTTAATTAACAAAAATAGTCAATGATTGAAATTTGTGAAATTTGATTCAATTTAATATATGACCTGAATACGCCTCTGATATTTCAAGAGAGAGTATGTTATGTATAAAATCATATATCTGTATATTATATAATATCTGAAATAAGCTTTTGGTAACGATTGAACTAGGATTTTTACGAAATTATATTCATTGACTAGGTATCTAATAAATAACAAATTTGAATTCTGTTGTGTGTGAAAAATTTGATATTGATTTGTGAATTTGTGAATATGAATCATTTTTTTCTTTTGTGAATTTTCAGCACGGAGAAAGTAGGTACCTTTATACACAACAGAAATTTTATTTTGATTGTCACAAGAATATGTTTATATGTGTTTATATAAATTTTCTTTTGAGGGTCCGAAAACGTATCTTTCAATAAGATAAATCATGTGCCAAAATCAATAAATGAAATTTATTAAAATTTCATCAATCGTTTTTTGACGGGTTATTACGCTATACGTATTAGAAATATTTATATTTTAATGACACGAGGTGCAAGGTGATTTAGGTAAACGGTTGGATATATATATATATATTATGTAGATATATAATATCTCTACATAATACACTATGTTCGAGTATTATTATTATCATGGCTCTTATAAGTATGTGGTTGATGTGAATGTGAATCTAAATATTATAAAGACGAAATTGCGAAAAGAAATTTATTTCTTTGCATAGAGTGGATAATCTTGATTCTTTAGTTTCCGTACTTCCAAATCGAATTAAAATTCGTCTTTATTTATTCGCACTATAAACTGCACCTTAAATATTTCCAGCTCTGGAATACTGGATTCAGAAGCATAACATCATCATATGGGTAATACAACTTACAAGTGAAGTTAGTGTTATTTAGTAAATGTAAAAGTATGGAGAGAGAGAGAGTAATATAATCAGATATGTACCTGTACTGTGCTGTGCTGTGCTAGGACGAGATGATGAACTTTCTTGTATGATATAGACTTTGAGAGATGTGATTTCTTTCTGTCCTTGAATGAACTGGAAAATATACAAACAGAGTCAATACAATCAGTGACACAATACAACCTAATCAGCGTGTGGTGTAGGTTTATTATTACTAGTACTATACCATCACGGCATATAACACAAGTGGGGTAGCCAGCAGACCAGCTGCATGTAATAAACATGCGAACTGTCCTCTCCGTGCCAACAAAATCAGCGTAGGTTTATGACATTGCTTGGTACAGTCATTAAAACTTGGATCAGAAATTCAAAAATCTCCTTTATTTTGTATTTTATAAAATATTAAATGGACATAATATCTTAGCCTTAGTATAAATAATATTTATTAAATACCTGACTGTGGAGGAGGTGACGTGTTCTTAAGGAGGAAGAGTCTTACTGGACTATTCACTGTTGTCTAGTAGGTTGTGGTGAGACTTATTGGAGGTCTGGAAAATATAAAAACACATAATAAATACCTCGGGAGCAAAATAACATGGGACGGTCGATCTAAGAGTGAGGTCGACAGCCGTATACATCAGGCTAGACTTGCAATATAGACCAAACAATATAGACCTGAGACTGAGAATACTCCTCATCAAGACCTATGTATGGAGTATCCTGATGTACGGCTGCGAGACATGGTGCCTATCTGAGAGAGATAAACGAAGACTAGAGGCGTTTGAGATGTGGACCTATAGAAGACTATTAGGAATTTCCTGGAGAGACCACATCACAAACGAAGAAGTTCTTCAAATAATCGAAGGAGGAAGGCACCTACTCAAGATCTTGTCAGAAAGGCGTGCAAGGTGGATCGGCCATGTAATACGACAAGAAGGCCTCTTGCATGCCGTAATGGAGGGTATGACCGAGGGGACAAACTCTAGGGGACGCCCACGCCGAGAGTACCTGGAGGACCTGTTGGTGGACATGCGCTGCTCATCATATGCAGAATTCAAAAGAACCGCACAAGACAGGGAGGAGTGGAGGAGAAGAATTAAAGAGATAATTGTTGCAAACCAATCCCAGGATTGAAACCAGAGAGAAAGAATAAATACAAATTCACACTTACAATAAACTATTTTCAGATATGTATGTTAACTAATATCAATGTCAAAATGTACCTATTTATTTTAATATTATCAACTCCACCTTCACGACACAAGTTATTGCTAAGCACAAGGAGGAGGATGAGGAGGGTGCTTATTATATTCACATTACTTAGTACAAGGGGGAGGAAGAGGAGGGCGCTTATTATATTCACATTACTTAGTACAAGGAGGAGGAAGAGGAGGGCGCTTATTATATTCACATTACTTAGTACAAGGGGGAGGAAGAGGAGGGCGCTTATTATATTCACATTACTTAGTACAAGGAGACGATATTGTTATCTTGAGCAACAGCCCTGAAGAACTGGCCAAAATGCTAAGGGAAATAAATGAGGCATCAAAGAAAGTGGGACTTATCATGAATCTGAAAAAGACCAAGGTGATGGGCACAGAAGGCTCCCAAATTATGGTAGATGGAAACCTAATAGAAAATATCCAAGAATATGTATATCTAGGACACGTCATAAGACTAGGCAGAGAAAACCAAACTGCTGAGGTCAAAAGACGAATTGGATTAAGTTGGGCAGCCTTCGGGAAAATGAGTCATATACTCAAAAACACCAAAATCCCAATGAACCTTAAACGAAAAGTATACGAGATGTGCATAGTACCGGTTGCAACATACGGCCTAGAAACAGTGACACTGACCAAACAGAGTACCGAGAAAATAAGGGTTACCCAAAGATCCATGGAAAGAGCCATGCTGGGCATCACCCTGAGAGACAGAGTTAGAAACGAAACGATACGGCAAAGAACAAAAGTAACAGATATTGCCCAACGTATCGCATGTCTCAAATGGCGGTGGGCAGGTCACATGGCCAGAGATCCAGAAGATAAGTGGTCAAAGAGGGTCTTAACCTGGAAACCAAGAACAACTACCAGGAGTGTAGGAAGACCACCACTTCGATGGAGGGATGACCTGGTCAAGTACGTCGGTGTCAACTGGATGCAGAGAGCCCAAGATAGAGCGGCGTGGAAGGCGATGGAGGAGGCCTTCGTCCAGGAGTGGACGGGAGTAGGCTAGGAAGAAGAAGAAGAAGAGTACAAGGAGGAGGAAGAGGAGGGCGCTTATTGAGTTCGTCGGTAGTCTGGGGGTAGAGTCTCGGCCTTGTGAACAAGGGGTCCGGGGTTCGATCCCAGGTGCCGGCAAATTCCCCTTTCACGACACAAGCTTTTAGCTTACTGTGAAAGGTGTATAAGGTTGTATTTGGGTTTATAACAAAACCCAGATATGTCTTTTTTAAAAAAAAAAAAAATATATTCACATTACTTAGTACAAGGGGGAGGAAGAGGAGGGCGCTTATTATATTCACATTACTTAGTACAAAGAGGAGGAAGAGGAGTGCGCTTTTTATATTCACATATTACTTTTTAATAAAAAACTAATACATAGCTATGTATGTATGTATGTACCTTTACAGGAAGAAATTGCTGAACTTGTTATACATCTGTACATATGTTACTGTTTGACGTGGCAATGCAAATGACATCAGTAGGTAGCCATCTATACACCTCTATGTATCTTATCTAATCTAATATAAAAAAAAAAAAAAATATTATCACTCTGGGTGTGGCTCTGACACATACATATGTAGGTAGGTAGGCACTTACATATTGATATATTCATTTCTAATTCATTTTCATCGCAATTTTCTAGACTAGAACTATCTTCAAGAAAATACATAACATCAAATAATTAGTTAACACTAAGAAGTATACTTTTATAAAACAATACATATTATTATTATTATTATTTTATTTTTATTTATTCTTTCTTAACTGTAGGTACATTGATAAAAAACAATTACATAAAAGGTATACATTCAAATTAAATACAATTAATTACATAGATACCTATGCATATTTATATAAAATATTTTACAAGGCAAAATAAAATATACGGAGTTGGCTAATTTATAATCATATTAAAGTGTTTTTACTTATTTACAAGGTATAGGTTTTACAAAAAAATTGAGTTTTTCATGCAAAAAAGAAATTATAAAAATGTAAAAATTATTCAAAAAAACTGCACAATCATTAAAAAACTGATTTCCTTATTAGGTAGGTACACATTTTCAGAGTAATTATTTAAATGAATACTTGTAGATTGTTAATAGTAACAAATTACCTATATAAGTAATGATGAATTGAACCTTCATATTATGGCAAAATAATAAATAATATTTAAAATAGTATCCCCATAATAATTGAGATTATGTGTTTGGTAAGTAATTCCCTCAGACCTTAAGGCGCCCCTTTAGCAAAAACAATAAAACATTCAATTTTCAACAAGTTTGGTACACAAACTCTCAAAACTTGTTGACCCTATGAACATTTTGATTTAATAAAATATTAAAACAAACATTAATTACCAATATCAAACTTTAACTTTAAAAAAAACTTGATTTTAGCTTCAAAGTATTCGTTTGCCTATGCCTAATGATAGTTGGCCAAAAAGAGCACTGTTCTTCCATCCGCAGGGGTTCCGTCGGCCCGGGCGTCCCTATTTCACAATACCTACACCGTTCGTACGACAACGATATCAGAGCGCAAGGAATGTCGTGGAAAGAGGTGACGCAATTGGCACAGAGACGCTCTGAATGGAGGAGGCTGGTTTCTGCCCTGTGCTCCCGAGAGGAAGGTTGAGGGCGATGATGATGATGATGATGAGTATTCGTTTATAGAAAACCATATTTCTAAAAATCCAATTCGGGTGTGTGTTTGGTACATATGTAAATGCACGAGAATCCTACAAATATTCTTATATTTTTTTAATATTGCGAATACTTAGATAGTTACCTACTACAATTAAAGAACAAGTAATTTTTTTTTGTTTTCTTCATGGATATTGGCAGATTTAAAAAATATTTTTTTTGAAAATATTTCTCATATTTTGAAACCAAAAATCACCACATGAACTCGATTTTTTGTATACTAAGTTTGCTAAAATCTATAATATTTATATGCTTGATAGGATGAATAAAAAATATATTTATTTTACAAATAATTTGTATTTTCATATAACAAAGAGTAGGTACCTTAATATATCTCGTCAGTCTGCGATTTATTTATTTTTTAGTAAAAAACTAATGTTGGCAATAAATATTTGTTTTTTTATTTAATCAAATCAATATGTTCGCAAGGGTCAACAAGTTTTGGTAGTTTTTCTATCGAATTTGTTGAAAATTGAATATTTTACCGTTTTTGCTAAACGGGGCCCTTAAAGGGTTACACAGATTCAGTACACAATATTTTAACATTCTTATTAATGAATTTGGGAACATTATAATTATTTCTCATTTAATTTAATTATTGTATTACGCAAATGTCTGTTAATGTTTTTGTCCTTTTTTAAATACACTGAATAATAATTCCTACGCATTCTATATAAATATATTATACTATTGTGACTTACTTGAATAAATTTAATAAATAAATAAATAAAATAAAATAAATATAACTGTAGTAATGTGTGTACCATAAGTAGAGCTGATAGGTATTATAGAGATGAGAAAATAAAATAAATACCTGAATAAGTAGAAGATACAGAACTAGTAGAGAAGTCTTCTATGTGATGTGATGTAGCAATATACCATAATATATTATGGTAATACCATTACCGACCACACCTATATGTACAATGACTGTGTTTCATTTAATATCCTAATCTTATCTTGGCGAAAATCATCCAAACAAGGATGCATCGCCAATAATAAAAAAAATAATCTTATCTATAGATAAGGACACGGTTCAAGTTATATACCTACCTAGTACCTACATATTAATTTGAATCGTTACTCTTTATCAAATATTTTCAGAGACCTATAAATTGCTGTCACTGCCTAATAATCCGGAATCCTAATGTACAACTGCTGAAATATCAGAAAATGAGGCTTGTGACTTTCAGAATAACAATCCCTTACGCTCATGATAAGTCTGGGTGGAATTTCCTTTGGGGAGGGAAGGGAGAAGAGATATACACATCCTCCGTTTCCTTTCAAATCCTCACTATTTAGCTTATCCCAAGGAGATTTTCCAGTTTACATCGGTGCATGGACTTCCATTAAGGTCAGGGAACAATAATTTGCTCTCGGTTCCATCGCAGTCTATCCTTTTCTTGATTTAAATATAAATTAGTCTCACGATGATATGTATTATATTATAATATGGTACCTATTAAAATTACACTTTGACATACATAAAGAGCATCATTTCTATTATGCAGATACTACATATTACTTTATGGACACAGTAACTAGGTAAGACAGAGGAAGAATAATACACTCTATACTCTATATCATCCTCTTTCTTTCTCCACTTTCAGTGATCACTCCGGATGATCCTCCAAGATGAATAGGTCTGAACAGGCGTTTCATCAATAGTGATCACTAGCTATGACGGATGAAAGCGATTACAGCCCGTCATAATTTCGATGAAAGGACCTTTCACTGAAACGACCATAAACAAGTTTTATCTTATTTTTTGTTTTTTTCTCTATGAATGTGTATTGAATTTCAGAATCATGTACAAAATTATTATGCAGTCGAGAGCTGTATTAGTTTGTTAGGGCTATTTTTCATTTTTTAATTTATTTAATTATTTTTGTACGAATATATGTCAAACTACATACAACATGACTGAGAATGTTGACATGGTAGTGAAAGCATAGGATGAACAAATGTGAACAGACGTGTTCACTTTCGATGAACAGGTTTGACCCTGACACTCTGGATGATCATCCAAAGTGAAGCAATGTGAATGCTACTTTAGCATCTTATTCACATTGATAGAGATATAAATGTTATAGTTTATATGTCCTCAGGTTTGTATGGAAATTGAATATATTATTTTTCTACATATTTTATCAAAAGGGAACATTTTTTATTTTGTATGCAAAAATATTTGAAATCAGATCATGATAGAGTCAGTTTAAATAATTTCCCCCATTTTAACTATTTCTGAGGGATAATGTATTTTGTTTGGACTATTTAATTATTAATTCCACAGAAAAGCCGCGAGTAAAACAACATCTTGTAGGTATATATTTTTCAAGCAGGTACTGAGCAGACAAAAATATTTTGAGAATCTCTGATTTAAGATGGTCTTATAATACCCAGAAATGTGTATTATTACTATGTTTGCTTTCCGGCTAGAGAGACATCGAAGGAGTGTAGTCAAAAGATTCCACACACGGGGGTATTTTGGCCGGCCAGCCCTTCAGGCTGCCCACTATGGCGCCTCCGGTGTGGACAAGATTTTTTAAGTGTAGAATTTCGGATAAACGGAAGTCCCTGTGTCCATAAAGACTTCTGCGGTATCCGGGTGGTCGGTGGGTCCTTCAATGTCTAGGTCTTATAATATTGCGACAACAATTTTGGTTTGAATGTGCGGATAAATAGGAGTCTACAACTATTGAAATACCCGGGTGTGAGGTGGGTCTCTCGTCAATGGCTGTCTGTCACTGTGCACCACTATTTACATAACATAATTCCTCGAATGTAGATGTTATCGGTAATTTTATTTATTTTTCTATATTTAATCAATACCTACATGGCATCACACATAAGTAGGTACCTACCTTCTACAGCTATATAAACTCTAGATAAATATTTGTATATGTTTGTTAATATGTACCTATAGGGGTGTGTATATGCCTATATATATATGAAAGACTGTATGATCTAATTTTCATCCGAAATGCATGTACAACATGCATTCCATTAATGAAAGATCATGTAATTTTACGCAGGAGATAATATAAGATGAATGTTTTACTCCATTTCACTGCGTACAGTCTGGCAGAGGCTTGGCTCTTGCCTTTGCATACGAGACGAGACACGGCTTGTCACCAGAACATGCAGATTGGATTCGTCGAAAATATATGATGTATTATTCGATAGGTATGAATCAAATCACAAACTATGCATCACTTGCAGGGTATATTACGAGTCAAGTACTCGACTCGTAATACAGAGGTGATGGGTTCAAATCCCAGTAGGTGCGGTTGACTGGATGAAGTCGCTTTTCAGCGATGAATGCAGTCACCCGCTCTGAAAAATATTGATATGAGAGAAGCATAAGGGAGAAAAAGGTGGAATTGTTGAATGTTACCATGGTGTAAAGCACTTAAGCCAGCCTATGCCGATTCGTAAGCGTCGGAACACCTAATACTCTCGTCTCTACCCTGCAAGTGATGCATAGATTGTGATTTGATTCATACCTATCGAATAATACAGCATATTAACACTTTCGTAGGTGTAAAATTCCATGTTATACGAATAAAAAATCACTTCATCAATCAATATATATATATATATATATATATACGAGGGCGGTCCGATAAGTAGGTACTTAGCCTACATAAGAAAAAATGAAAATTTTGGAAAAGTGGCAATTTATTTTTCAACATAGTCTCCTTTTAGCTCGATGCACTTGACCTAGCGATGTTCCAACTTCTTTAACCCGTCTGAAAAATACGTTTTCTCGAGGTCTGCAAAATAAGTCTCCGTGGCGGCGATGACCTCCTAATTCGACATAAATTTCTGCCCGGTGAGTGACTTTTTCAAGTTTGGAAACAAAAAGAAGTAGCACGAGACCAAATCTGGAGAATACAGTGGATGGACCAGCAGTTCGTAACCCAATTCAAACAATTTGGCCGTGGCAATGTCGATGGTGTGAGCCGGTACATTGTCATGGTGGAAGAGCACTTTTTTTTCGTCGAATGGGGTCGTTTTTTTCTGCGATTCGGCGCCGAATCGGCCCAATTATTTGGCATAGTAGAGCCCTGTGATCGTTTTATAATTTTCCAGGTGGTGGATGTAGATCACACCTTGTGAATCCCAGAAAATAGTGGCCATCACCTCTCCGGCCGATAATACAGTCTTCGCCATCTTCGAAGCACGTTTGCCGGGTAAAGTGCATTGCTTCGACTGTTCCTTGGTCTCTGGTGGGTACCAGTGAATCCATGTTTTGTCAACGGTCACAAAACGACGCAGAAACTCCTTCGGATTGGTCTTACACAGCGTCAAACACTGCTCTGAAGTGGTCTCACGGTTGCGCTTGTTGTCTGGAGTGAGAAAACGCGGCACCCATTGCGCCGAGAGCTTTCGCATGCCCAAAATTTCATGAATGATATAACCCATGTAGTTTTTTGAGATGCCAATTATCTTAGCTATCTCACGCACTTTCAATTGGCGGTCTCCCAATATGATATCGTGGATTTTTGTCACGTTATCCTCCGTGGTAACCATTTTCAGGGTACCTGGGCGTGGCTCGTCAAAAACCGACGTACGACCACGTCGAAACTCGTAAATCGTATTTTGACAATCGTTATCGAAGAAGAAGAGTCACTGTACACAGCATCCAAGCGCTCTTTGATTTCACTTCGCGATTTCCCTTCTAAAAACAAGAATCGAATCACCAACCGATATTGCTCTTTTTCCATTTTTCTAAAATCCGTGGACCCGCCCGCTTCCACATGCGGTCAAAACAAAACTATGAGTCCAATTCGGCTGAAATTTTGACAGAAGCCATCCACAAGAATGTACTACACGATGGTAAACTTTTCTTGCGATAGTGGTGCCGTCGAGCGCTGAGGCTAAGTACTTATCGGACTGCCCTCGTATATATGTTAAACGAAGTTTTCGCATTTAGCTGGATTTTCACACCTGCGAGAGTGAAGATATTAAGAATATTACCCAACAGACACCTCATCCGCACAACCAACAGACTGTGCAAACTCCCTTTTGTATGAAACAGGAAAGGTGTCCCGATGCTTACGAATCTGCTTAGGCTGGTTTAAGTGCACTTTACCCATGGTACGTTCACCAATCCCACCAATTCCTGTTTCAAACTGTCATGTTCGACCGTCTCACTACCGATATTGAATAGTGACGATAGAATGGACATATGGAAATCCAAGTCTCTCCATGGTCGATTCTAAGAAGTGTTAACATCTCAGAATGTTGATACTGTGGATTCGGTCCATTGGTTGAGATTTGGAGATCTTTTTGGCGAAACCGAAGGATTTGTTTGTGCCATTCAAGACCAAGTAATAGTCACAAACAATTATTCTAAATTTATAATGAAACAAAATATTTCGGATAGATGCAGAGCCTGTTATCGGGAGAGAGAGACATTAAGACATATTTTGTCTGGATTTTCTCTTCTTTCCGGAATAGACTATTTGAAAAGACATAATCAGGTAGCAAAAATATTACATCAAAATTAAGCTTTGAAATTTAAATTAATTGAACAGGAATCAAAATTACCATACTATAATTATTGTCCAGTATCGGTACTTGAAAACAATGACACTAAACTCTACTGGGATCGACCAATTCAAATTGATCGAACTATTATAGCTAATCGACCAGATATTGTGTTGGTTGATCGCAGATGCCGTAAAACATACATCATAGACATCACTATACCGCACGATGAAAATTTAAATAAAGCTGAGCAAGATAAGATAATAAAATATCTTGATCTTGCTCACGAAAGATATGTGGAGAACACCTACCACAATCATCGTGCCTATAGTGTTGTCTGTGAATGGTTTAATACCTAAGAGTCTGTCAAGCAATCTCAGAAAACTGGGAGTAGATGACAGGCTCAAATACAACATGCAGAAGGCCGTACTTCTATCGTCCACCAGGAAAGTAAGAAGGTTTTTGTCCCTGTAGCTCTGTAAGTGATCTCCCATGATTGTACTATTTCATAGAACATCATGGAAGAATCAACTCAAATTATGTTGGGGTTCTACATTTTGAATATAAATTTATTTTAATATTTTATGGTTTTTGTTATTAAATGTTATATTTAAATTTAATTGTTAATCCTATATTGTGTTCAAAATGTAGAATCTAATATTGTTTTGTTAAAGAAATGAGATATGAGATAATAATAATAATAATCACCAATATTATGAGTGAAACACTGACGATTACTTATTGGATGTTTCCAAATACTCGTTCTCTAAATTAAGTTATAGTTCTATCAGCTCTGAAACACCACAACAACAACAAGAATTTGTCTGCAAAATCACTCAGAATTGGGTGGAATGCCTAAATAATAATAATAAAAAAAAAGAATTTGTGTTGAACAAGAGAAAAAATAACGTACAAATTCATTTCAAACAGAAGAGAAATATTACCATCCTGTGTTCCAAAAAAGAGCCTAGATGGACAATTGAATGAAAAAATGAATAATTTAAAAAGTAAGAACCATTCTTTGTCCAAAAAAACTCGGATAAATACTTTAGGTAGGATGTTTTTTAATCCACGTGTAAGAATTTTTAAACAATCGTTTATCAAACAATCTGACAAACAAAACAAAAACTCCTTTAAAAAATGTAAATCATCCCGCGTGGAAATGTATTCAAAAAGTTATATACATGTTCCAAAATTTTCATTGTCACTATCTCTCAAAAGTTGGACATTGAGCAGGAACAAAAAATGTTAAAATAGTTTCAGACAACTTAGAGAATTTTTTAAACCTTTTTGTTGTATATTCCAAAAAAATTCAAAGGTATAAAACTAAATCGGGACTAATTGTATCTTTTTTTCACAAAACGCTTATTCTATGACTACGACAACAAAATGTTAGAGACATCGTATCCAACTTTTGTTCGAGAAAAAAAATTACCTTTGAAAATTTAGATTTAATATTAGTATTAACAATATTGAGATTTAATTAATCTATAAGTTGAAAGTCTGAGAGATCGTATTAGAAACAGTGCTTTACGAGAGAAATGTGGAATGGAAGTTGATGTAATAACAAGGATGAGTGTAAACAAGTAAATATGGTATGAACATGTGAAAATAATGAATGAGGACAGAATGACTAAGAAGATATAGTTGGCTGAGAGGAATGGTGCTCGGAGTCGTAGATGTCCAAATCATGGCAAGATCATTTAAATCAAATTCTACAGGATGATCACATGCTGAGCACATTGAACAGGGGAGCATGCATGAGGAATTATATGACAGTAACGGAAGCGAAAGATCTATGCAAGGATAGAAGGAAGTGGTGCTTGATCCTTTCTGCCTACCCCGTGATGGAAGAGGCGTGATGATTTGTATGTATGTAAATTAAAATTTAAAGATACTTTTATTTTTTGATGGAACTAGCTGTAAGTCTTAAATTTGAATCTAAAATAAAATTAATCAATGAAACATCGTTGTCATACTTTTTGTTCATTTCGTAACAAAGGACACAAAACAGAGAATAATAAATACAAATTTTATTGCAGATAAAAAAAACCTTTCAGAAGTAAGCTACCATCCAACAACATCATACGCCACGATTAATTTTGAGTCTCCATGTAAGTAAGCAAATAATATGTTTTTTTCTTTTATTTCTTATGGAATAAAATTCAAAATACTGAAAGATTCACGCAGATTGACCATGTGAAACAAATTTCGAAAGCCGTAAAATCCTTTTGAAGTAAAATAATATATCATAAAGGAAGCACGAATGCCTATAATAGAATGAAATGATGCCTGCAATACAAAGATAAGGTAATCTATGATTTTTTTCTCTATTTCTTCTCAGTTTATTTTCGAGAAATTCTGGTCGACGGCCTCCTCTTATCCCAAGCTGTCTAAATCTAATTTATACCATATTCAATCAATTCGTCTCTCCATCACTATGGTTATTTTCGTACGCTTCGGGTACAAATTCTTAGTTTCCATTCCTGGATGTATTTATTTCACTATCATTTAACTAGAACTTCAATGTGTTCGTCGGTAGCCTGGAGGTAGAGTCTCGGCCTTGTAAACATGGGGTCCGTGGTTCGATACCAGGTGCCGGCAAACTCCCCTTTCACGACACAAGCTTTTAGTAGCTTACTGTGAAAGGTGTATAAGGTTGTATTTGGGTTTATAACAAAAACCCAGATATATCTTTTTTAAAAAAAAAATAAAAATATTTTAAGTCAGGATATTTGAATTCTACTCACATGTTTCAGTTTAAGTTTAACTAACCGTAATGTATGGTAAACATGAATTCAGGAATATTATTTTAGCAATATTGATACACATGTTGCATACAATCAGGAGTTAGAGATAAATTGAACCGATTCAACGAAACACCTTGGAATACGTCTACATAATATAGATTGTATGTACGAGTATGCAACGATATTCAGCTATGTATTATCATTTAATTATTAAAATAAATATGGATTTTGGTATTAAAAATAACACATTCTGTCTATCTATACCACGAAGTTTTTCACGAGAGGGTAGCCAGTGAATTGTCTACATTATTATTTATTTATTCATTCTTTAAAAAAAAGAGCGTCGAGGAGATGTTTCAGGTTGCCATTATAGGAACATTTTTTTATTTACAAATGATTGTCAGCGTTGGAGGGACGTGACTGAGGAAAAAGAAGATGATTTGTTATTTACTGGATACTGACAGGCGATTTCATACAAAAAGTGATTGAATACAATAAGTTTAACCACAGAGGGCGAATTTTCCGTAAAAGTGCGTCTGCTCCCAACCAACCTTTGTAAGGAAAACATAGGCCCTCCTCCGCCATTTTATTAAAAGATAATATGAGCGCGAAATGTCAAACTATTCGTATAAATATGGAACGAATAATTTTGGACAAACATAAAAATACATCTAAAAAAAATCGCTGAGGACAGGATTCGAACCTGCGCGGGCAGTGCCCATTGGATTTCAAGTCCAACTCCTTAACCACTCGGACACCTCAGCTCATGAAGGAACCTCCATAAAAACGAAATTTTAACTTAGATAACCTACTTATGTTATGAGTAAAACGTGACAAAGAAAACATCATAAAAGTTTTTAACGAGCAAATCATTTGCAAATAATTTATAAAACACAATTACGCCAATTTCTTTTGAATGTTGTGTGCCTTTTGCCCAGAAAGGTTTTAATATGCTAGAACATCTTCTCCGTGCCATAAAAAACAAAAGATTGGCAAAAGAAAGGAAGAATGGCATATCTCACATACGAGGGCAGATTGATAAGTCCGGTAAAAATGAAACAAAGAGTTATTTTTTCGAATGGATGATATTTATTTTTCAACTTTATCTTCTTTTAGAGCTATTTACTTGGTAAGACGATGCTGGAGTTTTTTGATCCACTCTTTGTTGTTATCTTTTCCAAGGCCCTGAAAATACGCCATAGTTTCGGAGATAACCTCCAAATCAGTTGCAAATCTTCGTCCCCCAAGCCATTTTTTCGTGTTTGGTTAAAAGTAGGAATCACTAAGAACCAGGTCAGGAAAATATAGTGGATGGGGAAGCATTTTGTAGCGTGACTTCACCAGCTTGGCCGTTGGAAAGGCGGAAGAATGAGCAGAAGCATAATCGTGGTGAAACAAGATTTTCTTCTTGGCAAGATGATGCCGTTTTGATTTGGTTTATTGATTCAACTGGACCAAAAGTGTAGAGTTATACTCTCCATTAATTATTTTTCCTTTTAAGAGGAAATCAATCAAGACTGTACCATGTGCGTCACAGAAAACCTTAGCCATAGCTTTGTCTGCTGATGGAACCACCTTGACCTTCTTCGGAGCACTTCCACCAGCTTCCACCCGCTGCTTGGTTATTATTTTGTCTCTGGTGTGTGAATCCTTGTTTTATTTACATTGATGAAACGGTGTAAAAACTCATCTGGATTTCGTTCAAACAGCCGAAAATTAGCATGGGAAAGTGTCATTCATTCACGTTTTTGGTCAATTTTCAACAAACGCGGCAGTCATTTTGCTGAAAACTTTTTAATACGCAAATTTTCATGAAATGTTATGAAAACTCATTCATACGAGATGTTCAAAGTGTTGGCTACCTTTCAACTTCATTCATCGATCTCCCAATACAATATCGTGGATTTTCATGAGCATTTATGGAGTGGTTACCTCAACTGGACGTCCTGATCGAAAAGGGTCTTCCGAGCTCGTTCTACCACAACGAAATTCAGTAAACCACTTACAAATCATCTTAAGTGACGGAGAAGATTCACCATAATAGTTATCAAGACGTGTCCGTGTCCGTGATGATTTTTTTGCGTAAAAAGTAGTGTTTTATCAACACTCTAAATTCACTTTTTTCCATTTTTACAGGAAAAGAACGACTTGTCCGGTCTAAACGACTGAAAAAACAATTCCAAATTCAAATTTCAGTATGAAATTTCGTGTATGTTCCTTCAAAGCAAGTACCTGTCCAAACATGTCATAACTTTTATGCTAGTATCACTGCTTCATCCATTTTTACCTAACTTATCAATCTGCCTTAGTATGTATCTCATCGCTGATTTTAAGAACAATGCCTTTGAAATATTACCTACGTAAGATAGTATGTATAACAAACCAAATAATATATGATATACATAGAACCTTCTTCTTCTTCTCAAAGTGACATGCCAGGTCCCTCCAACGTCGGCTATCACCCTGGCGTAGGCTTCTCAGTCCCGTGCAAGCCGGAACAGCTCTTCCACCCTCTGGACTCCTGTCCACTCTCGGATATTTCTTAGCCAGGACATCTGCCGCCTTCCCACACCGCGACTACCCTCAATTTTTCCCTTCAAAATGAGTTGGAGCAAGTCATATTTCTTATTTCGAAGTAAGTGTCCCGAATATGGCATTTGTCACATTTTCATATTGGACAATATTTTAAGAACAATGCCTTTGAAATATTACCTACGTAAGATAGTATGTATAACAAACCAAATAATATATGATATACATAGAACCTTCTTCTTCTTCTCAAAGTGACATGCCAGGTCCCTCCAACGTCGGCTATCACCCTGGCGTAGGCTTCTCAGTCCCGTGCAAGCCGGAACAGCTCTTCCACCCTCTGGACTCCTGTCCACTCTCGGATATTTCTTAGCCAGGACATCTGCCGCCTTCCCACACCGCGACTACCCTCAATTTTTCCCTTCAAAATGAGTTGGAGCAAGTCATATTTCTTATTTCGAAGTAAGTGTCCCGAATATGGCATTTGTCACATTTTCATATTGGACAATATATCTCTATCTATTTTAGCCCTCCGCAACACCTCATTGTTGGTACCCAAATTAGTTAATGGGATGCGCAACATTCTGCGACGAAGCCACATCTCAAATGCCGTACCTACTTAATAAAAATTATTACGTAACTTCTGAATCAATTCTGGAACAAATCATACCGTATTTATTATGGGTACTGTACTCACAATATAATTTAATTACTTATTCAGGTGATACCTACATATAGGTAGGTGCTCACCAGAGTGGCTTAGTTAGATTATCAGAAGTGTGATTTGATTCACGTTGTTCATTACAATACAACAAGGAATATTGAGTGAGGCACCGGTAGATAGGAACATTAGAGATGTATTGACAGTATTTTTGACTGATGTAAAATGAATATCCAAATATTCAGGAAGATTATTTTAAACCACATAACTGAGTATAATAATATTTCCGCGAATGTCGACATTTGTAAGGAAAGTGGAGACACTTTCCTTACAAATTCGTAAATGTTTGTTTTCTCTGGGATCGCATTGACCGAAGACTGTAATGGTCCCAGTAGAATATGGTGTCCTTTTAATAATAATGGGATAGCCGAAACCCCCCCAACACATGAGGAGATTGAGGCAGCTGTAAAAAGGCTAAAAAACAACAAGGCCCCAGGTGAGGATGGAATCCACGCAGAGCTCCTTAAGTATGGCATGAATGCGCTTATCCACCCACTGTACCATCTCTTTAACAAGGTGTGGAATGAGGAGCTCTGCCCGAAAGATTGGAGAAATGGATCCATCGTGACACTTTTCAAGAAGGGAAACCCACTGGAATGCGGAAATTACCGTGGCATCACACTACTTAGTGTACCCGGTAAAGTTCTCTCACAAATCATATTGAGTCGCATTCAAAAACCAGTGTTGGCATCTCTGAGAAAGCAACAATGCGGGTTTGTACCTGGCAAGTCCTGTTCGGACGCAATTTTTTGTGCCAGATGTGTACTCCAACAGTCGCAAGAGTTCAACTCACCGCTTGCATGTTGCTTCATTGACTACGAAAAAGCTTTTGACAGCCCCCACAGACCAACCATATGGAAAATACTGGCCGCGTATGGCATCCCGCCCAAGGTGGTAACCATGATCAAAGCCCTGCATATGGACTCTGAATGTTCTGTCAGAACATCAAGTGGTCCAACTGACACCTTCAGGATCACCACTGGAGTCCGGCAGGGCTGTGTATTGGCACCTTTTATCTTTGCCATAATTATGGACTACCTGCTCAGAAAATCTATTCTGGGCCCTGGCGGTGTGCCTTTATCACAGCGTGAAAACAGTGAGACGTCTGTGGGAGTGCTGCACGATCTTGAATATGCGGATGATCTAGCCCTTTTTGATACATCTGTGGACGGATTACAGTGCAACGCTAATGCTCTTTATGAAAATTCTTTGCGCCTTGGCCTTCGTATCAACGCTGGTAAAACGGAGTACATATGTAATAGTACATGCACGAGTACTCACACCCCACTAATGGTTGGCAATTCCCAAATATCTCAGGTTAGTAAATTCAGGTACCTGGGAGCAACCATAACGCCAGAGGGTGATCTCCGGTCGGAATTACCAATCCGCATAGGAGCAGCTAGCGGGGCTTTCAACAACATGAACAAAGTTTGGAAGGCGTCTGGACTCAGCATCAGGACAAAATGTCGCTTGTTCAATGCGTGTATCATCCCAATCCTTCTATATGGCTGCGAGTCTTGGCACTTAACCAAGGCTCAAGAGCGGAAGATACTAAGCTTTGAAAACAAGTGTCTTAGAAGGATTTTGGATGTCAGATGGTATGAACATGTTACAAATGATGCTGTGCGCCGGCGCACCCAGCAGAGACCTGTAATCTCCGTAATACAAGAGAGACGATGGTCCTGGCTGGGACATGTTTTGAGAATGCCCAATGATAGTTGGCCAAAAAGAGCACTGTTCTTCCGTCCGCAGGGGTTCCGTAGGCCCGGGCGTCCCTCTTTCACAATACACCGTTCCTATGACAACGATATCAGAGCGCAAGGAATGTCGTGGGAAGAGGTGACGCAATTGGCACAGAAACGCTCTGAATGCAGGAGGCTGGTTTCTGCCCTGTGCTCCCGAGAGGAGCGTTGAGGGCGATGATGATGATGATGATGATTTAATAATAATAATAATATAAAAAGAGCAGAGCATATGGTTTGAGTGTCATGTTAAGGTGGGATCTGCTACGTCAGCCGGGTCCCCCGACTGCTGACGTGATAGGGTCGGAGATGCCAAAACTGGCATAGTGGTACTGACAGACTAGAGAGAGTTGAAAGATAAATAAATTGTCACCTAAACGGATAAATAGGATTCCTTGGACTCCTGAAATATCCGAAAAATAAAGTTATTTCAACATGACTTGTTAAACATAGATTGAGGTATCCTGTGTGAAGTAAATAAAACAAAAGTGAATTGTGATTAGTGAGAGAGTTAACCCTCTCCAACCAAATTAAATCGATGATTCCTGGAATTGATAATATGTATATATTCGTATTTACAATAAATATGTGTATTCCGTGGAGCATCCGGCTAGTAACTGGTATCCCACTCTTTCCCGCAAGTTTTCGTGTAAACTGTAAAGTGCAGGTGTTTAATGCAAATATTCGATTCAGTGTACAGATTAAACATTAAATAAGTGAATACATTGAAGGACCCACCGTCCACCCGGATACCGCAGAAGTCTGGGGACTTCCATTTATCCGAAATTCTACACTCAACAAATCTTGTCCACACCGGAGGCGTCATAGTGGGCAGCCTGAAGGGCTGGCCGGCCAAACCACCAAACCGCCAAAACCTCCGTGTGAAATCTTTTGACTAAACTCCTTTGATGTACCTTTATACGAGAGAAGCAAACATAGAAATAATACATATATCTATACAAAAAAAAAGGAATCAAATAAACAAGTTATCTTAACCTAGGTTACAAAAGTTACAAAATAATAATAAGTAAAAGTGCATAATATATTTACAAAATAATTGCATAATATTCTGGAACAAAAGCTGAGTTGAGGTGTCCAGAGACTTTTCCTAGGTTATTCAGGCCGGCGAACCCGAGGGTCGCCGATACCGGGGCTGTTGCAGAGACGCTTCCCTCCCCAAGGGACATCCCAACCAGACCTTATACTCTCCACCAAGGGAGACAGGACAACACAAAGACGAAAAAAACGAGTTCGCCCGCGACAGCCACAATCACACAAGGCAAAATCAACCATCAAGCTCTCCTAAGCGAGCCTGGCTCACGCAGGAGATCCCACCGAGATATCCAGACATCTACAAACCTCAAAAAGGCCCTGAAATTCCCAGGACAAGTCATCAACTCCGCAAACCAGAAGGGTCTAGGAGTGTCATCACTCATACTATCAATCATCACGTTTCTTACATCCATCATCAATGGGCACTCCCACAGGATGTGCCCCGCAGACTGAGCTCCCGTCCCACAAGCACACCACGGATCGTCCGCAAGCCGTTCGATTACTGACTCATCGTGGGGGCAGCGTGATCGGAAACGCAGCGCCGAATGAAATAGTGTGTCCCTCGACATTGAGTCAAGAGGCACCAAACCATTCAACAGCGCCCTTAGTAATAAGTGAATATTAGGAAAAAATGTGTACATATAAATTTACATCTTAAATTCAGCGACGAGATTTGCCACCCATCATGAATGTCGTAATTTTGTTGGCACGGAGAGGAAAGCTTGCATGTCTATTGCACGCGGCTGATTTTCTAGATAAAGACCAATAGGATATGTCCTAGTTCTTTACGACACCAATTAGAGAGAAACGTCTCGAAAATAGTCAAGCATAATCATAAGTCAAGCAGCAGAGTTAATAAAAGTTTTTCATATTCCACACAGATGTTACACACAGATGTAAAAAATAATAAAAAAAACATTGCATTGTCATCGATAATGAACAGTTAATGTTCGAAAACGTTCTGACATTTAAATAAAGTGAAGTGGAAGTAAAACAGTGTTCAATACATTAATTTTATTATTTTATAAAAAAACATCGTATTGAACCTTTGGAAAGTAAAGCTAAACCGGATAAATCAGATACAGGATATTCACAGTATATTCATTACATCTTTAATCCACATTGTCAGACAATCACAACAATACAGTACTTACAGTGAAGTACTATACAATTGCAGATTGCAGTACAACAACAATGTTGAAATTGTATTTGTAATGCAATTTGATAATGCAATCCGACCAATACCTAATAGGTAAGACAAAATTCCTTTGCAAATCGATTCAGTGGCATACTACAAGACAAATATGTTTAAGTTCTTATAAAGTTAATAAAAATTAAATATCTTGTTGAAGCTGTTTTGGGTCCGTTTTTGAAAATGAGCTCTCTCCTTTAGCATTCCATTTATGTACATCTTTTTTCAGCATACATAACATAACATACATAGACATTTCACACAGATCGAGCTAGTCCCAAACTAAGATGAATCTTGTATTATGGGTACTAACGCGACGATACACACATATACAATGCACTACACACATACCTATACATGTAAAACCCAGACCCAGGACAATTTGAAAAAGGTCATTGTTGGATTCCAACCTTTAGCCTGGGAAATGCATTCGGGATTTTTATTGAAAGACGTGTCGAAGTTTGTTAAAGGAACACTTTATTCACACAGGTTTTGACAATGAGAGAGATATTACATAGAAAAACATAGATCATTCAAATGTCACCATAAACAATAAACAGATTGTGGATCAATTACAAACAAAATTATAAAGCTGTGATACACAACCATATCCATGTGTTAACATACTGCCAAGGGAGACAAGCATAAGCAAACACAAAACAGAAATTTTCGATTTATTAAAGTGGACTGTTATAATTTGTCTTCCATTCCGTGTTGGAAATGCCTGTAAACCAGTTCTGAATACGATTAAACAAAAAACAATCAATCAAATTTAGTTTCCAGTACATTTTCGTTTTTCAGCTCAAATACCAAACAAAATTTTGGTAATCTCAATATTATACAATCTGCCATTTTATTCAGTTGTTTTGAAATTAAATTGTTCGTTTCAATAGTTGTCTCTATTTTTCTATCCGTTCCCCATTTTCACCTTTAAATTTAAATTATTTTTGTCAAATCAACAAATCAAAAATACAATCATACTATCGCAATACTACATTTGTGTTAGAACAATTTAAGTTTATTGTGGAATGTTCCAAAATTAAAAACCACAAACACAATGCATACAAATAGTATGATAAACAATACAAAATAAATTTATTACTTGAATAAACAAGAGTCATTTCATTTCTACAATCACAATACCTATTATATTGTATTTATTATGATTCAATATATTATTTATAAAATATTATTATTATGATTCAAGCAAAGAGCCATCTGTTGAAATCATTTAAGATCAACAACATAAATACCTACTTTCATGATAAAAGCCAATTGACAATAGATAAAGAGCCATCTATTGAACTCTTCACGAATAACTGAGAGACATCTATGGGAAACTTCCTTAACTGTATATTCAATTCATACACAGATGGCTCTAGTTCAACAAAATAATATCAAAAACAATTCATTAGGCATTTATATTATCAACACTGATAAATAGACATAATTATCAATGTGAAAACAAATCATACAACATTACTGACATTACCAAATGCAATACATTACAATATATGCTTCCTCCATACATATACAGAAGCGATACATGTACAGAGTACCAATATGTGTCTTTTCAATTTGAAATATACTAAACACAAATATACATAATAAATCTATTGAATAATACTTGCTGTTACAATTGGTATATTTTTATTTAGTACCTTTTTTACAAATTTTATACACAGTGGCTGTGATTTAAATCATATTAAATGGAAAGATTTTGTTTGTTTGCCAACTCATTATTATTAATAAACCCAATTATTTACTTTACAGCTCATGACAAAGGAAATTTAGAATCTCTAAACTTTAAACATCTATTATTCATTACAAAGCATATACAAAGACGTTTAGCAGATTTAAACGTTAAACATTTTTATAATGTATGCAACAAAGTCATCACCGTTCATTGCCTACACTATGTAACTGTTCGTGTAGTTATACAATATCTCATTATACAACCACAAACATACATATCAAATAATATGACATGTAATGTTTGTGCATATTTCTCAATATTTATGCCATCAATATAACAGAATAAAATTTTATTATTCTAATTAACAAAAGAAATTATTTATGACAACTAAGGAATTTTTTGGAGCTCTCCCAGGGAAATTGGTATCACTTGGTGAAACAATTTGATTAAAATATTTGCGTTTCCTCTCAAACACCAACACACCTCCCAACCAAGGCTCTCATTACATCATGTTTCCCCGGGATAGCTCCAGTTATCCTGGAAATCGCCATACATTTGGTAACAAAACAATATTAAATATACAGTGCGAGACATAGAAGCATATCCTTCCACTATACACAGAGATTTCACTTTTTATATGCGCAATAATTTCACTTTCACTATATGCACTTTTACCTCCGTATATCCAGCAATTTATGTGTAATAGACTCTTTCTTCACATATTTATTAGCTTTATTTTTCCATATGTGATGTGATTTTAAGCGGCAGCCTACTTTTCTTCTTTCATTGTAGCAAAATGTTCAATCCAATACCCGTAAATTTGTTGACACCTTTTGTCGTTCTTCATTATTTTATTAACACTAGAGCACACGCGCTCCAAATAGAACTTAAGCACACGCACCGCGAGGGAAACCTTTACATGAAATTAAATGCTTATAACTCTGTTATTATATAAGATAAAACTATCAAAATTACATCATTATGTACCTTGGAATATAAACAACAAATTTGTATTATTTGTTTTTTTGGAAATTTCTTTATTTTATACGAAAATAGAAAAATATAACATCACCTATATTTTCGAATAAAAAGTACACCATGGTAACACGCGTCGTGAGGCAATCCCCACTTTTATTGCCATGTACGTAAGGATCGCATTCAGGTAAAAAGATGCATTGTGTAGTTTAGGGTTCCTATTGAATTTTGTCGCCATTCAAACACAACTGTTTTTTTTTGTCATCTCGTTTCGGATTAACTTTTGCAATATAAATATTTATTATTATTATAGTTCTATTTAGATGTTTGTACCCAACAGTTAATTATATTTCACTACTTATTCACTTATTGATAATAGCTGTTATTACCAATACTACTACACCATCACGGCACATCCCACAAGTGGAGTAGCCAGCAGAACAGCTGCATGTGATAAACATGCTGGCCGTTTTCTCTGTACCAATAAAAATTAAGACATTCAAGATGGGTGGCAAACCTCATCGCTATATTATTCTGTACTATATAAAGTATATCGCTATATTATGTTATTCCAAAAAAAATGATAATCAAAGAATTATTGAAATAAATATTTTTGTATCACTTGTGAAAAAAAAATTGTACCAGTTCTTAATTAAAATCAAAACACAATATCTAAAATACACAATTTTTTAACAATATTACATTTTATAAATGGTTAAAAAATTGCAATGAAATTGTCTTTCAATCGGATATTAAATTGATGTTTTGAATGTGTGTTAACCTACGTTAAAAAAAATAGTAAAAATATTGTTCGGACAATTATTATGTATACAATTATAATATTCACCTATTTGTTTCAAAGAAAAAAAGAACAAAACGAAACCTAGAACCGTACACCGTCAGATATTTTTTATGACTGAGTATTTGCATAGTGACGCCGTAACACGCGTAGTGGGAGAATCCCCGCAGAACAGCAAAAATCTGGCAAAAAGTATTCTTAAGAAGATTTTAAAGAGCTGATTTCACTATAAATAAATGTTGCTTATTGATGGGTAGGATATCATAGAAGGAAAAACTCGACAATCTCGTTGATTTTGTTTTATAACGAAAAAACTGTCGATGTGAAGGTTTCCCCGCGCACGCGTGTGCTCTCGTGTTAAGATGACCTGACCCATTTATATCGTGGTCGAGATCATCAGCTCTTGATAATCTTTCGCTTGACCCATTTCCATCGTGATCTAAGTTTCAGTATTATCAATTTTTGATGATTTTATTAAAAAATCACTCAGACTCATTTCAATCGTAGTCTGAGTTATTGATTTTATCAATTTTTATTGATAAATGTCATATTTTTGATGAAATAATATGTTATTTTATTGTATTGAACAATTTCCTTACTTGTTTATTTTATCTTGCTGCTTTTTATAAGCGGATGGTTTTGCTTTTCGAAGATTACACGCCTCCATGCCCACACTGTATGGCGGTGACTTTCACGCCATATTGACATTTTTCTAATGTCGATTAAATGATACAAACGTCTTCAAATCCACGAAATACATTTCCTTCGGCACTGGTTCCTCTATCCTGTTCGATAGGACCATGTTGGATTCCAACCTTTAGCCTGGGAAATGCATTCGGGATTTTTATTGAAAGACGTTTGTATCATTTAATCGACATTAGAAAAATATCCGGCTCGAAGGACCATGTTGGATTCCAACCTTTAGCCTGGGAAATGCATTCGGGATTTTTATTGAAAGACGTGTCGAAGTTTGTTAAAGGAACACTTTATTCACACAGGTTTTGACAATGAGAGAGATATTACATAGAAAAACATAGATCATTCAAATGTCACCATAAACAATAAACAGATTGTGGATCAATTACAAACAAAATTATAAAGCTGTGATACACAACCATATCCATGTGTTAACAGTCATTCTTCACTTTGCTCTGGCCGGGAATCGAACCCGGGACCTCGTGACTCAAAGGCAAGAGCGTTACCTCCGCGTCACACCGGCCGACTGCATCCAAATGAAATCTTTAGATGTAATGGAACATTGATACATTTTTCACAAGTTGTTCAACTATGAATGCAGAAATGTTAATATTTCCGTTGGCTACAACGTGGTATCAATACGATGAAAACACAGCTCTATTCTTAGGAAAATCAGTTCGAAAAAACTGATTAAGAAGCAAAAAAATTAAATCCATTTGAACCCTTATATAAAATACTATCAACACATAACAAAAGAAAAAAAAACAAAATTTAAAATAATATTTGACACACACCCAACACGCGGTAGGGATTATGGATTTGAGAAGAGGGGGGGGGTCTAGGGAACGGATGCTGAGTTAGAAGACTGCATTTTTTCCTTAACTGAAGATTTAAAAACATTGAGCGATTGTGCGAAACTTTATGCGAAGAAGGAAGATTGTTCCGACAAACCTTTAGTTTCCGGGAGCTCTGAAATATTTTTTTTAAGAAAAGATAACATTACAGATCCTTGCATATCTCGTACATATTACAAATAAAGTAATACTGCACGGCAGAATTTTCCGTGTCATAAATTTTATTAACCATTACGACCTCAGTTGCCATGTCACAGAATACCTAGTAGATATATATTACCGTCTTTGCCCGTAACGAACTCCAGGCACGTTCGGTAAAGGCAGGTCGAGTCGCAGTAAATTTCACTACATGGTTATAATATTATCATCAACCAATGAAGCGAAAGATAAAATTATAGCCTGGAATAAAATAATATATTTTGTTTAATGCTCCGCTCGCATATTGGTTTAAGTAGATATTCTAATAGAATGAAATTTTTTTAAATATTTCATTGTGGACATTAAATTAATGTACGATTGGGTTTTATAAACCTTCTTTCAAAATAATATTTCGTTCCTTTGACTGAGTTTCAAATGATTGGAAATGTTGAGAAAAGAAATACATTTGTTTACTTTTTCCACGTTCGATATATTATTATGATTCATTTCAGAGATATTATTTTATGTCTTTATTTACACCATGACGATATCTCGTAGTACTATGTTGGACAGTAGAATTACTGCTGCTCATAATAAACATGCCGGTCAACTTCTCAATGCAAATAAAAGTTAGTTAGGACATTTTAATTGAGATGACGTTTATTTTGTAAAACTCCATATTAATATATGGAATAAAAACAAACTGTTTGAATTTGACTATATTTAATAATATGTACATTAACCGGGTCAAATCTTTAAAGTTATATGACTCAATATCATCTTTTTTTGAAGGATTAACTATGTGACAGTTTCGAGACATTTGGAATGTTTTAAAAAAAAAGTATTTTACAGCGCACTTCTATTACTTGATTGCAAATAGATCGCGATCGATTTTAGAAAATCATTGCCATTAGCGGCGTACAGACAGCTGGATGCGAACGTCAATCATCAAGCATCAAGCAAAAATCTGAAATCTTTCGGCGACAATTTGGAGCATTCTCCGACAAAATATTCGAATGCATGCCTTCGTTACGTCTCATGGACGGGTAATGAAGGCATTAATTCGAAGATTTCGTCGTAGAACGCTCCGAATTGTCGCCGAAAGATTTCAAATTTTTGCTTGATGCTTGATGATTGACGTTCGTATCCAGCTGTCTGTACGCCGCCATAGACGATCGAAATAATACTTCGCTGAAATCTGCTGATATCGATCACGGTCTTTTATAAATCAATAAATAAAAGAAGTGTGGAACACTCTTAAAAAACATTTAAAATGTCATTTTATCCAGTTTGATAATGACTTTGTAGGTCGAAACTATCTTACTGTACCGTCACTGTATCATTAATGGCCGGTTTCAATAACCTATCTATCCGTGACTGTCGATTGAAATCTATGATTTAAAATATAGAACACAATAGATTTCAATCGACAGTAGCGGATAGATAGATTATTGAAACCGGCCATAAATGTATCAATAAAAACCATCTTACTGTATCACTAAATGTTGTAAAACTCAAATGGTATGTGTTTATTTTTTTATAAAAAAAAATTAAGACATTCAGGCGGTATAACCTGAATTAAAAATGCTAAACGTCAACTACGTGATGATTAAGGAATACCTGCCTTTTACAGGTCACTGGAAAACTTACAGTATAGAGTAGGAGCTTTACTCTTTGCCGGTACTCCACTGAAAATATAAACACCCCCTTTGAAAAGCCTTATTGTTTGATTGGTGTGAGAAGTAGCTACGTATACGTACATATTATAAAATAATGACAGCTGGCATTATATCATTACTATTCATGTCGTATTTAATATATATTATAATAATATGCATGGTAAGTGTTGTAAGCGAAGTTGGTGTGAATTTATTTATAATATAGATTAATAGTAATAATAATAATCAGAGTATATATGTTTATGTTTATATAATGTATAATGCCTTCAAGTGATATATTTAACACAATAAAACATAATACAATAAATTACATAGAAGTTAGGCTTACATTTAAACGAATTCATGCTGAAAATTTCAACCATGATTTGTGTAACCTAACATAAATATACACTCTAACCTAAATCACTCGCAAACGCGTGGATGGTCTTGAGAAGAATTGAATAGAATAGAATAATATACTCAAAAAGTTCAGTATTTAAACAAATCCCATTCAAAAATTTGGCCTTGAAAGGTGACAAGTAATATCGATACATTTTAAAAAATTTTTTTAACTACTCATGCAAAATGCATGCATAACTAGATATGCATGCAATTTTTTTTACTACATTGTACCTAGTACCTACATAATTTATTCAATACATTAAAAATCCACCTCCATTTTCGTGTAAGTATATAAATTTTGAAACATGGATTTGGTTTCAAAAATATATATAATGAGTTACAATCGTAACGAGTTTGGTTTTTCTTCTCCATTCGTCTCTATTCTCAGCCAGTCTTTTCAGCTCTACGTATGAGCCACAGTTCATGTCCCTCTCCAGTTGGTCCATATACGTGTCTCTTGGTCGGCCTCTGCCATTTGTCCCCTCGGTCTTACCCTCCGCGATGGCGATGAGTTTCAAAAATACTACAAGTATAATGTTAATAAAAATATGCTGTTTTCTCAGTTTCAATGTAAAAAAAATTATAAGAAAATTATTTTCAATATTTTTTCATATATTTTCTGGATGAAAAAAGGGTTCCCAAAAAATATTGGGAACCCTTTCAAATTTCTTAACAAATTGAAAATTTGGCGTATAGAAAATTAACTGGGTTTCTAATTCAATCAAATTTTCAGGATTTATAAACATGCGACCTCACAAAATTGTTTTTCTAAGGGCCCCACAGAAGCTTAGATCGCAAATGAATATATTACTCAGTGTGGGTGCGTTTAGAATGGTACTTCAAACTCATATACATTAAAAATGCATATTGTTATGATAAAACCTCAGTGGGCCTAGTCAAAACACATTTAAGCGTTACGTTTTCCTTTCGTTTTCGTTCAAACGCGGACGACGTTGCGAGAACACGTCAATTTTCGGAGCTAAAATACACAAATAGCTCCGAAAATTTACACGTTCTCGCAACTTCGTCTTGTTTGAACGAAAGCGAAACGAAAACGTAACGCTTGAATGTGTTTTGACTAGGCCTACAGGTTGTTAGGAGAGTCGTGGGAAGGAATAACTGGATTGACGCAGAATCGCCCTGAATAGAGAGATGTATTAAAACATACAATAGTATGATTTTGCTAAGTTTATGCCTTTTTTTATTGATTAAGAGTACTGAAATAAATCGTGGATTAAGGGGGAAGTGGTATATTTAGTTGTAATATTATATTGGGTATAGCAGAGAGATTACAGTTGTACAGTAATAATATAATCTCTCAGAAACCGCGAGAAGATTACGTTGTTGTGAGAAAGTAGCGCGGTTTCAAACTTCTACAGAATGAATGAATTTCCAACTTATACAACATGTATTGCGTTACAATTCAATGTACAAAATAATATACGTGTGCGTATGTTGGTAGGTTTCTATTATCTACGTCCTACGATTTATAAGCTCTATTTAATTTTATACCCGACGTTATCAGATTCTATGCATAAGTGTTTAAGATAATGAGTAGTTTGAGAAATTAAGATTTAAGCATGTTTTTCAATTTAAGTTTAATAAATCGTTTGCTTTTAATATATAACTTAATATAAGTAAATATAATATAAATATATGTGAATCTGCATTAATAAAAAACGATACAAAAAAGGCTTTTAAGAAAAATTCATTCATTCATACGATCACTGCATTTCCGAAAAGTGGTATAGCCAACGGATTATCTGCATGTAAAAAAATATGCAAGTTGCCCTCTCCTTGCCCCTATGAAGTCTCTTGATAAAATCTCGTAAAAGTTTTAGTGTCTTGTGAAAGGTGTTAGTATTAAACACACGTAAAGGACAAGAAACGTAAAATCTTAAGCTCTTATAATTGTTATAAATTATTTGAATTGCTTTAGGGGAAGGTTTGATATTTGATAATTTTGTGACGAGAGTTAAGAGAGTACCCAGAATATTTCTGTGACGAGGCTTATTTCCGTCCTGTTATCCCGAGAAGAGCGTTGAAGAGTGAAGTTAGTTAGTAAGTTATACTGGTATAAATGTAGGATATGAATTATCGTCTGTTCCGTATAATATTATTAACACAAAGGACCAATGTACTAATTCGAAGCACCGCCGTACTGCACAGCTGCAATATAACAGAACACTAACACTGAATAATCGTATGAGCAATATATTGCACATAGAAATTTATAGGTATAATATATGAAATTTTCGGTCTTTAGCCATTTCAGAAAATATATTATACTTCCTGAAATGGCTTGGATCAGGTTCTGACGCAGGTGTCAGGCTGACGGGGGTCGGTGTAAGAGGAAGACCAAAATATTCCTATCGATCCTTCAGCTCGGCTGGACCATCCATGTGGAATGATCTTCCTGAACAAGTGCGTAAGACACAGTCTCTTGCTTTGTTTAAGAGTCGGTTGAAAACACACTTGTTTGGCGTATCATATAACTGATATAAATGGTATAATTCGTTGTTATTATTTTATATGTGTAGTTTATAATATAATTTGCTCATAAATACATATGTATTAGGTTTTAGGTTACAAATATTAACACAATATTTTAGGATTCGCCCTTGAAGTGGATTTATTTCACAAAACGGCGCATTATAAATTGTCTATTATTATTATCATTAAGGCCGAAAAATTCAGGATTCAATTGCTTCGAGCATTTGCCAAGTAGGTATTTGTGAAACATTGCAAATAAGACATATCACATATGGATTATTCGAAGAAACCAAAGAATACCTGGATGACATAATGTAATAGAATCCTGCGGAGAAATAGCCTGGATGAAGATGACATAGGGAACAGAAGAATATTATTTAACCTCAGAATGAGAAGAACCGACCCCAACAGCTTTCAGTACGAAAAGGATGACTTACATGTTTATTACAAGGTAAAGAACTGACAGTGATGTAAAATTACAAACTCTGTTAGAACAAAATAGTATTTCATGCTAATCTATGTTGACAAACAACCTGTTTTAAGTTTTAAACTGTTTTAGTAACAGTTTGACAGTGACTTTGTTAGTCGAAACCAGGTTACTATTATTAATAAATACAGTAAAACTTAAAACAGTTGGTTTGTTAACAAAAATTAATATGGAGTTTTACAAAATAAACGTCGACTCAATCATACTTTTCATTGATGAATGAATCGATGCTTTGGAATTTTGAATAGCACAAATTAGAATTCCATCCTATTAATCGATGAATGAATTGATGTTTTTGAATACTGATTAATTCAGTTGAAATTCTTTATATTTATTTGTTTATATATTTATTTCATTCTTCATGCACATCATCATACACATAACAAAATCAACAAAGCAATTTACATAAAAAAAAATAATGTGATGATATGCAGTGGCAAGATTATCACTTTATGGTGATTTCTTCCATCTCACTTCCATCTTCCAACTGTCATACTTCTATCCTTTCAAGTGCTTTCTTTTCATGAAATGACTAAGACTAAATTTATTATGAACTTTCACCTATTATTCCTCGTCTATAAACAACTGATTTATACATAATTAATAGAATTTATCACCTTTCTATGTAGTCGGAATTTACCGAAGCGAATCAAGATGTATTTGAAAACTTAAAAGCAATTAATATGTTAATAATGACAATGAATTTATTTATACTAATCAATCTCGTACAATTTTCTTACACATCTTGAAATTTGAGACACTCGAGTTTTCAGAAAAGGGTTAATTCTATTTTTAGAAAAATATTTTATGTAAAACGCAGATAGGTTTGTATTTAAGAAATTATTTAACTATCTATCTATAACATCACGGCATCTCGCATAAATGGGTTAACCGGTAGACTACTATCTGAATATCGTAAATATGCAAGTGATTTTTTTAAAAAATTAGACATCACAGAATTCAAGACGATCAATAATTTAAATAATAAAATATTATAAATATAAAACACTGTTTATTTTCATTAGAAGCTTTTTGGACATACGACCATCTTCAGTAATAAATTACTTATAACTAATGATTACTTACAATTAGTTATAAGTAATTTATTACTTAAAATCGACGTACCTACATATGTTCGAAGAAATTCTCATATTATTTTTTTTTTACGCGGCGGCAGAATTGCCATCCACACTTCTCAGCATTATACAACCAGATAAGTCTCCATATGATCAGTCATGATCACACAAAAACTTAACAGTCTAATGCCGGGAAAAATTCACCTATCCAGATATACAGGATATCAAAGGAAAACGCGGGTTCAAAATACCAGCATTGTGCCTGAAATATCTGTGTTCAAAAACTTTTTTACAATATTACAAGTGTTTATTATAATAGATTTTTGAATTTTAATGTACAAATTAACCGGCAAATCTAATTTTTTAAATTATTTATTAAAGATTTCGGAGTTACCTCTGTAGCTGACATGACTAAAGGTATTATATAAACGGACCTAGAACGCCAAATATTTTTTATTTCTCCTGCTAGTTCTGTATATTTACATTATGTGTATTTGGGACAGCTAATGAAAGTTTCAAGTATTTTTATTTAATATGAACTTTAATAGAAAGGCATCCACAATGAGGGACTCGAAGAAGACATAAACGTTATATCTTTTATGTTGCAGACTTGAAGGACATCCATTGTTTTTTTTTTTATTATTTTACAGGTATTTTATTGCTTCAACAGGTATAAATGATGTCCGATAGTAAATTATGAAAAAAGGACACAATTGGCATTTGTATATTCTGGAGTACCTACAAAAACATAAAAATATGTACCTACTATTATTAATTTAAGAATTTTATTTCAAAAAATATTTGTACAGTGTTACCAGTCTACCAGTCAATAGTTGCAATATTTGTGAGAGATGTCAAAATGGCATTCTTACGAAAATAGAAAGACAAGTTTTTCGTGCTTTATTAAGATTGTCTTAAAGTGGCTAAAGTCCGTTCTTGTGTTTGAACCTCAACTTGTACATTAATAGACAGACACTGTATCATTAAGCTCGGGGTATTTTGTACAATATGCAAATCACACTTAGTTAATAGTGATGACTGTTCTTTCATAAGAACAGTGACAATTTTCATATTCCTCTTTTATTATTTTTAGCTTCTGTCCATCCACTATTGAACATTGAAATTTTTGAACTGGAATATCTGAAATACCTCTGGCTGTATTGTTATTCAACAAATAATTCAATCTTTCCCCCTATAACTCCTCTACAATTTTAAATTAATTTGACTTTAAAGTACCTAATCAAACTTCATTGCTTTTCATGGAAAGTGTTGTGAATTTTATTGTTCTTAAATTTTAATGTTGAGCAGTGTTAAAATTTTACCGATAAATATTGACAATTAATATTTAAAATCGGTGGAATCAAACTTATGACAATAATTTCTTACAAGTGCAATTGAAATTTTGCCAATTGGATCATTACAAGAAAAACCCTCTAAATATGACCTTGCGGTGTTTTATTTCACAAAACGACGCTAAATAAAGGGTCTTGCTTATTAATAATTCAGGAGTTTTTGTGTTTTCACTGTAGAAATCCATTTTTAATTTTATTAAATACAATATAAAAATATATTATTGAGCACTGTTTAATTTCTACTTTGTTAGGTTAGATACCGAACGTTTTCGCCTATACTTGTAGGCATCTTCAGGGAAACTGAAATCTAGATCTGAAGATGCCTACAAGTATAGGCGAAAAATGATCTTGTTTATTATTATTACTACTAAATATTTTAACTGAGCTTCTATTGATTCAAATGTGTTCGAGTATTTCCAGATTCTAATTTCAAATACCTACACTATTTTATTATAATGCCTAACATGAAGGTAAATACCTATGTGTAGTTTTCTGTAACAGGTTGCTGATTAGAAGCTTATCAAGTTAATAAGAACGACGAAATATATTTTTTACAGTATTTTTTTCAAATTTAACTCAAAAATTAGAATATTAATCAATAGATACCTCATCTGAACCACCAACAGATTGTGGAAATTCCTTTGAAAAGGAAACTGCAAAGTTATGTTCTTAATAAAAAAAAAAAAAAAAAAAAAAAAAAAAAAATATCTTCACTCACGCAGATGTGAAAATTTTTGTAATATTCGAAACATGCGTTTCGGCACCACTGACGAGAACTCTGAGAAACAACTCTGACGTATCGCGTTTATTGAAAAAATCACAGTGACTTTTAGATTAAACCACGTCTTACATCATGCACTATTATCAAAACACATAGTCCCTGAAGATGTTGACGTTCCTAAGTATATTATTATAATCAGTGGAAGACTTCAGACTTCAGAGGAGACAATCTATCTAGAATGTTCTATGGAAGAAAGTAATCCAATGGCGATTTATACCATTGAATCGCTGGCGAGACAACGATATAATTGACTTCATAGAATGCAAAATTAATAAGAAATAGTTAAGTAATAAATACTAAATTAACATTTTTAAAGAGACTCAATAACTTAATCTTACAAAAAAATAGAATTCCAGGAATGAATCACATATTTTGTTCAATCAGTGCCAAATGATACACTTTTTCAGAGTTAATAGTACCTACCTGCCCGTTGTAAATAGTACCTACAATTACTGTTTCAAATCATTATGTTCGACCAGCCTTAGTCGATTCGTAAGAATAGTAACACTTCCTGATTCCCACTAAAGGAAGTTTTTCTCTCTTATATGAATCATTAATCACTATATATTTTAGTTGTACGTAAATGTTTTACATTTTTATTTTGATATTTATTTGTATTACCTCATTTTATAATTCTGTTATTGTTTATATTCTATGTTGTACAAAAAAAATAGCTTTGTTATTCTGGCAAAGAGTCAACTCTTGTACTATAAGCAAAGGCATGAGCCAAGTCTCTGCTCAACTGTACGCAGTGAAATGGAGTAAAACTTTCACCAACTGCACATTGGTTTTAACATATGTAAGTTATAATGTTAAAAATAAAATGGATACTCTTTATCGATGTAATTTTTACAATAAACCATTGTATGAGGTTATAAACGTAAATTGTTGCGTGATAGCTTAATTAGACAGAGCACTCCTCCCATCCGGGACTCTACCGAATAAGGTAACGTTGTCGTTTCTAAGCCTTGTATGGTTGTTTCATATATTAAAATTACAAAATAAATAATGTCTAAAAAACGACCTAGCGAGCTAAACACCCGAAAATAATATAAACCGTTGGCACGATATGGATAGCCAGCTTAAGATATATAGATAAGTATCAAACATAATAGTTATAATATGTAATTAAGTCGTATTTGTACAGTTTGCAACTCTCGTACCTTTTCATTATACAAAATAGCATTTGTATTGTTAGCTTATATGCATGACTAATTATTGTCTCATCATTTATATCAACGGAGGACAATAATTAATATAATGTTGCAATCCATTGCTAGACTTTGAATAATCAATCAATAATATTCTATCCAAGACAAGACACAAAGGAGATTCCGTGGTTATATTAATTAATATCATTCGTCATCTTCTATGGAAATAATATTGCTTCAGTTGCAGTCAATATACATAATTGTATTGATTAAACAACTTAGATAAACATGGTATCCAAAACTATGAAAATAAAATGGACTTGATAGAAATTCATGTTATGTAAATTACATTGATACCTATAAATCATAGACTCAGTACCGGGTTAGTTGGAAGACATTGCACTCTAGCGATTAGCTCGCCCTCTGTACATTGAATTGTATAACTGATATTTTTATGATACTTTTTATTTTTTTGAAATAATGTAAGCAATGTACAATGAAAAATAAAATAAATGAATATTAATTTTCTCAAAAAAACAGGTTCTAAAATCAACAGTTAGACAATGAACTACTCAAATTTAGATAGTAGAATACACTTTATATTATAAAATGTACGAATCTTGGAATAAATATATATTTAGATATAAAGTATATCATTTGAAACTTAATAAATGTGCTATAACATATAATAAAATAAGACCAAACCTACAATCCAGTCAAACGTATGCGTTTCAAAAATGATAATAATTAATTTTCTGATTGAAAAATCAAAAAAAGAAGACGTTTTCCTTACCTCAGGTTAATTACTACATAGATATCTTAAAAAATATATAAAAAAAATGACATTAAGCGGTTATCGTACAGTGTTCAAGATCTTAGAAAATATTTAGGTAACTATTAAGTATATTTTAACGAAATACTCGAAGTCAGGATTTTAACAGCAAGAACAAACATTATATCATAATGCAAATATAGGTACAACCGAGGGCTATATATTCCCTTCCCCACCTAATAATCATCTCTATTGAGAGGGCAAATAAACAAATATACATACTTAAGAATGGACATAAAAAATATATTATATTTACATGTAGCTCTGTGTACATTTGATAATTCGTCTGTGGATTCACAAAACCTCCTACGTCAAAAAATTTTTCAAAAATGAAATTAACTATAAATACTTTCACTTATTTTAGAGGCATTAACTATGTAACAATTTCTAGACATTTTTTTTAAATAAAATATTTAAACTTGAATTACTATAATAAATGTAACAAATAAACATAGTAATTCAAGGTTAAATATTTTATTAAAAAAAAATACTTTATTCAATCAATCAATAACAATTTACAAATGTCGAGACGATTTATCACCAATATGGCTAAAATTAAGTTGCAGCAGCCACACTAGTTTGCCCTGTATCGAGGCGTGCTGCGTATAAAAAAATAAAATACAATTAACAAAGGATAAATATATCTGTGGTAACAAGGCAAAGAAATACCTATTGATATCAAATTATTCGTGTCATCAAGCAGCATCCACCGTTGAAATAACCAAAACGCTGAGATATCCACGGAAAAAGTTATTGAGAGAAATTAAATCTCTTACGTAGGTACCGATTCTTCCTGGATAATTCGTGGAAACATAGGTATATAACATTTTTCGAATCATGTCTAAAATTCAATATGTTATAGAATTTTTAACACACCTTACATGTAATGAATCTGCAGGATTACTCTTGTCACTATCTAAATACGATCTTAATCTTGTCTTGATCTTAATCTGGTTTTGTTCTTAATCTTGTCTTGATCAAAATCTTGTCTTTATCTTAATCTTGTCTTGGTCTTAATCTTGTCTTGGTCTTAATCTTGTCATGATCTTAATCTTGTCTTGATCTTAGTCATACAACACGCGATGTGACTATTTATGTATAATCCTTATCCTTATATCTTATAAAAATGATTTTTGAATTTACATACTAACGAAGACCGGGCTATACTCGCCCATTTCAAGGAATTTGCGTTCCATTGACCTGACCATTACAAGATGAGGTATCTATTTCAAATAAAAACCCACTAAATGCCGTACTTTGTTTTAAAGAAGCGAGAAAAACAGCAAAAAAGAGTGTAAAAAAAAAGTGTGAATGAGATAAAAAATACGTTTTTTGCGTGAGTTTGAAAGAGTGCGAAAATGTTCTTTACCGCCAAAATTGTGTGCCATAAGATATTGCCATATTAAAATTAATTATGAAAAGTACTATAAATATTAATGATTAATTTGTAAAAAATAAGCACAATCAGACTTTTTTTAAGTTCATGCAAATAAAAACATTTAAAATATTTTTAATTTCGTGCAAATAAACACATTTAAAATATTTTTTGCGTAAATAATCCAATTTAAAAATATTAAGCACGTGCTAAAACAATATGTTATTCGTCTGGCAATTATTTGTGTCATTATAACATTCCAAAATGGCGATTAATGAACGATGTGTCAAAAAGTACGTTCAATATTTAATTTAACATCAGGTGAGAATTAATTTACGTTTTCTATCTAATTAATTTTTCTATCTAATCTATTAAACCTGCTTTACATTTTTATTACTAAAGAGTTAACAGTATATTTTTTTGCAGAAACACAAAACGGTGCATTGCGATCTGGATGCTCATTTTTCAATGATGAAATTAATGATTAAGAAATTAGAAATTAAATTGATAATAAATTAATGACAACGACATTATGGCTTTAGGAATGTCGTGGGAAGAAGTGACAATCATTGCAAAGAATCTGAACGGAAAAGACTGTATTCTCTTCTCTTCGTTCCCAGGAAAATCTTGAAGGTTGATCGAGTAGTTGTTTTATGAATTTTTGATGCAATAAATGAATTAACATAATAAAACTTTCTCTTTTCCTATGATATTTTATAAAATATGTAGTTGAATAGGAAATTAAGAAAAAATAGGTGAGTATCCATTATTTTTTTGCAATGATTACGTTCTGGTTATATTTTTTGATGTGACATGACATGATTTATATCTTTGCAAAGTATCTTAATTACAAAAAAGGAGAAGGTATGTATTGTTCTTCTATTTTAATGTTCCCTTTATGCTTTGTGTGGAAAGATGAAAATTTTGACTTATTTTGAAATGCTTTTAAGCCTCAGATTTCAAAAATATAGTAGACCTTTATTATTTCTTAGTATTTGTGGGAATCGGCACAAATATTTGAGCCCGTACATATCCCTAATTTAGGAAAGGCATGTTGAATAATAAACTCTATACATAATCACAGACCCCAAGTCAAAAATATTTCAAATATCTTATTTATTGACAAAGATATCAACATTTTAATGAGGTAATGAATGAAAATTTGACTTCCTGATTGCCGAAATCGTAGACAAAACATTTTCATCATATTGAATTAATTTCAAAATGGAAGTGATAAAAAATACAACAAAACTGAATCTTAAAGCTTGGAGATTATTTTGGTTTTAAAACATCATGCTTGCACATCAAGAAAACTACTAATTTGTGTAAATTAGAATTGCATAATTTCGGCATATTTTCATTCAATTTCATAGACCACATATGACAGACTAAATATGACACATGAGAAAAAAAAACAAAGAAAAATAATTGTGAAAATGGAATTATGAAATTCATAGACAATATTGTAGGTATGCGTTTTCCAATAAATACACAGGTAGGTACTTTTCTCAATCAACGAGTAGTATTTATTTTGACCTAATATTTTCATGAGTCTTTAAAAAAAATCTGATGGAAGTATTTCAATTAAAAATATAATACTTCAGAATATTGAAGAATGTACATTCATTCATCAAGGTTTCTTTTGGGAATACAGGGAGGGAATGCCTATACAGGAAACATTAATTGTTTCGTTCCTTTTTAAGAACTGTTTTCCTTATAGGTACTTATGTATATATACATATATTTTTTTAGTACTTTTATCCACGTAGGTACCTACCCAATTTTTTTTATTGAAATATGGCCGTGTGGGATGTCAAACTTCAAGATTTTACAGTGGGAAGAGGATTTTACTACTTTTATCCACGTAGGTACCTACCTATTTTATTTATTGAAATATGGCCGTGTGGGATGTCAATCTTCAAGCTTTTACTGAGGTAAAAGGTTTTCAGTACTTTTATCCGTGAAATATGGCCGTGTGGGATGTCAAACTTCAAGATTTTACAGTGAGAAAAGGTTTTCAGTACTTTTATCCACGTAGGTACCTACCCATTTTTTTATTGAAATATGGCCGTGTGGGATGTCAAGTTTCAATATTTTACAGTGGGAAAAGGATTTTAGTACTTTTATCCACGAAGGTACCTACCCATTTTATTTATTGAAATATTGCCGTGTGGGATGTCAAGTTTCAATATTTTACAGTGGGAAAAGGATTTAAGTACTTTTATCCACGTAGGTACCTACCCATTTTATTTATTGAAATATGGCCGTGTGGGATGTCAAACTTCAAGATTTTACAGTGGGAAAAGGATTTTAGTACTTTTATCCACGTAGGTACCTACCCATTTTTTTATTGAAATATGGCCGTGTGGGATGTCAAACTTCAAGATTTTACAGTGGGAAAAGGATTTCGGTACTTTTATCCACGTAGGTACCTACCCATTTTTTTATTGAAATATGTCCGTGTGGTATGTCAAACTTCAAGATTTTACAGTGGGAAAAGAATTTCGGTACTTTTATCCACGTAGGTACCTACCCATTTTATTTATTGAAATATGGCCGTGTGGGATGTCAAACTTCAAGATTTTACAGTGGGAAAAGGATTATAGTACTTTTATCCACGTAGGTACCTACCCATTTTTTTTATCGTAATATGGCCTTGTGGGATGTCAAACTTCAAGATTTTACAGTGGGAAAAGGATTTTAGTACTTTTATCCACGTAGGTACCTACCCATTTTTTTATCGAAATAGGGCCGTGTGGGATGTCAAACTTCAAGATTTTACAGTGGGAAAAGGATTTTAGTACTTTTATCCACGTAGGTACCTACCCATTTTTTTTATCGAAATAGGGCCGTGTGGGATGTCAAACTTCAAGATTTTACAGTGGGAAAAGGATTTTATTACTTTTATCCACGTAGGTACCTACCCATTTTTTTTATAAATATGGCCGTGTGGGATGTCAAACTTCAAGATTTTACAGTGGGAAAAGGATTTCAGTACTTTTGTCCACGTAGGTACCTACATATTTTTTTATTGAAATATGGCCGAGTGGGATGTCAAACTTCAAGATTTTACAGTGGGAAGAGGATTTTACTACTTTTATCCACGTAGGTACCTACCTATTTTATTTATTGAAATATGGCCGTGTGGGATGTCAATCTTCAAGCTTTTACTGAGGTAAAAGGTTTTCAGTACTTTTATCCGTGAAATATGGCCGTGTGGGATGTCAAACTTCAAGATTTTACAGTGAGAAAAGGTTTTCAGTACTTTTATCCACGTAGGTACCTACCCATTTTTTTATTGAAATATGGCCGTGTGGGATGTCAAGTTTCAATATTTTACAGTGGGAAAAGGATTTCAGTACTTTTATCCACGTAGGTACCTACCCATTTTATTTATTGAAATATGGCCGTGTGGGATGTCAAGTTTCAATATTTTACAGTTGGAAAAGGATTTTAGTACTTATATCCACGTAGGTACCTACCCATTTTATTTATTGAAATATGGCCGTGTGGGATGTCAAACTTCAAGATTTTACAGTGGGAAAAGGATTTTAGTACTTTTATCCACGTAGGTACCTACCCATTTTTTTATCGAAATATGGCCGTGTGGGATGTCAAACTTCAAGATTTTACAGTGGGAAAAGGATTTTAGTACTTTTATCCACGTAGGTACCTACCCATTTTTTTATCGAAATATGGCCGTGTGGGATGTCAAACTTCAAGATTTTACAGTGGGAAAAGGATTTTAGTACTTTTATCCACGTAGGTACCTACCCATTTTTTTTATTGAAATATGGCCGTGTGGGATGTCAAACTTCAAGATTTCAATACCCATTTTTTTTAAATTTACATAAATAAGCTGAAAAGGATGTGTAGTAAAAGTCTGAGAGATTGTGTGCGTAACAGTAATATACAAAAGGAATGTGGAATGAAAGTTGGTGTAATTACAAGGATGAATGTGAATAAGTTAAGATGACAAGCTCATTTAAATCAAATTCTACAGGACGGTCACGTGTTGAGCACATTGAACAGGAGAGCATGCATGAGGAATTGTATGACAGTGACGGAAGCGAAAGATGTATGCAAGGATAGAAGGAAGTGGCTCTCGATCCTTTCTGTCTACCCCGCGAGGAAAGCGGCGTAATGGTATGTATGTATGTATGTGTATGTAATGTAGGTATATTGTTATAATTTTATATACTGTTAGTCTCACTAACATATATTCTATTATATGTTCTCTACTTTAATGTGACACTGTGTATATAGTTGATACAAAAATTATTGCTGCCTACATAAAATAATTTTTATTTATATATCGTTGCCGTGGATGTGAAGTGATCCAACCCACAAGACAGACATTCCGAGAAAAAGGGTGTTGAAGTTACGCTGTTACATCCGAAAATACTAATCTTACAATAACTAAGTTATTTTTGCATGGATTTCGCTAAAAAATTTACACAATATTCCTGATCACATATTCCACTAATATAAATAACAAAATATTAAAGAATTTATATATTTTAGAAGTAAACACGAATTTATCACTTGGGTTATTTCACCACTGTGGCTGAGAAAGATCCACCTGTAAAAAAATTGTTGGAAAGTTACGCGCTATGCGGCTTAGATCTTTTCACTTCTATAATTTAATTGAACTATTTGTTCCTATATGCGTTAGTGAAATGCTCTAACATACTTGAAATGATTGTAAAAACACTTAACATCTCTTCAAAATCTTCCAAAAATGCCCTTTAGGAATATCAAATCACTTATTTCTCTTCACCACTATGTTCTCCGTGGTTTTCTGAACAAAACTGCATACTAAACCCATTTTTCAAAAAAGTGTGGCTTGGATCACCTCCACGGCAACGATATACCTACTTACTGTTTTTTTTTATATATATTTCCCGTATTCCCGTGCAACGCCGGGTATTTAAGCTAGTATGTATATATAAAAATACGTGCATACCAATCTCGTGGTAGCGGTAGCGCGCTATTTTTTTTTTTTCTTTGGCATATCAACATACTTTTTGCAAATATCGCTACCTTAATGCAGAACTAGCCTAAGTTGAAATTTTGGTCAAACTGAGTTAAGTATTAAGAAACAAAAAATGATAATAATAGATATGAGATAAATTATCGAATGAGAGTTATTAGATTCCTAAATAATAATGCTTGTCAAAATTTGCTTTAGATATTTTAAATATTTTTTAATTATAACAAAAACAAAACATAAATCTGCTACTTGAAAAATTATCCAAAAACACTTAGGCTATTTCTGCATTAAGGTAGCCAAAATTTGCCCAATTACTGATAGCACATTAGATTAACAAATTTAGAACAACACACATTAAGAAATGAAAAATAAGAGATATAAAAAAGAAATAGACTAATAACAAAATATGCAGGTATACACATAAAATATTTAAGACAATACAAATAAGTGTATAATAACATTGATAATATTCTTTATTATAGTACCTTCGCGCGTCGTATAGTTAAGATAAAGGCAAGATTAAGATCGTGTTTTGATTGTGTCAAGAGTAACCTTGCAGACTCGTAGATAATGTGATCCAGCAGAATAGTTTTTTGATATTTTGTAAAATGTTGATAAATGCACATAGGAGGTTTCTTGAATCCACCGTCGAATGTACCTACAACAAAGTAAAAAGGCACATTATTTCGGTATACATAATATTATGTACACTGAGGTAAACTGTGCGCTTGAGACAACCTTGAGTGTAACTCCCTGGAGTATGAAGGTTGTATGTTTATTGTTTAAGCTTAACCTAAGCACCAAGTAGTAAAAGCTTTATTCAACTTAGTTGCACCCTATTCACAGCCAGGGTATGACTGTTACAATTCCATATGTTATGTATGGCTAAGTAACTTGTTACTCACAACTTGCAGATTATTATAATATGTGAGTTAAGTTTGGCTTTATTTTGATGATTAAAATTTCACTAAGATGTGGATGCAGCATTAAAGATTTCCATGTAGCGGCTTAGTCCTTCAGCCTGCCCATGTGGCCCATTCATGAGGACAGAAGTTTTGCTTAGAAAATCGAGTAAATAGAAGTCCCACGACTTCTGAGATATCCGGGCATAGGGGGAGTCTTCAATTTTCATTATTTTAAGTAGCCAAGTATTCTCCAGAGTGATCGCCGACATCGGGGGGACCTAATACGGCACTGATAGAAGAAGCTAATTTAAATTATAATTTTTTTTTTATAATAATAATAATAATTTATTCAAATTTATTCAAATAATAAACGATATCGTCTTTACATTTTCATTATAACACAGTTGAACATACTTAATACAATCACAAAAAAATGTCTTCCACACTAGCCATAGGGCTGTGTTGTGGCAGAAATACAAATGAGATGCAAAACAATAGAGCTTTTGAAGTTAGCAAAAATAAAAAAAAGAAAGCTAAAACCTTACAATAAATTAATAAAAAACATCTAGTCAAACAAAATCAATTATTTACAAACATGTCTCCACAATACGGTCAATTACAAAAATAAATACACACTACAATACAAAAATGGGTCAGAGAATAATCTAGCAATGTCAATGAGTAAAATCTGTCTGCGAATGAGTCATTATTGGCTGTGTTAGTTGGGTTAGTAATAATTGTCATGAACGTCAGTATATAAGTCTTCAATAATGAGATGGTGAGTTTTCCAATGTTCACGCCAGTGCACTGGGCTTCGCAATGAGCCCTGAATGCCAGCAAAAGCCAGTGAATGAGCGAGTCAATAGGTTAGCGGCTGATTCAACAGTGTGTTAGTTTATTAGTTCAGGTAAAAAGCTATGTATGACAATGAGTGAGTTCGCGGGCAAATACGCGAGTGAGCGAATGTGTAACTGAACAAGTTCTCAATCCAAGAAATCTAAGAACATCAATAAAAAAGCAACAACAACAACACTCACCCCATCACACCAAAAACCTCAGTAAGGCCTCCGACTCATCCACCCCAATATCAACAAGATGCCTCTTAATCACACCCCTAAATGCGCCGTCACCCCGCAAGATTCTCCACTCTGACTTAAGTGAGTTATACACCTTCGGAGCCAATACAGTATGGAATCGCTGGCGGAGAATCGTGATTAAATCGTGAAGTCGCTGTTACAGAATTGTACTTCCACACTTTTCTGTTAGTTCTCAAGTGTCCTGTAAAAATCGTAAAACATCACGTTTGAGACATTTAACATCTTCAGTTCCTGCATGTTTTTACATTTATTGGAACGGAGAGGACAACTTGCATGTTAATACGTACAGTTAGACCGTTGGCTACCCCACATGTGGGAAATGCCGTGATGGTAGTTGTGCATGAATGAATTAATTGAAATATTAAAAAAAAACAACGGTAAATATTTTTCGACTTCAAGTCAGGCTAAAATTATTCTTGGCTGTCATTTTTTTCCATTCATCAATAGCTGACATTTGTGAAATACAAAAATTAAATCATTGATCAAGATGCACATTGATGATAACTTAAAATTTTCGGTTCAATATAAAGTAGATTCACTATTAAACCAAGGATAATTCTATTCTTAGAATAGACACGGTTAGAAAGCTGAGGCTAAATATGCAGTTTAGTATGTGCTGGAGTTTATATGAGGGCTTTAGATGCAAAGGCACATCGATTCATTTTTTACAAATGAAAGCAGAAATGTTTCTATATTTGCTGGCTACAATTTCGTATATTCAATACGATAAAAATCTACCTCTATTCTTGTAAAAATTGGTCCTAAAAAATTAAAAAGCAAAAATACTTCAGTCCATTTATTTCAAATTTTCAAAACAAATTGTCCATTTTTTTAGCAATTTCAAGGTATTGTATCTGACCAATTATGATTTGACTTAAGTTATATGTAAACTCACCTTTTCCACACCGTTGAGATGCAAAAACGCTTCAATCCAATTTTTTGTACTTGTGAGTAAACTTGTTTCTTAAATTAAGTGATAAATTTTTATAGTTGTGAATTAATATGCATTAAAAAGCATTTTTATTACATAATTTTAATATTATAAGTAGAAATAGAAATGTGATGTTTTCTTTCTATCAATTTTTGAGAATCGATGTGGCTTTACGTCTGAAGTCCTCAATTGTACTTTATGTACATAATAATATAATGTAGCTTTAGAACTGTTTTATTTTATGACGATTGTTAAAGCTACATTTTATTGATACAGAAATCGAAACAAGAGCTTTTGTAATATGATTTTTAGAAATGTGTGGAATAAAAAATGTTTTATACGTCGTTAACATTATTTTATGACAACCATATCACAACATTATCAACTAATATCGTAAAATTCTGCCAATCGATTAAAGCATATTGTCGGTGAATCCACGAAACCTCCCATGTGTCAATCTTTTTTTTCTTTTGTTGGCTTTCACCCTTGAGGGTGTTCCTAGGAGTCAATATTTTCAAAACGAGATATTTTTACCAAATTATTCATCTTCTCGAGCAGTGTCTACCCGTGAAATAACCTGTACAATGATATATCCACTGAAAAACATTTCAATAAAAAATATGATAATAAATATTCTGTTTGAATTAACTCTATGCAACCCAGCAGCTATGTGTTCAATGCGTTGCACAGACGGAGCGAAAATAAATAAATAAATAAAAACACTCGGTTAGAGCTTGTTGGTTGCCTCCATCGTGACAAACCATCTATGATGTATGGAATACTTCGCAATGGGCCACTTGCAGATTTTTTTCCTCACCTCATCCCTCATCTTCTTCCCCTTGTCCTAGTTGGGTCGGGGGTTTTCTTTTTCATTACATTTTTTTTTTCATTACATAAAATTTCCAATTTTCTTGCAGCTCCCCCTAGGTGAGTTCGCTCCACGAATTCCTCTCAGTGACACTGTCTGGAAGCCATTGGACATGTCAGGAGGTACCCGGTGTTTTGTTCATCTCCACAGTTACACACCATGCTCTCAGTCAAACCCCACCTCTGAAGATTCTTCCTAGTGGGTCCCACCCCTGTTCTGATTCTGTCGAGGGTATAACATAAAAATAATAAATCCTTAACTACATGTATTAGGTTATATTATTATTTTTATTACAATTTGAGAAACACTGATGTTAATGATGTCGTTATTGTCGTGCTGTATGTATATTATTAGAGTTCTTGTTATAATAATAATGGAAAATTAACATCGGGAACATAATAATTCCATCACATACAATATGATATTGTACATATGTAGGTATATAATATGGTGGTTCTGCTAATACACCATCGTGTGAGACTTGAGCGCATCACGGCATTACATATAACACTTCACCAGGGGAAACTAGCTGGGAGGTCGTGGAAGTAAATAATTATTAATAGTTTGACAAGACCAATCAAATGTGTCGACTGGAGAACCATGGTTACACAGTTTAAGGTGACCAATTTTTTTAAAAAGAAAAGGAGAACAATTTTTGGATTTGGTATAGGAACCTGAAATATTTCGCAATCTCCTTTGTCAGAGTATTTCAATGAAAAGGAAAAGGTGGATGGCTATTTTTGGTAGTTCTGGATAGTTTTTTGAAAATGAGGATCCTTTTCTATTCTTGCCTCCCCCGCCCTCCCTCGTCACCAAATTTTCAATAGGGTTGAAGTATTTGTAATATTTCATAATATTCTCGATTTTGTCACAGAATATTTTACTGTTGGCAGCGGGTTAAATCGAAATTCTGAGACTCTACTATCAGGTTAGCTTAAACAAATAAAACTCAACCTAGAAAGAATAAATTATAAGTGAAACACTTGGTGGACGGTGTGTGTGCACTGAATTTAGTCTCATATTGCGAGTATTTGAGTCGTAATTGATCACAGACGGGCATCATATAATGAATATTCTACAGATACATAGCATGCGAGAAAATGCTAAGAAATATGCGCTAACTTCACCTCGTTTGTTGTTTACTAAATGTTTCATCTATCTTTCAAGCGTCACATTGAAACTATATTCTGTCTCTATCTTACATACACAATTTAAATATGGATAGAAGACAGCAGGAATAGAAACCCGCAAATATGAAAAAAAAGTGAATACCTAATCTATAATTATATTTGTCTATGATAAAGCGGTGGTTGTATATTTGTGATTATCTGATAATAATGCCTGAATGGACACAAAGTTGGTTTAATGCATACTTTAAACCCGGGTGAAACAAGAATCCCAAGCAAAACTTGTATTTTAAAAATTTCCTATCAAATTAATTTTAGTTGATCACCCCTGCAAACAAGCAATAAAAATAATAATGTTGCATTACGTCAAAATATTTATTTATTTTAAAAAACACATTATCACAATATAATTAAGTTAAAAGTAACAGAAGGTACTGTTATATGAAAATAATATCATACCAAAATCGATATACATAATTGAGTCATGACAGTATTTTTTTAAACATACGGTATCATTTGGCATTTTAAAAACAATAACTTACAGAGTAATTTTACAAAAATCATCGTTGATAATAATTCTGTAATTTATTAATTTCCTATGTTGATATGAAAACGGAAATTAATAAACATAAAATACATAATAAAAATTCATTCAGTTTATTGTGCAACATATTAACGAACAAAAGTACCTACATTTTTAATTAAGCTTTTGATAAATATGTTTAAACATAATTATGCAAGCTCGCAAAATGCATTCTCAACTCTACAATTTCAACTTAAAATGAAGCAGAAAAATATCGTTTAATCAGAAATAGGAATAGATCAAAAAAGAGGTTTTATTAAAAATATTACCATTATATTTCGATACAGTTTCAATTTTTTTTATGTGAAGTTTATTAAAATAAGTTTAACAGGAAGAAGCTCATTCTGAAACGTGATGAACTTTTTTAGTAACACAAATTGTTTATTCATGTATAAAATTTGATTCAAAAGTTGAAAATTTAACGTCGAACGTTTGATAAAAATGGTGAAAGTTCAAAACTTATTTTGAAATTGAAAATATGTTGTTATGATCAAAAATGGTACAAATGCGTTCAAAGTTCATTGTACTAATGATAGTGTTTCCCGTATCCAATATGCTCATCATAAATAGTAAGACAGAAATAAACCAAGTCACAAACTGTTTGACGCAAATTGTCGTAAACAATTTTAAAATAGATCCTCACGGATTCTTAATATTAACGAAAACACACAATATGACACCACCAGCTGATGAGATACAAGATTATGTGTTCGAAGCTGCTCTAATGCATGGCCAAACAGCCGTAATGGTAATAGGAAACGACGACAAAGATGATTTTTGGAAAGCGCAAGAAGATGTGTCCCACAAAGAAACACAAGATACAACTGTTAAAGTAGAAGAGTTTATAGAAGAAAACTTCGAGTTCATACAATCACATGTCATGTTTATCAGAGCAGCAGATTACTATATTATCATTGTAGACGGAATCAGAACCTACAATAGTAAGATAAGACAAATTTTGAACGTCGCTTCCTGGAATCCTAGGGCACCTATTTTAATATACTGTTCCAAGCCAACATTTTCCAAAAAACGAATGCTTCTTTATCCACAATTAATACTCAAGTCTATGTGGTCATATAATGCGCTTAACGTCATCCTTCTAATGCATGACTGGAAGGATAGATCAAGGATTATAATATTTTCGTGGAACCCTTTCGATCCACCAAAAAGATGTGGAGAAAAAAATCAAGATGTTGAAAAATACATTGAAGTGTATGACGTATGTGAGTATGGAAACCTGACCAAGAAAAATCCATTGTTTTATGACAAACTTCCTAAAAACCTTATGGGCTGTCCAATAAAAGTTTTAGGTGTTATTTGGAGACCATTTCTAAATCACAACGGAACGGCGGAGGATGCTGGACTGGACAGGGACATCATAGATCTTATAGCTAGTAGACTCAATTTTACTGTTGATTTGGATGCGGATGAAGATAGCTGGGGTGACAGATACCCAAATGGAACATGGTATGGGATGATGGGTGACTTGAAATCTGGTAAAGGAGAAATAGCTATTGGAGCTATTTATCCAGACAACGACGTTCATGAAGATTTCGATGCAACAGACTCATACCTTCAAGATTCTTATGTTTGGATTATTCCGAGAGCCAGAGAGATTCCAGAATGGGAAAATTTGATCATTGTTTTAACTTGGAATATGTGGATAGCTTCACTTTGTGCTTATATTGTCTGCACTATAGTTTGGTATCTTTTCTGTCATTCATGTTTTGAAAAGGGAATCAAAATTAAATCCTATGCATACTCTATGATGGATTCTCTATGCATGTATATTGGCGCCTCTACAAGTTCAAAGCCAGATAGTGATTCAATGAGAGTCTACTTTTGTACATTTGCTTTATATGGAATGGTATGGGTGACAGCCTATCAAACGAAATTAATTGATGTTCTCACTACGCCAACATTTGAACGACAAATTAAAGATATTAACGAATTACTACAATCGAATATTAAATTTGGAGGAAATGAAGCGTTAAAATTTCTCTTCAACAATTCTATAGATCACATTGAAGAACAATTATATTCCAAATATTTGGAATTAGACATTCACGAGGTTTTAGACGACGTAATCAAGTATAGGAATGTCTGTGTCCTTACAAGTGATCTTTATATTCAGTATCTTTCATCCAAGACTACAGATTATAACGATAATCATGGCAAACCGAAATATTCCATTTTAGACTCGACGGTCTTTTCGTTTCCAGTAGAAATTGTCACAGTCAAAGGTTTTGTATTTTTACACAAATTCAATGAAATAATAAGTTTGATCAAATCAAACGGGCTTATCAAAAGATTTTATGATAACTTTCTGGTTAGATCTCAGAGACGAACAGCTGAAATGATTAGAGAAGGAAAAATACCAGAAGAAGAAATTGAAATAGCGCTGACAGTGGAACATCTTCAAGGCGCTTTCATTATTCTTGTTCTAGGTAACGTGACAGCTTTTTTGATATTTATTGGAGAAATTTTAATTCACAGAAATAACTTAGAAAAAATGAATAAATCCGTAAGTTTTAAGAAACCTAAACAAAAGCTCAATATTATTAAAAATAATAGTAAAAAAGTTCCTAAATCTAGTGGTAATATAGCGAAACGATTAGGCCTAACTAAGTATTATACCAGACATAACTTCATTCGTAATTTGCACTTGTTGGAAACTGCAAATAATATGAATAGAATAAAGAGATTTTAAAAATATTTACTCAGTGGTTTTATTTCTTGTTTGTTACCTATGACTCTTATAGTATAGAGTTTAGGAATTTAAAGGAAAAATTGGTAATGCGGTCATTAAAATCATGCGGTTAAAAAATTTCATATCATAAATTGACTTCTACTATCACATCTTTCCTCGTTTGTTGAAGATGCATTTATAAAGTATGTCACTACAATAATGGATAAATTTATTAGATATTGTAATAGTGAATAGTGCCTTGAAGTGAGTATCTTCTTCTAGAGACATTAAGGGTTTTGTAATTTTAGGGAGGATTTTGTCGGGGGGAATCCCTTTGGCAAACCATGAGCCCTCCCTTGACAATAATATTGTTTCCTTGAGTCTGGATGATAATATAGGAGCTCTGTTCTAGAAACATCTAGAGGAAAGTGATGGGAAAAACCCATAATGTAATAATAGATAAAGCATGACATTACATTTAATAGGATATTAAATAATATGTAATATATATTTTTGAAACGCTTTGATTACAGTACAAAAAGTTTTTAAATGCATAATTATTACTAGAAATCACTCAAACATTAAAGGCAAATATCAGGAGCACATAGATGAAAACTACCAAATTTTGAGATATCTTGTTCTAATATTTGAGCCCACTGTATAATACATACGTTTATGTGTTGGTAAGTATGTAATAGAATTCAATAACGGGAACATTTGGCGTACAATGTGAATAAAATGTACATTTAAAAATAGAAAACACAAGCTACATACATACAGCGTAGGACTCCCAATGAATGGTACCCAAATATTTTTAATGTATTAGGTATGACTGTATGTAAAAAGACAAACGAGTATATTTATATTTATTACTTTTAAGAATGTCACACGTGGTTATGAAAGACATAAAAATAAATAAAAACATACTCTTTGTAACATGTGCAACGAATAACGCCATATTTTATCTATGCTTATATATTACTTATTCGTAATAATATATCATCTCTGGCGTTCCATTTTTAAAATTCAAATGTGGTTATAAAAGCCGGGAAATGGAACGTTTCCCTCAGTCTTGGCAGATGAGCGTCTAAATAAAGATTAGACAAGATGACAATAATAATAATATAATATATTTTAAGTAACAGCTAATCACATGGACGCCATGATGATTAAATCGTTTGAATTTGGAACTAAAAAAGTTCCAGCAAAAGTTTTTTACATAATTACAATGAACATCGTTGGTAATTATTTAAAAAAACGAATAAAATTTGAATTCTTTCTACGATAAGATCAAATTTTAAAGTTAACTTGAAAATTATTCAAAGATATGTGTGAAGTTAGCTACGGTTGATGTTTAAATTCAACAAGGTCCCTGAAAAACGGTGAGTGATTCTATTTTTAATTACGTAACGAAAAATCATTTAGTACATAACACTTAGACATAATTTTAATTAAAAAGGTTAGTTTTACGATATAAATACGATAACCACTCGCGAAAATGTGTTTTTAATATTGTGTAGTGTGTTTTTTAGGGATTTCAATATGAAAGTGAGACAAATTTGAAAGCTTTTCGTTCGCGGGGAGATGATAAGTTCAAAAACTTCAAGCAATAGATATAAATAATATATTTTTCTGAGATAAAAATACAAGTTGACAGAAGAAAAGTATAATTTTAAAACGACAAGATGAAAATTGTAATTGATGTCCTAGGAATATTCCTGAAAATTGTTATTAAGGTAAGAAAATTAAATTACAATAAAAAATTAACAAATAACAAAATATCTACTAAACAAAAATATCGATAGGTAAATAGTAGGTAGTACTATGCATAAGTAAAGTGAATTCTTTTTTCAAATAAGTCCTTAAAGCATTTCTTAATAATAGTGATTTGAAATTCGAATCATTGTTTAAAATATTACATTAATTTGTTTTCATCTATTCAAAAATAGAACGAAGAGAAATACTCTTTTCTATTCTTAATTGAATACATAGGTTCGTATGTAGGTACTTGTCTATTTTGTGCCAGAAAATTGATAAAATCATTGAAAATAGTTTTAGAACTAATATTTAATATTTAATTAAGAGAAACATTTAAACTATTTTAATGGGCAATGGAAGTTGGTGTAAAATCCGAGATGAATGTAAATAAATTACGATTGTTTGGGCATGTGGAAAGAATGAATGAGGACAGAATGACCAAAAAAAAAATATCTGGCTGAAAGGAATGATGCTTGGAGACGTGGCCGTCCGAGGATCGAACGATAAGATCATAATTATTATAAACCAGATCCTACAGAAAGGACATGTGTTGAGCATGCATGAACAATTGTAGGGCAGTGAAGGAAGCGAAAGGTGTATGCAAGGATAGGAGGAATAGACACTCGATCTTTTCTGTCTACCCCACGAGGGAATCTTCGTGGTGGTATGGATAGATGGATGTATATTTTATTTTATCTAATTAATATAATTTATTTGTCTTTTATTCACAAATTTCTAGGTTCGTTTTTAAAATGGCTACACATACTTAATATCTAAAAAAACCTTGCATTGCAGCAGATATTTGTATTTAATAAAATGTACACATACCGATAATTTCGTATAAAAACGCACGCAAAGACAATATAGTAAATATTAATCCAAAAATAATGGGCGATATTTAATTCCATTACATGATATTTAAAAAGATCAAAGACAGTTCTAAATTTAAAAAAAAACTCTTATTATGTTGTTCATTATTAAATTAAGAAAATTGTAACAAAGAGGGAATCGATACATTATAATCACCTAATAATATTCTAAAATAGAATATATATTTGGTTTTGTTTTTCTCATCCCAAAACCTTGGAGATTTATTGTTTTTTATTTTCCAACCAATGCTTTCAAGGCAGGTACCCTCTTAGTAACTAAATTTTCAAGTTCCTTGACAGTTCTTTTTTTTCTCCCAAAATACCCGCATCGGTAGAAAACTTTGTGAAACTATAATTTTTCTGTATCGAGAAACATTGAAAAATAAAAAAGATAATCCTAATTTGAAACTGGTAAAGAACAAACTGTTGTTAAGCCAAGTTTTTTTTGTTTCTTCATATTAAACAAAGGATTTATTTTTAAGAATGGTTTGAACGTACCTACCTAGCTATAATTCATTTGTTTTTATTCACAAATGGCTGGTGTTATGCAAAAATGCGTTAAGCCACACCAACTACAAACTGAGATAATTGATGTTAAAAATCAGACATATTCCGACGCGTGTTTTAAAATTGTGGTTATATATTTAGCTTTGCTGTTTTGTTTAATATGTAAAAAATAGTTATAGTAATGAAACAATGTTGTAAAATTTTCATATTTATTATTTATTAATACAAAAATTTAATGAAAAAGTGGGATAACACATTTTTACAGAACACTTTAAAAACTATTTCTTATGCAATAACTAAAAAGCAAAAATGTGTCAAGTGTAATTACTTCTCATAAAATATAAAAAATATAGTAAAGCATTATGGTTTTACTATTGGTATGAATGTAAAATTAATAATTGTAAATATTTTATTGTGATGTTATATTTTCAGTGAAAAAAAATCAAATAGGAATATTTTGATGTTCAACATCATCCTCAAGATCTAATACAACGTTTCCGAATCCATCTATATCGTCAATAAAGTTTTCAGTACAAACAGAGTCTAGAAAATTATAAAAACTGTTTACATCTTTGGGTACGAGCTCTAAAATTTCCTTGAGATCTTTAAGTTTTTCTACTGACAAAGGCTTTCCTTCTGGCCACAATAAAGAGAGTTCTACATCTTTAAAATCCCTGTTTCTTCCTCTTCTTAATTTCTTAAGATCAACAGTTTGTCCATTATCATCTAGATTTGTCTTCATATACAAGACATTAGGGTTATCCTTTCTCATTTAATTTCGCGAGTTTTTAACCAAATTAATATGAGTCACGCGGGTTAACATATTTTTGCAATACTGTTGTCATATTAGCCACATATTGATCTCAATTTGCAACAATACTTCAAGCATCTTAAAGCAATATTACATTATTTTTAGTCCAATTTCATGGTTTTTGGTTAACACATGGAGGTATTACAGAGTTTGTTTTAGTTTAAGCTGCTTACACTATTTTTTCAATACAAGAATATCACTTTTGGGCTAGGATTCTGACACTAACTCATTTTTTTTAATTTGGTGGGTTAACACATTTTTGCATAACACCATCCAAATATCGTCCTTTATAATACAGGGTATATTATCTAAGAAAAGTTATGACAAGATAAGGTAAGAAGATTTATTGTTATAAAAAAGAAATATTTATGTTTTACTTGCTGTAATATGGACAATGAAAACTGGAGTTTATTTTTTATTTGAAAGCCAATTTAGAAACTTTTGGTGTCAACGTCAAAAGTACTTGCAACAATGAGCATTGCCTCTCTGTATCTTCCATGAAAATAAATTTATTCAGAATAAATAATAACCCTCATCATATGATACTAAATTCTAGTTAAATAATCAAATATATTGATTTGCGCAAGTATTTAAAAGTTTACATTAGTTTGAGGATGGGAACGAAAGTTCTTGAAAGTCGACGCATAAAGCAATATAAATATATTTTATTTTATTAAAAAAAATACCACCCACCTTTGCCCTTGCGCTGAGAGGAGTTCACAAGATACAATAACATATTTTTCACAAAAAAAAAAACATTTTCAATCATATTAGGTAGGTATAACTATGATTAACACAATTATAAAATCAAACCATTGAAAATAAAAATTAACTTAATAATTCAAATAAAATACATTTCATCTAAAGTAAAATGTACGTTAAAGTAGTAATTTAAGTTTGCTAGTAGGTCGATTAAAAAATAAGGAAATATCGTTATTTTTTAGCTAATAAGCTGACAATTTAAATATAAGTATTTTTTTTGAAAATAACTTAATTAATAAAATAAAAATAAAATACTACTCATGCAAAAAAAATGTTTGTTACAGCAGTTTCAAGTACGTTTCTAGTGGGTCGTGTTAAAAATGTCTATATCAGCTGACAATTCAAAAATATGTAGTTTTTTTTTTTAAAAATATGAAGATATATAAATTATTATAATATTCATTCTTTTCTCTATCTCTTCTTCTGGCATTGTACCCAAATTATGAGTGATGCTGCCATTATCAATCTCTTATGTATTACAATCCAACCATAATATTTCACTATTATTGTTCGCAAATAATCATCGGCCAATAGCTTATTGTTTTATGTGCGTTACCATTATTTTATATTATAAAAGCTATCAAAATTGAAAAAGTGATAGACGTGTGTATAGAATAAGCTACAATTGTTTATTTACACAATATGTCAGATGGATTTTTATCGACACTCATCAGCATTTCGTTGCGCAAATATTTACATACCAATTTCATTATATTATAGCAAACAAAATCAATTATATCATAGCTAGAGCTCGATCTATATGTAACATAAAAATGAATTGTTATATGCATGAAAACTGCTAAAAAATTTTATTTATTATTATTATTTTATTCTTCTTGCACATCATTATTCACAAATCAGTTTACATAAGAAAATATGTGATGATATGCAGTGGCAAGATTATCACTTTATAGTGATTTCTGCCATCTAACCACGAGTAATAGGTATATTTGGTATGAAAAATAATTATCCCATATAAAAATCGCGTCTTTTTCCAAACAATGACTATGCAATAGGTATCCTGCGAATCGGTTTAAAAATATTTGCGACCAAGGGGAAAATTTGCATAAAATATAAATATAAACTTAGTTCTGATCCAAATAAAAAAGTAGTTATGAAAAAGTGCGAAATATATACATATGTAATTAATACAATCACACCGCCTACCTTGTGGGGTAGGCAGCTTTCGCTTCCTTCACTGTTATACAATTCCTCATGTATGCTCCCAATTCAATGTGCTCAACACGTGTCCGACCTGTATTATCTGCAGGATTACTCTTGACACAATCTAATTACAATCTTAATTTTGTCTTGGTCTTAATCCATTGTTGCCTGAAAAGACTGTAGGTAATACTGCGCTACCATTACCGCGAGATTGGAATGCACGTATTTATTACTATAGTCACTTCTCTCATCGTAGGATTAAGATCGAGACAATATTAAGATCGTATTTAGATTGTGTCAAGAGTAACCCTGCTGATTTATATTATCTTATCATTTGATTCTCACACGGCCAAGTCTCTGAGCACTATTCCTCTCACCAAAGGAATATTATTTTCTTGTTCATTCTGTCCGAAAATGAGAAATGCTGCAACTAAAAGACTTTCTTTACAGTAGACATAATTATCAAACATGTAGGTACAGTTGCAGTTCAATACCCATTTAATTATGTTAGTACATGTGTTTATAATAAATTCTTCGATTAAGCCTTTTGATTTTTGTCTGGTAAAACAGTTATCAGCTGGCGGTATTAGCAAACAATAGAAAACGATCACATGTTCAATACAATAATTGAACTAGGTATTTGTGCTTAAATTCACCTACATGCATGCCTACACACGAATTTCATTATAACGAGTTTGAAGGGGCCAATTGAATTTGCTCGATTATTTAAATACTTACGTAGAATCTCACCTAGTAGTAGATTTTATTCAAATTATTATTAGGAAGCATTCTGAGATATTTGAATGAAGCTTGCAAATAAGTATGAATAAAATTAATAACATAAATGTACACATTCCGTGATATAGTAGATGATGTTAATAAATAAAATAAAAAAGTAAAATTTAAAAAAAATACATCATTCATTGAGAACAATTTGTAAACAAAAAAGCTTTGTCCTCCTACTCCTAATCGATCAGTGATACCTAATTCTGATTTGACTTTTTCAAAGAATTGTGAGTTTCAGACCATGTGGTGCAACTATGAAAGATTGTGAGCAAGAATGATATTATTTTCGACAAAATTTATAACCTTTTATTTTCAAAAAATATGATTTTTTGCTGTCGAGTGTTTATGTAACTACAATATTTTTGTAATCCATGGCTGTGAAACGACATCGTTATAAAAATTAGCATTTTCTATGAAACACACATAATTTAGAAGTGGAAATAAAAAATTCTCGTTATAACCGTAATATTTCTATAGCAGTTCTTGGTATAACCGAGTTCAACTGTTACTGAAATAATGTGTCTGCAATTACCTTATGAATACTAAGGTAATACAACTATTCACGGCTATATTAAGCATATGTTTTGTTCGATATGTTAAGATATTACGTTATACTATAAATAAACACTATGACATTCGTACCGTATTCGAGCGAAGGTTAATAATATATTATATCAATTTATTTCAATCATTTAATCAAACTGCGAATATATGTAGATACTTACTTGTTACGATTGTTCATAACGTAAAAACTCGCGAGATCAAAGCAGTTAAAACAGTACAACTAGTCAAAAAGTAGTTCCACTGTAATAAAGCGCAATAAAAATAATTCAGTTGATAAAGAAAATCGTAGAATATCGATTGTCATTTGTTTTGAAATTTAAATATTTTGCTCTTCGCAGTTCCGTTTCTATGAACAAAATGTTCCTACTTGCAGTAGTACTTATGAAACAAGTTTTGTGACGTTCTAATGTTTTCATATTTGGAATGATTTCCAATTTGTGATTTGAATATAAATTTAAGCGCGACGATGAATACGGTATAAATGTATGATAATAATATTATGGTGTTTATTTTGCCGCATTGAGGAAAAATTACATAACCGCATTGGTTTCTTTTACTACCACAGTTACTAAATTGGCATCATTTGCGCTTACAAAATGGTAAGATACTATTGTTGTTTTGAAAATGATGCAAAATCAAGAATATCCGAAGCAGAAACGCTTCCAGTTTAATCTAAACTGGACGATGGAGTCATGTCGGATACAATAAATTAACACAATACTATAAAAAATTACATTTAATCACATAATTTACACAAACGTTTCACAATTTCAAATACAAAACGAATGTGTTCACGTCTTGTAAGTTTATTAAATCTATTTAACTTGTTTTTGATCGATGTTTTGTTGTGTTTTCTGCTTTCAGGTGAACAAAATAACATTCGCGCCTTTAGTGGTTTCCACATTGTTTATTTTGCTAACTTCACTCCTAGCACATTGCGCGCGAAAAGCAGTTTCCAAATTTGTCAAAGAACCATTTGTCAAACTTTTGTTTGAGGAAGCTATAGCGACAGCGGAATTATGTGGATGCTGTTTTGAATTGATCATTAGTAAGTATTTTTATCACATTACAATAATGTTTACTATCAAGTAGACCGATTTTTTTAGAAATGTTGCAAGAAAATATTTTAATACATTGAAAACATGTAAAAAAAATCAGGAAAAACTAGGCATAGAAATATGTAAGTAGAAAGCTACTTCTATGGAAAATGTTCACATTACCATAGAAAAGAAACCATAGACTAACAGCATTACCATAAACACGATATATCGAAAAAATCTATAATACAAATGTTTGTAAAATTAAGTAGGGAGAAACATTATTTAAATAGCATTCAACATAGTACGATAAAGTCTGAAAAATTATTGCAAATGAATAGCTTTTAGATAATTTATACATCTATTTATATCACTAAGGTATCTACCACAAATAAAGTAGTCAGTGGAATAACTGCATTTAATGAAGATAATAGCTGTCCTTTTCGTACCAAAAAGACATTCAGAATGGTTGGCGTGGAAAGTTTACCTACTAACCATAATTTAAACCTAAAGTACAGTTTGGCTACCGTACAAACACCATTTGAATTTCAATGCAAATGGTATTTCATGAGTAGCCAATAATAAACGTAAAAAGGCTGATTTAGCTCGAATCTTTGATACATTATGTTCATTGGTTTGAATATAATTTGCCACAACTATAGGTACAATAAAAAAAATACTTATAAATTTACTGTTTTCACTTTACAAGTGCTATACTAAAACACAAACAGTTATGACTTATGGATTGAGTTTAAAATGATTTTCTGAATCAATAACCGTTGGAAACATTGTAACTGAAATAATGCCTTATGTTCATAGTACAAATGATATTACTTTTTTATTCTTTGTGAATAGAGGTGAGGGATTTGTTCATTTTTACACTTACCTAAATATTACCTAATATATGTTTTTTTTGAAAATGATGTACTTATAACAGAAATAAAATTTTGTGATACGAATTTGGTAAGCTGGAAGATATTGCCTCCAGGCAATAAGCTCGCCAATTGGTCAGGATTTTTTTTGATCAATAAAGTGTTATTATTATTATATTTGTATTCTATACATGGAAACTTTGTTTTAAGCCCAAATAGAGTTTGAACAAAAAGTTTAGCCAAAACAAAGAAGTTGAACCAGATTTTAACTGGTCCCTATATAGAAATCATTTAACCAGTTACATGTATGTTCCCGATTTCTACTTAGCTAAAAATAACAAAAAAATATTTTTGACAGTTGCGGATAACTTTGGTGTTGCCACATATGGTATATTCCTGTTCCTGCTCACAATCTGGTGGGCAAACAATTGGGGAGATGCTTCAGCCTGCCCGTATAATCATCTTGAAGAATATGTTGAAGGTATGTAGCTATGTAGCTTATTGTGTAAAACTTCAATAGATGGCATTAAAAATTAACTGAATGGAAATAACTACTATTATTTCTAAATGTAAATGTATTTATACATCTATCTCCTCACCCCGTATCCCTTTGCGGAATAAATAAACAGGATGGAATGCCTTTTTGATCTTTCCTTGCACAATGCTTCCCCAATTTGTATGGTTCGTTACGCATGCAATGTCAATTTCTCTCGTTCAACACAGATCATCCAAGAGAATTTGATTGTGATCAAGTTGCATTGTCTCTGGTTTTCCTAAAAACACAATTATTTAAGTTGTATGAATAACAAATAATCTATTAATAACTTTACTTGTGTATTACTGGAATTGCTTTTACTTCTGAAAAGCAAAATACATATTTATGGGATATTTTTAGTTTTCAGATATTTTTAGTTAACAGTTATCTTTCCACAGGTAAAATCGACTTAAGAAAAGTTGTTCTAAAGATATGGGCTGAGTTGACTGGAGGTTGGATTGTATTTAGATACGTGCAGATGTACTGGGCACTGGAAATCAGTGAAACGCACAAAGACAGGGCATTCGAAGACTGCAAAGCTGATTTACAGGTAGAAATAATATTTAATTCAATTATGATAACAGAAAAAATATGAAAAGTCTTCAAATCCTAATACAAATGAATGCGTGAGCATAAAACAACCCTATTCTGTATATTTCTGCATGGAATAAGGTTATTTTTCCGCTGAAACATTCAAATAATATCTTAATCCATTCATATTGTCTTTGGATGTTTGTTACTATATTCACTATGGTCATTCACCAGGCAAATAAAATGGAAATTAATTTGAACTCGCATGAATTGAGGTGTTTATAGGGAGTAATTTCACTAGAATAAATATTGCCACCATATTAACACTTTTCTCAATTAGCATAATGTCCCTTTGAACGGAGGAGGTTAGTTACTGTCCTGTACTCCTGAGAGGGCAATTGAGTTGAATTGATAAAATACTTTTGAATTTTTTTGTAAAACAACACTCATAGGTAATTTTGAAATAAAAACTTATTATTAATACAAGCACATAGGAAGTTTTGTACTGGCAACAATGATATATTAACAAAAGAGTCGAGAAATAATTTGAAAGCATTCCATAAAAATCTTACCCTATCATAATGTACATTGTACAGAGTAACATTGATTGAAAATTTGAAAATATGAGAGTTTTATAAATTAATTTGATAGCATTTATTTTTAAAGGTGACAAAGTTGTCCTATAGTTAATACTCTTACTTATTTAGAAACATCACTGGTGAAGTTAAAATATAAATATTCTCTCAGCGAGTCAAGTGTTCAAAGTTGTTATTAAAATAAATAAATGTATTTCAGGTACCAATGCTGTATGGAGCAATCATTGAAGGCATCGCGACATGCGTCTGTCGTCTTTCCTCAAAATGCCTCGGAGAACTCAATCCAAGATTTGCAACAGCTATTGACTCATTCATCGCCACATCCCTCGTAGTAGCCGGTAAGAAAAATCATAATCAATTAAATATAATTATGACATTCTACTAACCACACTATATTATTCTCATGCCTTTTGATGCAAGCAATTAGTATTTTATCAACAATCGGCTTTTGTAAAGAATAAAATGTCGTTTTGTTTTATTTTTTTTTGACTAAATTAACACAATTTTGTCTTTGTACTTGGTCTATAGAATGAGACAAGCCATTTCAATTTAATAATATTGAAATTACACCATAATTACACTGAGAAAAATATTAACGAAATTTCACAACGAATCATTGGTACGTACTATCAGTTTAGGACCAGAGATAGTACAAACGATTCATTAGTACAAATCTATAATATTAACTTTTCACAAACAAATTGTTGGTAAATTCACCAATGATTTGTTTACGAAAAGTTAATATTATAGATTTGTACTAACGAATCGTTTGTACTATCTCTGGTCCTAATCTGATAGTACGTACCAATGATTTGTTGTGAGTATTTTTCTCAGTGTAGTAGTCTGTACTTTTGGCAAATAAGAATCAAATAAAAACATATTTATTTTACCCAAGTAATAAATATCCAAATGAGCGTAGGCGTTAATTGTTAATCAGCAAAAACTTTTTGAATGTCTCCATGGTATATCAGCAAAAGACTTTTTCTAGGAGAGTCCATAAACCATAATCATCTGTATAAAATACAATGACATCATGCATTTTTTTTTATTTTATTTCATTATCAATATCCTCCTGGGGAAACTATGAAAAAATGTTATATTAAATGCTACCATTTAGTAGATACTTCATGTCCATGTTACCATTACAGGGATTCATTACAAGAACACAGAATATGTCTACAGTTTCCAAGATATGAAATCAACTTCTGATATGTCCATATCCATATTATGCAAAGTCAAATTAGGCCAAGGTACTAAATTATATGTAATAGTAAAAAGTTATGTAGGTACTTAAAAAAACCTACACTGATGTTACAGAATTATTACCTTTCATATATTTTAAAAACATTCAGAAAAAATAATTCGAACAATGTCACAAATGACACAATACTAAACATGTAAAACATTTTAGGCACTTTTAAAATTACATGAAAAACAGAATTAGTCTCTGTGATATCGAAAAGATGATTCTGGCTGGATTTTATTTTGAGAATGTCTAATGAAAATTGGGCAAAACGAGCACCATTCTTCCATGTAGGTACAATGTCCATATGATGGCTTGACCTACTCACTATAATCATACAACATTTTTACGGCGACAATGTCAGAGCACAAGGAAAGTCATGAGAGTAGGTTCTCAATCAACGAAAAATTTCTTTGGAGGGATTGTTGAATCGCACGGAACTAATTTCCTTAATAAAATTGTAAATACCTCTAGAATTAATAAAATGATAATAGATAATTTTGAAAATACTATAGATAACAGTATACATTTATCAAAAAATAAGTTATCTTTTAAGATAAATAAAATAACTTAATACGCACATTATTACGACAGTGTTAGTGCAGTAAATTTAAGTAAAATTGATTGCATTTGCAATATTGTTCGAAACAATGTTTCAACTAAAAAATAATTCTGTAATTATCGGATGTAGTTATAAATGTTTGAATGAATGTTTTGTAAATATAATGTATTTTTATAATTATATTTTCTTGAAAAAGCCTGCACGCTTTTAATACCAAACAACTACAATACATAAAAACCAAATTTACGTTCCTTGCCTAATTTGCTACTTTGTGTTAACTTTAACTTAGAATAAACATGCAATAGAAAATCGAAAGGTAAAATATTTCATTCCGTCACATATTATTCCATCTATTGTACAATCTACAAATTTATCTCACTTAGCATTTAATTAATGAAAATAAAGACGCCAAACATATTTCAAAATATCTTTACATTAAGTATTATGCTTAGGTTATAAACATTAGAATCCGTATGAAAATTAAATATTATGGATTTAGATGTTATTGGAGATAACCAATATTTTTTTACAAATTCGATATTTATGTATAGATTGATTGGCCAGTTAAAATAACAACATGTAATTCTAATAGACAGTCGAGTAAAACCTCAAAGAAATATGTGCTTATCATATAAAATAATAAATTTTTATCTGTGGGGTAAAAAGAAAAAAAAAATAAAAACTCGATAAAAAATTTCAAGTTGTCAGGCCTATTTTACCTATGTGTGACAAATTGACTACGGACAATTTTGTCAACAAACTATTATAATATACTTTAATCCAAATTATCAGATTTAAATCTGTCTTTAATAATACCCTTCTTGCACATATACAACAATAGAAAATATGTGACTATAATGAAATATTTTACCTAACACAATGTGGAATGCTGACTTAGATGGATATAGTTATCCCTAATTGTTGTAATGTGTTTAATATATGTTTTTAAGCCAATAAGTAATATTTATTTATGTAAGCAAACACAAATGATTTAAGTTTCAACTTACGAAGTCACTTACAAAGCCTGACAATGAATTTGTAAGTCAAAACCAGGTCACTATATTATTAAAAATGATAAAATTTAAACCATTTGTGTTTCTTAACATAAATTAATACGGAGTTTTACAAAATAGACGTCAACTCAATCAATAACGGGCTGTTTCACCACCTCTGGATAAAGTTCTAGATAACTATCCTTAGGATAAATTTATCTACAAGATAAACTGAAGCGAGCGTTTCACCACCTACAGATTTCTTACGGATTGTTATCCGCCAGATAGCAGTGGCAACGTTGTAATTTCATGCGTTTGTTGCATGAATGTATGCACGTAGGTAGGAATATATCGTGCGTTGCCTAGGAATATATCTAGGCAACGCACATGTAAACAAATTTTGACAGTTTAACACTATCTAAGACTTATCGGCCGGATAACTTATCTGGAACTTAATCTATAGGATAGCGCTGTCAGGGAGTTGTGAAACGCATTTTTCGTTTTATCCGTTAGATTTGTGTTGGATTGGCTATTCGGCACTTTATCCAGAGGTGGTGAAATAGCCCGTTAGTATGAGACTTTTTTGTGAATGTTTCATTCCAACAAAATCGCAAGTGGTTTAATATGTTTAGATAAAAAAAAAAGTTAGTGATCAAAATTCAATCCATCTATCCTATCACGCGCTGTTTTCCGCAAATGGGATGCCAGTGAACTAATTGCATGTAATGAAGATACAAGTTGTTAAATTGAAAACGTAATATCTTATTAGCGATGTTTTACAAGTATGTGCCTTCGCAGGACACTCAAAAACTAAAAACAAAACGAGGAAGAATCCTTTTAAAGAAACCAAATGCGTTATTGTATTTTTCTGTGATACATCACAAGTGGGATAGGCAGAAGGAATAGAACACCATATTGATTTATCTTAACATTTTTTTGCACATTATTTCAGTGGCATAAATGTGGCAAATAAACTAAAATATATTTCTACTAGTTTTGATTTGTTATTTTTTTTTTCAGCATTTGACTATTCCGGTGGTTATTTCAATCCAGCCTTAGCGACATCTTTGAAATATGGCTGCGAAGGTAACACCCTATTAGAACATGCAGTCGTATATTGGATTGGAGCTTGTGCCGGTGCTGTACTCAGCATCTACATATACAAAATTCCAACAATTCAGAAGTTCTTGAGAGGAACGAGTGAAGCCAATGGTGGAACTAATATATGGGATGAAGGAAAAGACGAATAAGAAAATATTCAGCCAAAAATACCTGCCAATTAGTTATATTTATTACTTGTTGATTAAATTTGGCTCACATTGTTCACAATGCATCAAACATGTTAAATTAATCTTCAATGCTACGTTAGTCCAACTAAACAATATTTCAATATTATATTTTATAGATGCATGAATAATAATATGTCTGCCAAATTTCATCACACATTATACAAAAAAGATTGAATGACCAATGGCAAAATGTTGTGTTCTATTTATAAAAATATATGCAATAACTTTTTCAATTCCGATCGGTTCAATTCCGATCGGTTCAATTCAAATTTTAAAAACATTCTTTTCTTTATTCGAATGAACCAGTGAAAATTAAATTATTTTGTCTATTAAAAGAGACAAGATGTAAAAAATGTGTTTTTCAATTTTTTAAATAGATTTTTTTTTTAATGAAACAATGAAAAAATCATAAATATTTTTATTGTTTACCTTTATTGTTGTCTTCTAAAGAAAGAGTTTTCTTCAACAGTTTGCCATTGATTGTATTTTTGATGAATAAATATTATTGAAATCCCTTTTGAATTAATCACTCTTGTTTGTTTGAATGAAATGTGTTCGTAATTTTGTTTGTAAATGTAAATAACGAAATTTAAATGTAAGAACAAATGTATATCTAAATATTATATTTTCTCAATAATACGTAATTCCTTGATTTAGGGTGCCTTGCCATAAAGATGAAGCTAAATAAATTATTTTTAAGAAGGTAAATAAACCATAAAACTAAAACACAAAATCCCTCCAATTGAGAAACTAAATGGCTTCCAATGAAACACGACTGTTGTAACAATAATTATTAAAGTAAAAAAATATTTGTACATATTTTCAAGTGTAGGTACATAATCTCACATAATTTTTAGTGTTATTGAATCTGTTAAGAAATAACTCCATATGTACACAATATCTACATACAATGTAAAACATTGTAAATAATGCAATGCAAAGAATTATTTCAAAATGACCATGGAATTTTCATGTATATGGCAATATTAAAAATGTCTATGGTTGCCTTCATTTTACCTGCATCAATCAAATGCAACTAAATTGCGAGTTTTTCCCAAATTCATTTGTAATACCTACCTTTTTTTTATTATCTCATATTCTGACAAGACCACATAAATATTAATTTATTTATATATTTTATTATTTCTAGTCATTATTTTAATAATTATTGTAATTTTAATCACCAGTGCCTTAAACTAATTTATTTATTTGTCATTTATTCCGATTCTGTGTAATATTTTTTAAATAAAGTCTGATACAGAACAAATTATACTTTTTATAAATCCTAGATCCAATATATCAATACAAAAAAAACGCGATAGCCGTTTATGTATTAAATAAAATAAAAATACAGTACATGAAAAGAAATCAAAGAATTTATTTATAGGAAGTAGGTACATCACAGCTAAACATATTTTATTATAATTATTTTTATGTAGATATGTAGTATTTCACCTGAAGAATAATACTCTCGAAGTAGCTATGTTGATTTTTTGAGCACAAAATGAATAATTTACATTTTTCATACACATTGATATGATTTTAGATTCACTATGTATCAATTATTATATTTAATGAGCTTTTTTTGCTACCCCGGTTTCGGTGGAGCGTCCACCATTAATGAGCGTTTTTCTAAAACGAGTGTTAGTTAGTGCTAGTTTTAGATAAACACTCGTTAATGGTGGACGCTCCACCGGAACCCCGGTAGCGAAAAAAGCTCATTAAATATAATAATTGATACATAGTGAACCCAAAATAATATCAATATGTCTAGAAATTGTTATATAGTTAATGCCGAAAATATAAACAAAGTTTTTCATACACATCTGACGCATCATAAGTATCCTTACATTTTTAAGTTTGACTGATTTGTAGATTAGGTTAGTGTTGGTCTGGTGTTGTTTTGACAATTACTGCACATTTATTGACAATTATTTTTACGTTTGACTGATTGTAGGTTAGGTCTGGTGTATTTTTGTACTACAGCATCGTGTACAAAAAATGCAAATAATTAATTTTGTGCTCACAAAATCGACCAAGTTCAAATGGAGTATCATTTTCCAGGAGAAATACTATATAATCAGTTAGATTGTTTTTGACTGGGATGTACTTATTGTAAATATTAACCGAAATGAAATATTTTTAATAATAACCCAACATATTATGTAGATCCATAAATGCAGAAAAAGTTAATGTCGTGGGAGTGGATTGAGAAAGATGACACTCGCAAATTCTGCAGAAAGGAAACAAAAAATCCTCAAAACTCAGCAACGTCGTCAGATTTGAAAGAATCAAGACACAAGGTGGAAGTGGAGTGACTCACCATTCATGAACCTTACAAAATATTGAAATTTAAGATGTCTGGTCTATAGAGCTTGCTGGAGCTGAACAGTACCAGACAAGCAAAGTAAGGTGAGTACAATAAATGTTATTAGTCGTAGTACGTCAAATAAAATAGATTTAATGAAAAAATAATATATATTATTTTACAATATAAATAGATATAAAAACAAATCAAAAATTACCTACATCTTTTACACGTAGAACTTATACATGTTATGATAATAATAATCACATATTTGAAAGTTATATTTTAGCTACTTCTCGCAAGAAAAGAATTGCTGCCAGTTGGTTCGTCTGACACATACAGAATGGGGAAGTGTTGAACTCTACCACTCGACCAGCCGATAGTAAGACAGGTGCCCTCGGAGAAGTTCTGCTGGAACGATATGGCGTTGCATGCTTCAGCACCAATACCAGACACTAAACAACTAGAATCAAAGACAAAAATACTTAGCATCATTACTGGTATTTTGGTTCCTATTTTTGAACATGAGTTCCTCCATTGAAATATAAAAATAAAACGTATCTACGTAACTCATAAAACTACTATACTATACTATACTATACCCTCACGCCGTATCCCAAGTGGGGTAGGCAGAGAGAACGGAACGCCACACAGATTTATCTTTACACACTTCCTTCGCTTCCTCCACATTCATACAGTTTCTCATACACGCACGTCGATTCCTCTTACTCAACACGCGGCCGTCCTTGAGAATTTGACTTTTGTGTTCTTGAACGCCAACCGGAGAATAGATTTATTCTTGAGACGACAAGAAAATGGTCCGTCTCCAGCTCAGCGCCTCGATACACTCTAGTGTCCGTGGTCGCCTTCCTGAGACGAGAGTCCACACACACGAGGTCAATCATCGATCTTTCATTCCTTCCTCCCAGGTATACATGTGGATCTCCTTGTGGGGGAAAAAGGTATTCGCCACAAAGAGATCCATCTCCAAACACATTTCAATTATTCTCTTACCATTATCGTTCACTCTACTGTCTCCATTCATTCCCAAAACATTTTCAAGTTCATTCCTTCCAACACTCACCCATCCATTCAAATTAACACCCACCCACTCATAAAATTACATTTTAATTTTCAACATATTATAATAAATTAATGTAATAAAGTGTTTTCTAAAAGATGAATATTTATCCACTGGTAACACTGGTATGGGTTAGTTGGAAGATATCGCGCTTCTGCGATAAACTCGCCCATTGCACAAATTTATTTGTCTGGTTCTGCAATGTTTGTGTTTTAATAATGTTTGTTTTTTTGTGCAATAAAGATTTTTATTATTATTATTATTATTAACACAGTTTGTAGGAGATGCCATGATGGTACAAACAGACAATTTACCATCTCAAAGCAGTATAAAACATACATCAATATAGCACCAATTTAAATGATTAAAATGTTTTCATAAGTCTTCTTACCACGGAGTAATTCTAAGTGTATTATGAGCATTGACATTGTATATAGCCACAACACCCGAATCCTTGAACACTACAGCCAGATGGTGTCCCTTGGGAGACCACTTGAGGTCCAGGACTCTCCCACCAACTGATTCTCCGGAAGGTAGCTCCACTTTACTGACGTCAATTACCGGAGATGCCACTGCTGGAATATTCTTATCATCTGTAATAAAAAAATAGAATGGTCTATGAATTACATTTCTATGAAAATAATATCCATAATACATTAAAATGTATCATATTGCAGAGACTATAAAGGTGCATTTAAGGAGTCATAGCATGTCTTGAAAAATTTAATTTTTAACCTGGTCATAAATATCTTTACTTTCAGTGGATCTAAAATTATTGTATGAACTTTTTTTCCACGATAATAGTTTAGAAACGATAGCTTGATGATAGCGTATCAGAGATTCAATTGGCATATCAAAGATCTGCATCTTGCTGTCAACATTATACTCCATTTTATGACATAATATATACAAATTTGGTGGTGAATTCAGATTTAAAATTTACCAGCAAACAATGTTGCGTTAACAAACTTCAATGCGTAGATTAAAGGTTCATCTTCAGTGGCGAAGAGCAGAACTTCAGAATTAGGTGACCAGCAGGCTGCCTGCACTCTGCCTCCATTCACAGTCCACTTCTCTGCCTGCCATCTCGTGGTCTCCCAGACTCTGAAATGAAATTATGTTAATAATATTGGGTTCGTCTGTAGGCTGGTGGTAGAGTCTAGGCCTCATACACAAGAGGTGTACGGTTCGATCCCAGGTGCCGGCAAACTCCCCTTTCACGACACGAGCTTTTAGCTTACTGAATGTTTATATTTGATGAACATAGAAGCTGAAGATATTAAGCTTCAAAAATAAGTGTATTATAAAAATATTGAAAGAGTGATGTAAGCATTACATAAATATACTGTGCACCAATGAACACAGCAATGATCTGTAGTCGCTGTCATATATTTATTTATTTGAACTAACCTGAATATAACAGATGTAGTGGCGCTGAATAATCTGGAACCATCAGGAGCAAACTCCAAAAGTGCTGTTCCTCCTCCAGCCAATCGTCTGAGACAGCAGGAAGCCCATCCGGGACCCCACACTTGCACCTCGCAGCCAGCGGGAGATCCAGCAAGCAACAGGGAGCCATCAGGTGACCAGCAGACGCTTGTTATGGGATTGTGGGAGGAACTGTAAACAAAAATTTGATTATTAAATTTTACTCTTTCTATGTCTACCTGCATATCATTACCGCAGCTCTCACAAGTGGAATGAGAATAGTTGTGTATAATAAACATCCATTAAACAAAGCTGGTATGCTTCATCACATAACATAAAATATCTAACAGCCATATTCACAAACAAGGAATGATTGCTTTTCCAACTGTTAAATTGTGACTAATTGACACCTCAATCATGTGACGCATTGTATGCACGCAGAAGGATTTTCGCACCAAACTTCTAACATGCTTTTAAACTTAAGTAAAGTTTAAACTTACATTCAGGCCTAAACAACTTATAAAGTGTAAAACACAAAATTTTAATGTGATTTTGATCTGTTTGATATTTATGCAGACAAATTTTGTTTCAATGAATGTTAACACCACAAAGCAAATTAGAAATATTAAAATACTTAAGTTTAAAAGCAAGTTAGAAGTTAGGTGCGAATATCCTTCTGGGTGCATACATTGCGTCCCCTCAATCACACACAGACATTAATGTTGTTTCGACATTATGCCTGAATACATACATTTATTATTCAAAAATATTTTGAAAATTTCAATTTATGGTATAATATTGATTGGGTGCACCATATATTATTTTCTGTAAGGTTCTGATTAACTCTGGAATAGTGTTAATATCTCTGTAAGATTTTTATAAAGTCAGGTTTAACCCTTAAACGGGCAGTGGCATCATATGTAACCACATACAAAATCGAACATTTAAACGGGTAGGAGCTTTCGAACTGATTACAATATTTCAAATATCAAAGACGATATATCAATAGATAAATGTGTATAAAATTTTATTGTCTACGGATTATATTGGCAGAAATATGTGAGATGATATACGCAACTCTCTAAAAATCGTTTGTTTTGCGTGGAAAATTTGTTAGTCAGCGAATTTTTGTCGATCAACATGAATAAAAATATGTATCAAGGTATTTTTTGTTCTTATTTACTAGGTTTTGAGTTTTTCTTAAAGATTTTCAAAAGTCATAACAAAATAGTCATGGAAGTTACCGTCTATGAGAAGTAAGAGGAAAATATATGATTTCACAAGCAATAAAAAAATGTACTATTAGGAATATATAAAAATAAAAAAGGTGTTTATGGCATTAGTGACGAAGTTAGACTATCAACAGTGAGATTACTATACCTGGAACGAGTAGGAGTGCATATTTTGTAGCACAAGACTTAATACAAAGAGAACAAAAATTGAATGTAAAACATGTCAAGTTCCATTGTGTTACTTATTCCATGTTTCGAAAATTTTCATCATGATTCAAATATTGTTGAAATGTTTTTATAAGTTATTATAGTTTCTATTAGTACTATACTATACTATACCCTCACGCCGTGTCCCAAGTGGGGTAGGCAGAGAGAACGGAACGCCAAACAGATCTATATTTACACACTTCCTTCGCTTCCTCCACATTCATACAGTTTCTCATACACGCACGTCGGTTCCTCTTACTCAACACGTGGCCGTCCTTGAGAATTTGATCCACATGATCAAGCCACGTGGTTCGCGGACGCCCGCGTTTCCTCACACCCCTTCTTTCAGACAAGTATATCGTCGTTGGTTTAATGAAACCCCTTATGTGCTCCAAACCAAATTTTACAGGGGATGCAAAAAACTGTTTAAAAGTCCACAGATCAACAAATGTAATCAAACTTATTATCAAATTCATGTAAAACTTTGACGTTTTTACATGATTTTGATAATAAGTTTGATTACATTTGTTGATCTGTGGACTTTCAAACGGTTTTTTGCGTCCCCTGTAAAATTTGGTTTGGAGCACATAAGAGGTTTCATTGAACCAACGACGATATCCTCTTTGTCATTCTTACTTCGTTCATTCGTTCAACATGCCCAAACCACCGTAGTTTATTCACACGCATTCTGTCCACAACACTCATTCTTCTAATATCCTCATTCTTCACTCGATCACACAGCGTTTTACCAACCATTCTTCTCAACGATCGCATCTCTACTGCATTTATTCCACTTTCGTCCTTCTCCAACCACGTTCATGTCTCACTTGCATATGTATTCTATTAGTTGTTAAGTATATTTCGTAATTTTTAATATATTATATTATTTTAGTACTATTTTTTTATCCAGGCAATGGTATCATATGAAACAAATATATTTTTTAAGGTTTTCTCACCTGGCAATGGTCATATATTTACCACATGATTTTACTCCACTAAAAAATGAAAAACAAGAAATAAAATATATGCACTTTGTTTTATATTCCTAAATACTATTCAAAACCACCTGAAAGAAAAACATTACCCCAAAATCGACGCCTGGCCCGTTTAAGAGTTAATTATGACATGCTTAATTTAGGCTGTTAGGTTAGGTTGCCTGCTGCATTGGTCGTTGCAAGGAGCACCAATTTGTTCAAGCTGCCTGCTTGAAAGCTTTTAGTAATAATAAGAATAATTAAGAATTTAATAGAGTGTGATACAAACCTTTTCATTACATTAGCATTACTGACAGAAGGCTTAGCGAATATAGAATTGGGATCCACTGTCCAAACAATTACACCAATCTCGCATCCAATTGCAATCTCCGACACGGAATAAGGCCTCCATGCTACCATAGAGACACCTTTTTGAGAACTACATTTCAAAACAGGATTCACTTGAAGTTCTGTGCAATATATTCTCACATTATCATCTGCAGTAACAACTGCAATTTTAGTTGTATGAGGATGCCAAGCTAGGTAACGAACAGGAGAATTAGCCCAATCTCTTGTATGGGAATATAAAGCTGTTAACTTTGGTCCAATATCTTTTAAATGTGGTTGAAATATATGACGAATCTTCGTTAAAGTATTAACAACTTTTAAGGCATACAAAGCTGGGTATAGTAATAATTTATTAACTTCTTTGTTTTGTGGATCTGCAACCATTTTTAAAACTTCCATAAATCCTTGTTTGTACCATACTGAAGTCAGTCTTTTCAATAAAGGATCTTCTACTTCAAGATACATTGAAACACCTTCATCTCTGGCACATGATATATCTCTCGTAACATTTATCACGGGATGACGATTGATCTGCAAAATTATAAATGATATTAAAATGAAGGTTTTTTTTCTAATGAAATATATAGACTAGTTACACTTTTATTTAAATGAGGCGAAACGTTAAAACGAAACGAAAACATAACCTTACCGAATTGGTGAATGTCGAAATATTAGCACTCTCTTTTTGCGCTGAGCAAATCATGCCATTCATTTCACATAAAGGAATTTCTCCTGGGGGCGGCAAGTCAGGGAATTGATGTAAAGTGATCATTTTGGACCTAAATTAACTTTTCAATCAAAACTGTTTTTTAAATTGCACAAAACAAAAACGGCCAAATCGCGCCGACAAATGACAGCTGGCGGAAACGTCAAAATTGTTACCAGATCAAAAAAATATCCACATTGTTTATGATTTTAAATCAGCGTCTCAAATTCCACAATACTGTGCTAACTGCTAAAATATATTTTGTATTCATTTCGTCATTGGCTAATAAACTTGTGTTTTCCATTAAATATAATATTATTATTTTTGTACAATTTGGCACAAAAGAGCGTCGGTATCGGTCATTTACGTTGCGAGTGTACAAATATTTTGACGAAGAAATTATGATGATACATAATACCAGTTTTATGCCTGACGAATTATTATGTTTCAATCGAATTACAAATGATGGAAAGATACGCAATACCCTTGCAGACCTATTCAGGCTAAAAAAAATTATAGAATCGTCAAAATAAGAAATAAGTCTTTGAAAAAAAATATTTTATCAATTCTATAAACTCATGCAAAAGTGGATGGTAAATTGCATATTTGTTTTATGAAGTCTGCTTTTAGCTCCCACTTTTGCATGGAAAAGCGAGACAAAGTTTGAGGCTTACAGCACAAAAACAGCAGATGACATCACAAGTATTATATCCTTGCGTACCTCCATTTTCCGCCGCTCAATAAAGTTTTTTACCCACTGAGGTACACAGCGCCTACGATTAAGTACTACTGTTACTCGTCTAACTAAAGAAATTTCAAAATTTCAGAACAACAATACAGAACAATAGAGACAGACCTTTCAGTAAAAACAAATTCATTCATATCCGTGACACTCGAGTAAACAAATTATAGCATGTAATAATTTTCGATAGTGTTCTACATTTTTGTTTGATAAATTATTTTTGTAAAATTTGCGATTGATAGGAAAATACTACGATAAAATAAAAAATCTATGCAATGCCTCACAGATTCTCCAGGCGAAAGAGATACGGTGACCCAAGTCACAAAGAAACGATGGCACGTTATTGGATTCTTCGTTTCAGAGACACCAAGACTGGACGTTTCAAAAAGTCTTGCGATGGATCAAGTCGAGAGAGAGAATGGTTTCGCATAAGAAGACGTCTCAAAAAAGATCGTTCGAGGAAACCCACATTTGCAAGAGCAAGAGTTGATGAAAACTTAACTGGAGTACCAAGAATATAAAATCCTTGAAAAAGTTAACCAAATTGTGTGTTTTGTTGTTTCTTCTGTCAAAGTCGTAAACATTTGGAGTGTGTTGATGTTCCATAAAAAAGCTTAAATTGTGTAATTTGTATGTCCTGTGAATTCCGTATAAACGATATTTTACAAATTGTAGTACCTATAATTGTGTAGGTTTCTACATTTACAATAAAACTTCAATGATATTAAAAAATGGTATTGTTTTATTGATTCTTTCTTCACCAATATAATTTACTTTCTTGGAAAATGAAATACTACTCTCTCAGTTACAAATGATAATAATTAGCTAAATATATTATAGATTTTAGCTTATTTATTTATACCAGACAAACATTAAATAGTCATCACACACAAGTTGAAAAATTAATACCGCATCGATTGCAATATGAGCTTTTATCCCCCAGACCAGAGCCTCCCAAACTTTTTTCACTCGAACACCACGCCATGTTTTTCGGTTTTGGGTAGACCCCCTGCTACTCACTTTTTAATTTCTAAAAGAAGTGAAGTAATGTAGTGACATAGACCATTTGCTGACATGGACCCCTTGCAGGTTGTCGTCAACACCTGGGGGTCGATATTGACCACTTAAGGAATCACTGGCCCAGACCTTATATTAAATTTGATGAAAGAATTATTGGAATTCAAATAGGTACCTTAAGCCATATTAATTTAAAAAAATGTATTTTTTTTTTTAATTTCACATACCTAGGCAATCCTGGTGAGACGTAGTTTAATTTCTCGATTAAAATCATCTTTGTAATTTTAATATTGTCTCTTATAAACCACATTATAGAGCAGATGCACAAAGAGAATTGTTCACAACAATCAAGCTTTGTAAAACTTATATTTTGTTCACATAATGGGAGAAGAAAAATATGTCGTCCTACAAGTGGTCATAGAAGGGATAATTTAGGACCGCAGAGGGGTTGGAAGGAAGCGGCTTTCATGGCTTCAGAATATTCGAGGGTGGACCAGGATAAGAGGCGTGGAGAAGCTGTTTCGTCATCATCGTCAACGTCGGGGGACCCAACAAGACACGTGAAGAAAAAGATAAACCAAATTGCAAGAGACGTAGTTGGATGAATCGAAGTAAGAAAGTAGATTGCGATAGGATAGGTGTTGTCACGCTTCACGTAACAAGTCATTGAGTAATATAGAAAGCAAAATTAAAAGAATGAATACAGTTTCAAATTGAACTATAAGAAGCAAAATAATCTCCGTGTTCCTTTCAAAGGGAAAGGCCGGGACCACAGTTCATACATTTGTTGTTCTATATATATCTTCTCCAGAGTAGTTCGGTTTTATATATATATAGGTGCTCGTTAATTAGTCTAGGGGTCTTTTGAAATAAAGTGTCTATACTCGCTGTTTATGTCTAGGGGTTTTCTTACATTAAAAGTGCCTTTTTACTTAGCTTTGGGCGAGAGAGGCCTCTGTGTCATGCTTACCCTTAAGTCCACAAGCTGTCTGGTTACCTGGACCTCCTTACTCCGTCACTTCCTTCGGTATACCAGTTGTAACACATTGAATAAACTCTTCATATCATATATCATGGTAAAGTTATAGATATATCCATGTAAACAATCAAAATTATATATCAAGTGAAGCAAAGATTAGCAAAAGTACATCACACCTTTCCATGAAAGAGGATATTATATCTCTATCGATGGAGCCATTAATTTAGCTCTTAATTGTCTTCATGGTGAGATAATAGGGTCATCCATCCTTTGGTTGGTCAAGGAATCGAACCTTGGCGACATAACTACTCCAAGTATAAACTAGGTTATTGGATGATTATATACAAGGAGGCGAAGAGATGTACTTTAGCATGATTAAAGTATTGAAGCTACATGTAGGTATATAAAATGGATTTCAACAGAAAGATAAATTATGGTAAATGATTCACATTTATTGTGTATATCTATATAAAATAACAAAACAGATACTCCCAAAGTAAACTAGTATGGAATAATATTCCGTACAATATGCAAAATTATGAAAGTACTGCCGAATTAGTATTGATATATTTTAAAACATACATTGGTAATTATCGAATAAACCAACCTCGGTATTATATATCAAAATCAATACCTGGTTTACCATATGATCTAAAAATAATTAAATTGAACCATTCATTCTTCATTCAATCTCAAGATCTTAAATTAATACACAAAGGAAAGTAATATATAAATAGTTCTATGATAATATGAACTCAGTTATGGAAAAAATATCATATTATACAATATACAATAATATTATAGTCACTTACAGATGGACAGGCGAGCAGATGTTGGATAACACAAAGCAGAGTATATTACTGATGAAGAAGCGAGTGTACTTTGACGGCAGAGACCAGAGTCGTGAAAGAAACATACTCTGATGTCTCTATGGAGATCGCTGGTCATACCAAAACGTACGGGGGGGTGAGTGGTGTCAGAACCTGGTAGATTCTGTCCTCAGGACGGGTGAGATCACTACTTCTCAAGAGGCGGGAGAAATCTTATATGTTCCTGCACTATCCTCGGTTTATAAGGCAGGAGACGTCACTATTTCACTAGTCTTTCCAAGAATATACAGCAAGTCGTTTAATCACTCTTCTAACAAAGGTCGAGACCGGGAAAGTTAGGAGAGGATTACCAAGTTCACATGGAAAAGAGAGTTACGTCGGTAAATCACCGATACACAGTACTCTGGCTACCCGTGATAAAGTGGTACCAGTGGCAGAACTAGGAACACATTCCATATTTTTAAATAAATTTGTAATACTGAGCAAGTAGTATGAAACGTTTATGTGATTCAAATATGATCAAACTCAATTAAATTGTTCAGATAAAATGAAGAGGAACACTTCACAATGGTTTAGCGGTTTGGCGGTAACAACAAAAAACCACGCCCTATCGAAATTATACCACAATACTGAGAACTTCCGAATGTTATTATTATATCACCACAAGAATCGTAATATATAACACAAAGGGAATATAAGCTTGTTCATAACATTATCTTATTTATCGATTATTAGTGATTATTATTCATTATTATTATACACAGATGATGGCGGCAAAATTGATCGCGCATGTAACAATAAAAAACATATTTCTTTAGTACATTACTACCACGACACAGTAAGAACTATTTCATGTAACGCCGGAGGATAACACGCTTGTTCATTACACTATTACGGTGTTCGACATTAATTAACTATGAATAATATTATTATCGTGTCGCAATTACTTCGGTGGCTGTCCGCGCCCAAAGAGGAGAGGGGACTGGCCCACTCTCTACGTCTGGACTAACCCATGGTAAAGGGGGTACTACTGCGTCATATCGAACATCGAAAGACGTTAGACAAGAAATCCGTTGGACATCACGTGTTCCAACGCCAAAACGAATCTATTATTGGTAAGGAGTGCAAAACTTCGGACACCCGAAGATACCCGAAGATAACCGACAAGGTTTGGAGAGAATACAATATTATTATTATTATTATTATCGAGTGGCGGAAAAGGACAACTAATGAGTATTGGTACAGTAGAGAATATGAACATATTACGCGTTGAATATTTTAATGCGTAGCAGTAGACATGGGTAACTCAACAAAATTCCATGCGTCAACTCAGTAACTCTGGCGCAGCTCACTGCGCCGGCTCATTGAGTTAACTCAAAATTGCGCCATGGCGCAACAAAATGGAATGTGCCGAGCAATGAGTTGTAGTAGGTAAAGTCTGATTTTTTTTACACCTTTCTAAGCAACTCAGTAACTCATCAGCTCACTGCGCCGAATCATTGAGTAAATAAAAAAAGTTGGTATTGTATTGTATGTATGTAAGTAAGGTTTATTTATATATTCATTATATTTCATGTCCTCACTTATATATATCACTTGATTCTACTTTTAATTCCTTATTTAACTTAAAAAAACTCAACAAAAAGCGGGCAACTAAATACTAACACCTTTCGAATTTTGCCGGTCCTGCGCTCACTGCGCTGTGCGCCAACACATTTCGAAGAAGTGAGTTAACACATCCGGCGCAGTGAATTGAGTTGGCGCAATTGCGCGGCGCAGCGCAGTGTTACACATCTCTACGTAGCAGTGTGTATCTAGAAGACCACTAGAATATAATATAAACAACTAAATCATGATAAAGCCCAACATTTAGAAGTTCAGGGTATGAAGTTCAGAGATAGTCTCAAATGCAAGAAGTCGGAAGGGGTTAAATGAGATCAAAAGCGTTTTACAAAAACATTTCTATGAGTCAGATGTGTAGGGCTGTGATGTCATTCAGAGTGAAGCATTGGATAGAAGGGAAGATGGTAATAATGGTGATCATATCATTAGTATTGTGGAATTCTCAAGAAATAATTAAATTTCTCGAAGTAGAGAATTTTCCGAGAATTTTTTTTTATTTATTTAACAGTATAATAATAATAAATCAGTACCTACTTAATTCAATCAATCAATAACAATGTACAAATGTTGAGGCAATTTATCACCAATATTGCTACAATTACTTTATTATGGTATATTTTGAGGCAAATATATTTTTTATTGATCATTTTTACAATGTTCAAAAAAAAATGTAATCATGAAATGTGTATTTTTTTAAAGTGATCGTACCTTTGTATACTTGTATTGTAAGTATACAGGGGTTTTACATGTAAAAGGCTTTGGCCGTGAATATATGTAAATAGATAAAATAAATATCAAAAAAATGGTCATGTGTAAAAAGAATATACTTAGAAAATCAGGTTGGCTGCGAAGTGTTCTGGGAGAAGGGTCATAATACCACTAATAAAAGTTATGGAAAGAAATTTCTCTTCCATCAGAGGAGAATTGTTGTTTAGACTTTTTACAAGATGATTGGCCTGTCTTGTTACATTTTTTACATACTTGGCACCACAAAACTTGCACTTGTATTGTTGTGGCTTGCTTCCTGCCGTTTCTTCGACAAAATATCTAAATATAAATTCCTTCTTGCCCATCTTGCACTATTCTAGTCACTGCCTGTGAAGAACTGCCACGTAGTGATGTCAATACCGGATATTTTTTCATATATTTTGTAGGGGAATCCCGCCGCGTTACCGCCAAATCAATAAATAATAGGGGAATCCCCATGGAAAAAAATCATAGAGAAATTTCTCTTCCATCAGAGGAGAAATTCTCGAGAAATTTCTCCGGAGAATTTTCTCTACTCACATCACTACATATCATAATGGTTAGATCTTCCTTTTACGTGGGAAGAAGGCAGATCTCACCATCATATGAAACTAATAATTATCCAAGGAGAAAAAGAAAATAGGCAGAAATAATAGAAAGCAGGCATTTTTGTTTAAATAACTATTTATTGAAGAATTAATCACATCCACATCAATTAGATATCTACGCCCATAAACCGGTCGTGGGATCGTATTTTTCTTTTTGTCGGTCAGCATCAAAAACAATAAAAAAGACAAAATATCAAATCTATACTCCCATTCCCTCCCAGAAAGCCACGACCTCTCTTGCAGCTCCCACATATGAGTTTGCTCCACGAATTCCTCGAAGGATCGTGAAACGGCGCCAACGAAACATCTCATCTAAAATTATCTGTGGACTTATATTTATGTTGTGTTAGGAACTGATTGACATAAAAGAAACTTACTTAAAAATTAAAATTTGGAACAATATTCGAATCAGTTTTAGCTTCATTATCCGTCACTTATCAGAACTCTGCACTTTTGCGGCATGTCAAATTCCGTAGCGTTATAACATTTTGATATTTTTTTTTACATATTTTTTTTATTTGAAAATTATATTTAAGTGAAATTTATGGGAAATAAGATAACAAAAGCAAACAATTGTACAATGCCTGCACCTTACTCCAGGCGAAGAAGAAATTGTTTCCCAAGAAATCGAAGAATTAGAAGTCAATATCGGATTTTGCGATGCAGAGATAGCAAGACCGGACGTTTCAAAAAGCCCTGTGATGCGTCAAATCGTGAAAGAGAATGGGTACTCATAAGAAGACATCTCAGCAAGGAAAATTCAAGGAAATCCGCATTAACAAGACCAAGAGAAAATAATATAAATGAGAGCGTACCAGACGAACCGTGCGTATAATAGCTCTGACAGTTATCGCCAAATTGACGCCATCAATAAAAGATTATATCATAAAAAAATGGGTCATGTCTATGTATGTTGTGCAACGTGATTTGTTTTTAAATGACGTCTTTTTGAATTTTTGTAATTATCGTCTGTATGTCGTGAACTATTACATTATATATACATAGTATTCAAATTATTTGTAAACTGTGACATATTAAAATATTCATCTGTTTAATGCATTTATTATTATGTACCTATACAATAATAAAACAACAATGTTTTTAAATAACTTTATTTTATTTTCAACAAAATTTACATGGATTAAATACAGAAGTATTACCGTATAAAGTCAATTTACATAGGTATAATACATATAGTTATGTATTATTATTAATAATTATTATAAAAATTGATTAGTTAATAAAGGTAAATGAGAATAATATAAGAATAAATGAATAAAAAATTAAAAAAACGACTAAATATCAAGAATTTATCAGAAAGCTTCGCTTAAAAGTTCTTTCTTATTATGTAGGTATGTCTTATTGATTATGAAATTATTATTTTTAATGATAAAACATTTTATATATTTTATTAATCTGTCTGTACTATATCAAACTTTTCAATATAAACATTGTAGGTTGATTATTTGACAGAACAAATTTGATAAAATTTTGTTTTTATAATACCAAGTAAAAATAGCTTAGATTCTCTATTATTTTAAACGTATGTTATTATTGGTAATTTTGTAAAACTGAAGTTCTTTTAATAATAACTGAAAATACAGTTTATTGTCGAACTCATTTAAAAAAGATATCGAATGTCGATAACCGGGTCACTTTAATAAAGTGTAAGTAAAAATATAAGCCGTATTTTTTATTACTATCAAACGGTTAGATTCTGTCACTTTAGGTTAGGTAAAATGTTGTCATGTGAGGTTAGGTTTAATGTTGTCATGTGAGGTTAGTTTCTTATGATAATACTAAAATGCTAATATATTACATTTTTAAGTATGTAACTGATTAAGCAATGCATATTAAAATGAAACAAACATCATTTCGAGATAAAAAAAAACAAAAATCGGTTAAAATAAGTATTAAATCTATCACAGGCTAACTTAGCAACATTTTTTTTTGTAAAAAGGGTAATAATAGGTATTTGAATACATATTGCACACGAGTTCAAAGCATTGCATACAAACAATAATAATAAAAACTAATGAGAATAGAAAATAATATACAACTTTGTAGCAAAATAATATATAGGTAGGTAGGTATATTTAATTATTATAGATTTAATGAGTATATAATATTATGAAAATCATTTATTATCAAAGATTAATAATTATTAATTAAGCACGACATAAAAGACGTTTATATCATAAAATAAGTTAAATGAATAGACAAAAATATCACTTATATTTATTAAAATAAAAACTAATATTGCAACAGATATTGGTATAAAAATAATGAAAAAATATTAAAATATAAAATGGTAATATAAAATACATCTTTACAAATAGATATAAAATTAAAACAATTTTTTAATCATTGCTTTTATCGATATTTGATTTGAAAATATTTGTTTTATATGATATACCTGCAATAGTCTTCCACCTAGAATGGGCTGAAGAGGCGAAGGTATTTTTACATTAATTTGACAATGGGTAAATTTTCTATCTTTTACAACACAAAATGTACAATTCCTCTAAAATGAATCCAAATCTGAACGCTGCTAAATTTATTAGACAAAATCTATTGAACAATTTGAAATTACATAAGAATTGAGTTGGGAACATTATCTAGCAAGGATTTTTTACATCCATACATTCCTATGTACTTACTGAAGTTCGTGATAAAATGAAATTATTGGAGTAAATCACTAGAATCTTAAATTATTTTTAAGAATAATAATATAGTACATACATACCTACTAGACATCGTAAAAACTAAAAAACAAGCATCATATACATTTTGGCATTCTATAGCATCATTTATAGGAATATCTTAATATTACATGATAAAAATTAGACTTGAAAATATTTACGACTAATATTCTAAATTTTCACTTGTTTCTCCATACATTCAATCTTCTAATTTCACAATTCACATTTCAAATGACCAATTATATATTTCTATCTTTCTCCACAATATCTGCGAACTATATTTTGACTCTGCCTATTATCAAAATAATTATGTAGGTACATTAATTTTTATCCCAAAATGACTATAGAGAACTAAAATTAGATAACTTTTAGTCCAACTTTTGCGACAACACTAAATAATTTTCATCATAATATTCATACAATAATTGTAGGTATGTGGCCAAAAATACTTAACCCAAATCTTAAATCAACACTTTTTTATGATTATTTATCTATTTTTATTCTAAAAGATTAAGTTTGCTATTTGTTTTTCTAAGCTGGGCTCTCCAAGGTATGATTTGTATTTCATCATCCGAGTCATCGTGATTGTTTCTTCCATTGACAACTTGTTTACCATTTCCATTTGTAATTCCATTAGTTTTAACGTCTCCGTTGGTTTTTCCATTTTCCCCATTTGTCTTGGCATCGCCATTATGGTTCTCTTTTTCATTGTGGTGATTGTTTCGATCCTCTGTGTCTACAGCAAGGTTGATGTTATCTATAGACACAGCTCTTTGATGATTGTAGGAATATGTATTGTGAGCTCTCCAACAATTGCTAGTGTCGTGGAAACCATTTGTTCTAGGCTCATCTACTCGTGGTGTGTACAAAGCAGATCTGGAAAAAGGTAAATTTGAAAATATATAATAAATTGATATCATAGGTATAACAAGTCTCCCTAGAATAATCTAATATATAAAAGGAAGACGTGTGTGTTACAACACTTATAACTCAAGAATGGCTGTACCGATTTGAATGATCTTTGATTTGTTGGATTCTTCTCCGCCCGGAATAAACTATAGGCTATTAAAACATCTTACAAATTCACGGGAAGAAAAAATATGAAGAAAATTATTTACGCCATACATTTTTAATTTCAAAAATAAAAACAATATGGAGAGTCCATACGCTATTAGCGCCCCCACGTCGCCTGTTGCATTGTGCTAAAATAATCCGTAGGTTCTGCTATATTAAGAACCAAATTACTATAACTAATATGAACGAAATGTGTACTAATATTTGTTTACTATAATTCGGTAGTTACATGGCAATAGGTTGTATCTCACTAAAACATAATTTTATAGGAGAGCAAAAACAAAGTTTGCAAAAGAGATATTTCAGCCAAATTTCGAGCATTATATATCAAAATGAAGGTAATTATTATTTCTACAAGATAGATGTAACATTCTCTTAATAATTTCTTCTACAAGATGTATGTAACATTCACTAAATAATTTCTTGCAGTTTAAAAATATTTGAGTTTTTTTGCCATGTTGATGAAAACAATCTTTCTACATGTCAATAAGTTACGTCTTTTCTCTCTTTATTCTGACTATAAAGAGACATATCCTTTTGCCACATCAAATATTACACTATTTTGAGCATTTTATGGAACAAACTTGAAAACGCAAAAAATGCGAGATACAACCTATTGCCATGTAACTACCGACTTATTCGACTAATATTTATGTATCGATGGATCTTCTGTCACATAAATGTGGACGTGCACAGATTATATTTGAAATTGTATTTTATTTTTGCAGATGGAAAATTATTATTGAACCAAAAATTGTGCTATTAAAGATGAAAATAAGAATGTGTTCATGTAGGTAGTTCTGATGCAAGATTGTGTAGTGAAATTTGCAGACAGAGAAGAAAAATTACGAAGAAAATTATTTACGCCATACATTTTTAATTTCAACTAAAAATGCAATATGGAGAATTATACAAAATCAACAATGAAGTTTTTTTTATTGATTGGACTATTTATATGATAATTTTTCTATACATTCTCAAATTAAAAACGTTATCCATACAAATTAACATCTGTAGTTCTGATATTTCAATTTTTAAAAAATCATGGAAAGAATTTTTATAAATTTTAAATGAATAGGTAAAATCTACCTGAAAAAAAAATAGTACCTACATAATTATATTACGTACTGCAGATAATTTATAAACAAATCTCAGTTAAGTATAATTGTTCAACATAAATTGTTCATGTCGGCCGGTGTGGCGCGGAGCTCTTTCCTTTGAGTCACGAGGTCCCGGGTTCGATTCCCGGACAGGGCAAAGTGAAGAATGACCTTTTTCAAATTGTCCTGGGTCTGGGTGTTACATATATATGTATATAGTGCATTGTATATGTGGGTATCGTCGCGTTAGTACCCATAATCAAGATTCATCTAAGTTTGGGACTAGCTCGATGTGTGTGAATTGTCTATGTAAAAAAAAATTAATGTAACATTCGCAGTTTAGCGGCCCCACCCGTTGTCGAGTACTTTTTTTCCATAGAAAAGGTAATATTTTTGAAACTTGAGGAAATTGTTGCCATATGTAGAATTATTTTAATTTGCCGGCAAAAAATCCACTTCGAAAATTAATTTCCTAAAATTCCGTACATATTACTCGACAACGGGTGTGGCCGCTCAAGTTTCATATTTGCGAATTTTTTTTCCTATAAAAGAATTTTCCAAAAATTTGGTGACCAAAAAATAATTCACCATATGGCAACAATTTCCTCAAGTTTCGAAAATATTACTTTTTCTATGGAAAAAAGTACTCGACAACGGGTGGGGCCGCTAAACTGCGAAAGTTCCAAATGAATTAGGTATATTTTTTTACACTATACCTTCGATGACACACTTTGACAATTACGGGAGTTTGTAAAGAGATTAATAATATTAATCATTCATAAAGTCAGTGGGAGAGGGCAGAAGATAGGGCAGGTGTCGAACATGTGTTGAAAGGCTTGGTTTGGAGTGGCCAGAGGTCCTGGAAGCAGCGGTGGACAGTTATCTCTTTAATATAGTTAGATACTTAGGGGCAATGGGCCCCCGACCGAACTAGGACAAGGGGAAGAAGATGTATGTATGAAATCGTTCATTGATTCTTAGGCGGTACGAAGTTCGCCGGGCCAGCTAGTGATTAATAAATTACATTTTTTTCTATTTTAAATAAAAGTCCATCACCAATTTTTTAAGCATTGTATTGACAATTCGCCTGAGAAATACGTGATTTAATGTGAGGATTGTATGAAATGGAAAGAAAATTCAGAACTTTGCTTCAAACCAATCCACAAGTTTGGAACCAGAAAGAGAGATGCCGTCAACTGTCTCACAAAAAATAAGCAAGCAAAACCAAAAAAATTGAATGGTATCGTTTCTTACTTTAATTTATTATCTGCTTCTTCTTTCTTGGCCATGAGTTGTCTCTTCCACGCAGGTATGGCTTGCAATCTCCTCTGTTCAGCTTCCTTTACCAGTTTCTCTTCCAATTCCTTTTTTGCCCTTTCTGCAGCCTTCTTGGCCAACATTTGCCTCTTCCATATTGGAATCACATTGCCAGCCTGGTCACGCTCCGGAATCTGCTTAGAGAGGTAGAAAGGTTTAAAGATTAATATCCAAATTCAGAAAAGTGCAAGATTTAAAATTTTGAGTGCATAAGAACTGTCTTTAACTACGATGTATTTAACATCAAATATATTCCTGAAAACGGCCCTGTGATTGCAACGATGTCGCCACACAAGCGGTCTGCATGTATTGGTTACTCGGGCGGGGAGTTCATTGATCCCGAAATAAATAAAACAAGTGTTTTATTCTACTATTGATTTATTCGATGAGAGAGACGTCTTTCGTCTTATGAGGACATTGTCAATCTTGAGATTGACAATGTCCTCATAAGACGAAAGACGTCTCTCTCATCGAATAAATCAATAGTAGAATAAAACACTTGTTTTATTTATTTCGATATGGAATTCTACTACCTAAACACCGACACAGTGAATGAATTCATTGATCCCAATGCCCTTGAGCTGTACTTGCCGCACGTGGCGACTGAAACGGTAGTTACTATGTAGTTATGTACTAATGAATACCCACTACGTTAAGACATTGTACTCACAGCAGTGAGTATATATAGGCATAATTCACTCGATGTCGGGTGCCTTGCCGGAAAAAAAAGAAAGAAAGAAAAGAACTGTCTTTAATTTCTGGCCTATTAAATTTTAAAACAAATTATTGAAGAAAAAAACTTTCTAATGAAAAGAAAATTATCTTTCAAAAACATTCAAATTTTAAGACGACTTAGGTTTAAATGGAGTAAGTTTTCTTCAAGGTAAATATAATTTATAAAAATATTGTTTTGCCTCTTCTATATTTTTATGAGATATTGCCAACTTCAAATGGTAGCAGTTTTTCAAATAAGTAAATGATTGTGCTAATTATTTAAGTCTTGTTAATACAATAAGTTAATATTTATCTTAATTGTCAATAAAAAAAATAATAAATAAAATTCAAAGCAATCATAAATTATGAAGCATTAAGTGAAATAAATATAATAATTGTTGAAGTTGAAAATTAGACAGTTAATAATAATTTAGTATCGAATTAAATGGCAAACTAATAAAAATCTAGGTAAAAAGTAAATAATTATGTATTAATCTATTCGTATTAAAATATTGGTGTGTATGTACATATGTTTATAAGTGTGTTCTCTATGGACACCTCTAGAGCAAAATAAATGCCTTCTAGGAATTTTATTCAAATTATCGTATCATCATATTATTTAGTTCTGGATAATAAAATAATATACATATATTATCTCAATCTATCTATCTTAATTTTCATGAATTATAGTGTAAAAAGCGATCGATCATTATTTATATTTTCTCAAAATGATGTATGTTTTTATAATTCTTGCATGTGTGTCTTCTTCTTCTTCTTCCTGACACTGTCCCAACTTATTGCCGCTGAATGCTGTTAATGTCGGCTCCTCTCGTTCTAAGGTTGTATTATATATCGAATGCGCTCGAGAAATCGGCATTTTTGTAATTTTGGTATATTTATATTATGACAAAAATTTATTACGAAAAAAATAAGACATTTTACATCTTAAATTCAGCGTTGAGGTTTGCCACCCATCCTGAATGTCTTGATTTTATACTGGCACAAAGAGGACAGTTTGTATGTTTCTTACATACAGCTGATCTGCTGGCTACCCCACTTGTGGGATATGCCGTGATGGTATAGTAGTAGTAGTAGTAGTTATATTATGACGATGATGATGATGATTCTGGATGATTTTATTTTGACGCCGTTTAATAGTCCCTAGACTGTCTCAAGGGCGCCTGTGAAGAGATACTAATTATTTAAAAATACAACAGAAAGTGAAATATACTAAATAATAATCGCACTGTTAGATGCATTATGTTGTCTTTGTTCCGTTCAATAGTTAAACAATTCGAAATATTTATTTGTAGATGATGATGATTATGGATGATTTTGTTTTGTCGCCGTTTAACAGTCCCTAGACCGTCTCAAGGGCGCCTATTATTTTTATTTAACTATTATGAAATTTTGAAAACACTTGTGATTGTCACAAATTTTATTAAAATTCGAGAATTTATGTGAGTTCCAATTGAAGGTATTATTAATTGTCACAAATAATATTCACTATTTCACATTTTCAAATTTGAAATTTTAAACTAGTTTAAAAATAATAACACCCAAAAAATTAATTTTATAAAACTATTGAAACTAAAAATGTATTAAAATTTTGTTTACTTGAACAATTATAAGAGAATAATATTTAATTTTGAAAAATGAGACGTCAGAGGTTTCTGGCAGCTACTACGAGCGCCATCCACCGACCGACCGAATTGTAGAATTGAAAATAGGTAAATATTTTTTTCCATTTACTTACTTAATATGTAATGTATAAAGGGAACCGTGTATCTTTTATAGTTATTTGTTTGTGGAATTAATTGAGTGGAGTTGATTACATCTATTACAAATTAAATCAAATTTTCCGAAAATTTCCACTTGTTGAGTTGGAACACTGGACAGTCGATGTACATTATTCTAGCGTACGTGTACGAAAGTTAAAATAACGATGCTTGCTTTTGCTATCCACAGCTTTTTTTCACCCTTGAAAAGCACTGAAATAGAACAAGTCTCATGCTCTTCTCTATAACTTTGTAGTTTTCTTTCATAATCATTCACCATAACTTAGGTAATTAGACATATATAAAATTATGATGCATATTATGTTTTTGCTGTCAACAAAATATCTGTCACAGCGCATTTCCTGAGCGAAGCTAAGTGTAACAGATCTAGTAAGTAATAATATATCATGTATCAAGATAGTAAAAATAATGCAAAGATACAATAAGACACATATACTCAGTGAATCGTTTAATGTAAATTAAGATAAGGAAGTGGAGATTGCAATGATTATTAAAACACGCGAAACCAAAGACGTGAACAGAGCAATATGTATCACAACAAGACATTATTATTATTTCTTGCCGTTGTTTGTTACTGGGTTACATATAATGCATCTGCGATTTACGGACTGTTGAATTTTAAACAATTAATTTTGCAAACGTTTTCATTCACATTACTATTTGTCGAGTTCAATGATTAATTCACTTAAATCTAATGACTTTGTTCTACTATTAGGTAAAGCATCACTGCATTTCCAACAACTCGGGCAACCAGCAGACCAGCTGCATGTGATAACCACGCTAACTGTCCTCTCCGTGCCAAAAAAATCCAGATATTCAGAATGAGTGGTAAACCTCTTCTTTATTTTTTCAAACTCCTGCCTTTTGCAGTGCACATGAAAACTTGTGGAAAAGATGGAACAACAATTCTTCGCCGGGTTCTCCACGAAATAAATGACTTTGTAAACTTATATGAAAATATCATAGAAATATAAGAAATAGGTCCTTCTTACTTCTCCTACATAGAATCCTGAGTGCATCCTTGCACCCAACGATGAACAGAACATGTTCAACTGTAAAGATTTTTTTCGATCAATCAATCACCTATATTATTATGTAACCTAAACGATGAACATCTATTTTCGTGAATAATAAAATTTGATTCAAACTATTTCAACACAAAGCTCTTTTCGTAAGGCCATTATCTCACTGCAGAAGCTCTCCACTTTAAATCTCTTTTTTTTTAACTTTTGCTACGAAAAATATTCTTACGTTCACAAATTTTTTAACAGTCTGGTTTATAAATCACAATTAATCGTGCCTCGGATAACTGCAGCCATAATAGAGATAACAATAAATTACAAAACTACTTATCCAGAAATAACAAAATAATAAGAACTCTCTATTATTCAAATATACACGCCTCTGGTGTGGACAAACTTTGTGCAGTGTAGAATTCGGATAAATGGAAGTCCCCAGACTTCTGCGCTATCCGGGTGGTCGGTGGGTCTCCTTCAATGTCTATTCAAATATACATTAGCAATTGGCGAGTTTATTGATCATCAGTATTTTGTCATTGTCAAACTATTAAGTAACTTTATGAAGTCAAAACCAGGTCAATTGTGTTTTCAAGTAAAGCTAATACCAAACCAATTGTGTTTTCTTCCATGTATAAACATGGAGTTTTACAAAATAAACTTCGACTCAATAAATAAGTATTTGGTATTTTAAGAAGAGAAGTGACTCAAATTCAATTCGAAAGAGGGTAATTTTTATCATATACCTACTCTCGAGGCGAGTGTTAAAAGGCGAAACGTACCAATAAAAAAAGTTGCAAAAAAAAAAAAAAATGCACCAAATTTTCAGTGACTTGCCAATTATTAATATGCACAGCTGATAAACTCGGAAATCGATCTCGGTACCTATCTTGTTTTTGCAAGGCCATCATGATAAGCATAATATTATCGTATTAGCATCAGCGATGCGGTATGGCGAATAATAAGCAGGCAAAGCAATAACTTTCATTGCACTAATTAATTATTATTACAACAGTAGATGATACTATCTTTCATGGTTAGTTCAACGCCCCACTACTCTTCATACATAGACTTGAGACATACTGCTCTCAATATTCTTACTATTTATTATATTATTATTATGTATGTTCTGTGTTAATCATACAGTCAACCAGCTACGTCGAGTTGAGAAAATAACTGTATGCAATAAGAACAATCGTGTTCAATGTGGCTACAGTAATTAATAAACAGGGTGTCAGTTAAGTCATGAATTAGACGGAATAAGGTAATAGAGGGTCTCAATATGCATGGAAATATTCGAAACAACTCGTTATGTTTGGTTCGAATTTCTGTTTTTTTTTTTTTGGCAAAACTATTTTTATATTTAAATGATTATTATGTCAGCAAAACTCAAAATGAAAGGTTAAATACTCTTTGAAATCGTCTCCAGATAAATATTCTAGATAACAGAATAATATTTCGTAAAATATTTCAGAATTTCTGAAACATGAAAAAAAGTATAAAATATTCAACTTTCACAATTTTTTTGAATGCGAATATATCTTAGTAAAGAAAGAGAATAGTTTTTGTGTTTCCATTACAAAATTTGCTAAACTTTTCAGATACCTATATCTATTCTGAAATATGTAAGTTTATAATGACAATGTCTGGCTTTTTGTCATGTGATGCATTTTCGCATGTATCAAAATCTATCAATCTATATCATCATAGCACATCCCACACGTAGGTCAGCCAGCAAATCAGCCGCATGCGATAAACATACAAGCTGTACTCTGTGTGCCAGCAAAAAAATAAGACATTCAGGATAGGAGACAATTGAGAAACCTCATCGCCGAATTTAAGATGTAAAATGTCTTTATTCTTCACTTACCTTTTACAGTAGGACACTCAAAAGCTTACGAAGAGTGCTATGAAAAGCTCGCCACTGATAAGTATTATCAATCAGAATTATTCATTGTTTAATACTGTATTCATTAATTCAACATTGAGTAAATAAATAATCTCGATGACTTAAAATACTGGATCATAGTTAATTACCAAAATGATGATTCTAGTAGGTATCACCCAGATTATATTTCACAATTAAAAATATGTACAAGTATGTAATTAAATTCATTATGGCGATTAACTGTGTGTTAAATTATTGTAAAACTAGGTATTTAATAAATTTGTCACAGTTGATCTAAATTTGTTCAGATTACTATGTAGAATGGTGCGACCTTGATTAAATCTACTAATTAATATTATTAAAGTGAAAAGAAATATTGATTTTATTTCCAAGCTATAACACCGAATAAACAATAAAATTGTACAAAAACAAATAATGTACTACTATAAAGTAGATGAGATGCAATTGTTTTAGAACAATAATCGTGTCGATATTTTCGAGACCCACTTTCAACTTGTACGAATTTCAAAAACCGATGCATATTTTATCAATGCCCCTCAAAAAATCTAAATGTGAACTTGGCACTGAAAACAATAATGATTGTATTATTCCGCGACTAAGTAACATCAAAGTTTATGCATTTCAATTCCTCTTCAGCTCTTGACCATTGACTATTGGATATAGAGCTCTTTATCAAAATGAGGTCATTTTTTGATTATTATCTACACCTACTCTTTTAAACACCTCTTACGACTATTCACTGTAGAATCTTCAAAACGTCAAACTATAAATATTTATATGACATTTGAGTGAATTGAATTAAAAAGCGGACAAAAATAACAAATTTTTAACTAAATGTGCATTATAATATTCTTTGTATCGAGTTTTTAAAATCTCAATTTCATAAATAATTCTATATTATTTTTTGTAGAAAACAGCAGAAAAAGGAAATCAGTCATAATCAAGTATTGAGATCTGCAAATATTTAGCTACAAATGAATCTGTCCAGTTTTTCGATACCAAACAACACATTTGGTACTCTTGAGGCTAGAGAGTCAATTATCAAAAGCATCAATTTAACGTTTTAAAAACACTATGTAGGTTCAGATTCTACTCTAGACCTCATAAAGAGTGATTCCAGAAGCTACAAGGATGTAAAAAACAAACAGTACCCAAGTTCATACAATGTACATTGAATAACAATATAAGAAATCAACTCACCTTCTCCACAAAATTACTAGCCGTAAATTGCTTTGTAAACTCCGAATATATTTCTTTATCAGCCATATTCTCCATCTTTGCTCGTTCAACTTTCAATTTCTTAATGCCAGTAATATCTTTTGATAATTTAAGTTCAGCTATGAGATCTGTTTTTTGTGCCTGGAAAGGTTCCGTTGCAAGGCATTGCATGCTAACACTTCTTGCTGGAGCTGATAATGTTTTGGATGCAAGCATTTTGTCCGTTCTTCTCAATCTGACACTATTTAAATCTCTTATGCTTATAGAAGATAGGGGTTGGTTTCTTTCCTCTGCTGGGGGGATTGGTGGTGGTGCTGGTGCTACAGGTGGTGGTGGAGGAGGGGGAGGAGGCCCCTCACTAGAGCACCTTTCTGTCTGTGAGACAACCATGTAGTTATCTTCTATATCCGATGATTGTTTAGAAGATGTCGCCGAAGAACGGCGATCACCTATAGACCGCAAATACTCTGATGGTTTTATGAGTCTGTTGGAATCAGCTGATTGTGGGAAGCTTGGTGGTACAAATGGTAGAACGAGTTGTTTGTTGACTAAGTTGGGAGTCCCGGCTCTTGCACGATCTGTGCAGGATTCTGTGAACAAATAAAAATTAAATATTAGAAAAATTTTACAACGAAAACATTTAAACTTCAAAATACAATAAAAACATAAAATTTACCCTTTTATACGATTTTTTTAAATAAAAATAATATGCTTCAAAATCATTTTAATGCATCGATATAACGTATAGAAATTATTAAATATATTGTACCTATTTGTATATAATTTGAACTTTTATCGAATTATAAATGCGAGTACAGAAAAATACTTCGATACTTCTGTATTGAAAAAATATATTTATAAACTAATCTAAAGCTTAGGTAATGTGGTTGACCGACGGTGTTTGGTGGAAGTTCATGTAAAATGAATAAAACATTTTTTATATATAGTACTTCCAGACTAACATTATTAATCGCGAGCCGGCTTTCAGGAGCTTACGTTCCCATCAACATGCTAACGTTATGGATTTAATAAATTTACTGTGGAAGTACTAAATATTATATGTGTTTTATTTTATCATCGATGAACCAAAAGTAAGAAACAAAAAGTTTTCACATCTCACGGAGAAATTTCAATAAAGAAATTATCAATTATATATGTAATCATCGAAAGCAGTTTAAAATGTGAAACTTACATGATCACGTTGTCGTATTTAAAATAAATTTAACAAGCAAATTAATATAGCCTTGAGGCTGAAAAAGTAGTTTGGTGATTGTACCACCAACAAGAAAGAGCTTAGAAGAATAATAAGCTATAATACATTTAATAACTTAATTATTAACAATTTTATTGAGAACTAGCTTTATAACCAGCTTCACACACGCATCAATCATCCAAATGGTATTGCAATTAACATTTCAAAGAAAATAAGCAATTTTTTCTTCTATTATCCATAGTTTCATCAAGATTTAGGTACGTTCGTTAACATCTTCAAGACACAAGCGTATAATAAACTGAAGGAGTATTTTGATTAATAAGTATGTACCTAATATCAAATATTTTTATACCATTTTGATGATGGTTTAATAAAATCAAATGGTATCTTTTTAAACAAATTTTTTAATTGATAAGTTTCTGTAGCCCAATCAGTATCAACTCTAATTCAATGTTACTAATAAAAAATAAAATAAATAACAAGAACAATAAAAACAGTAATGACAATAATTTATTTGAGTTCTCCTGAAAATGTCAATATGTCAACATTGTCGAAAGCGCTTGAGATTTAAATAAACCTGAGTGAAAAGTTAACTGTGTTGTAATTAAAGTAGAATATTATCAGTATGAATTTTCACACTGTGAATGTACAAACCTCAGAGTTATTAAGACAATTTATTTTGAAATGTGCCGTTATAACATGTATGCCATTTTCTATTATCGTGTAATTTTTCTGTATTCTTTTTGTAATTATATTTGTAAAAAGATATAAAGTAAAAAAATAGATATTTGACACATTATCACTGCTGTAACACCTGTCATAACTATTTTTTGCAGAATCTTTGTTAATGAATACGATATTTAAAAAACTCGATACTTTAGTTCAAACTAGAGGGCGTTAGTTTACCTTTTGCTCATCCGGTATATGTACCTATCTGTTCTGATACACAAACATGCATACATGTGAACGAACTCTCAAATATAATTTATTAGAATGATGAATTACTAACGAATAGTGTCAATAACCAAATCTTTATTTAATAAAGAATAAATTACATTTTATTATAGACACATATCACGTTATTTTGAAACAAAAACAGTATCATTTTCATCAACGGCGTTTTAATATTATTATATTTGAACATATAATAATAAAAATTGTTATATTAATACACATATTTATCATATCAGTACAATAATATCACTTTCTCTTTAAACTTTTATTGATAGTATTATCTTTATTATAATGGAAATCGTTTTGACTACATATTATTGTCATATACAATGTATTTTAATAGTGTTTATTAAAACTGTAACATATCAGTTGATAAAATTTAAAAAAAAAATTTAAATTGAGTCAACGTTATTCTATTACTTAATTGTACTCTTGTTTTGTGTCTTTTTTAAAAGAAAAATACTTTTTGTATGCATGTATTGTATGTATACTAAATTTTTTACATGTAAAAGGCTTCGGCCGTGAATATCTGAATAAATAAATAAATAAATAAAATATATTATCAGTTAAATAAATAAATTCATTTAATCATCTAGACAATTTATTTAGCGCCGTTTTGTGATACGAACCACCGCAAGGGCGCAATTTGAGTTATTTTTAAATTTATTTATTGTTATTTTCTAATTTGAATTTATTATATTATTTTAATTTAACTCTTATAAAATTTTGAAAGCATTTTATTCACTAATTCTTATATTTTTAAATTTGTATTTTTTAATTAGTTTGCAAATAATTTAACACCCAATAAAACAATTATCTTTATAAAACTATTCAAACTAAAAACAATGTATTAAAATTTTGTTAATTTGTATCATTATATATTGTCAGGAGCCCCACCCTTCTATATCCCATCCCACACGCCTAACCTAATCCATATCCTAAAAACAACCCCGTTCCACCTTACTACACAAACACAACCCCTCTCCCTATAATTTTATTATATTTGTTTTCATGCTTGCAAATTAGTTTTAGATAAACGCTCGTTAATGATGGACGCTCCACCGAAACCGCGGTATCGAAAAAAGCTCCCATAATAACAATTAATACCTACATAGTCATCTAAAATCATATCAATAGGTATGTCTAGAAATTGTTATATAGTTAATGCCGAAAATATAAACAAAGTAAAATAATAGTCATTATTCGTTGATACAATATACACGTAGGTACGTATTGAACTCTAAAAAATATTATAATGCATTTAAATAATGATTTGCAACTTTCAATTAGGTATACCTTTATATTGTAATTTGCAACGGAAGTGTGAAGTTCAATATTATGAATAATACTTCCACTATATGATACATCAATTATTTAATCAATTATTATACTACATCCTGAATAACTGTAAACTGTATCGCTAATAGGGTAGACAAAGAATATTCACTATGTCGGTGTTTAGGTAGTAGAATTCCATAGCGAAATAAATAAAGAAAATGTTTAATTCTACTACTAATTGATTTATGTGTCTTTCATCTTGTTAGGACATTGTCAATCATTGACTTAAATAATGATTGACAATGTCATAATTTGTAGAATAAAACATTTGTTTTATTTATTTCGTTAGACAGAGAATATTTGATTGAACATGAAGCAAAACTATGAAAAATGCATCCATCCCATTAACGGCATCTTCCACAAGTGAGGTAGTTTTGGAACATTTGCCTTTAATATGATACTCAAAAACTTTTGGAGATCTATTCTTTACCGGGGACTCAGCAGGATTAAAATATCTTAATTTAAGGACTAGTAGGTATCACTGAAGGGCCTTCTATCTATCCCTTACATTTTGGCGTAAAACGGTTGTGTGGCACCGCAATGAAGTTGCATGAGCATATTCTAAAATTCTAGGGAGATCAGCTGATTTATTTGTACAAATGTTAACCAATTTTGTCAGTATTCGGTACGAGTATCATCTGTCAAAATATGCTCCCGGCTCTAAAATTCTTTATTGATTAATTGCTGAGCAATATAAAGTTATCTAAATTCAAATTGATAAGTTGATATTGGCAAATGAACTGTGTGAAATTTTAATGAAAAATATTCTATATTTTCTAGTGTAACTTTGTGGAAATAAATTTTAAAAAATTAGGGATTGTAAAATTAAGAACACTGTTTGATTAAGATTAAGAATAATGAGATTTGTTTTGTTACTGAAGATGACTAAATTATAGTAATAACATAGAAACAATTCTCACAGTGGAATTAAACAGTGTCCTTAAGTTTATTATATATTTTATTATGAAAAAATGAGAGAAATACCAAATTTTATTTTTGTTTCTGATTTATCACAGAAATAACAAATTCTCAGATAAAGTAAATATTTTTCAACCGACGGTTCTAGGCAGAAGTTCATGTTAAATTAATAATAAATGAAACCTCAGATATTAAAACTTAGCGTTTCTCAAGCTATTCAATTTTTTCAGAGGTAGTTTTAGTTTATTTTTGAGAACTAATTTGAGATTATGATGTGCCCAGATACAAGCATCTTTACGCTAAGTAATAGTTTCTATTGTGAAGATAGAAAATATAAATTGACAGGTTGATTTGAGCCACGAACTGCCTCAACCATCAGAGCACTGACCACATTCAAATAGAATTGTTAATTTCACTATCTATTATTATCTACACTATCACGACATCTCTCACAAGTTGAGTAACCACCAGATTAACTGCGTGTAATAAACGTGCAAGTCATCCAACTTGTACCTTGTACCCATATAAATAAAGACATTCAGGTGGCTGACACACATCATTGCTGAACGGATAATGTCAAATGTGTTTTTCACGAATGGTTAATGTAATCATCGATTAATCGATGTGAATAATTTAGAATAATTTATCTAGAATGGTTCCAAATCAAAAAATCTAAAAATTATTAAAGTTCAAATTTTTGTCAAAAAGTCTATTCAGTTAATTTAACACTCTTCTAATATGACATTGTTATTCTGAATGTCCTTACTTTTATTGGCACGAAGATAACAACGTGTATGTTTATTACATCTAGTTAGTCCACTGGCTATCCCACTTGTGGAAAATGCCGTGATTATATTTATATTATATGAATTACAATGTTTTTAAGTCTCATATTTAAAACATATGATGAATACTGGATCACCCATGACAGATATCATTCATACTCTCAAGCAATAGGCAACACTGGATGGACTTGACAACCATAAGAAGAAAAAGTAAAAGGTATGAAAGAAAAATATATGTACTGAGCACACTAAACAGGAAAAGTATACAAGAAGAACATTGGAAATATTATAAACACAAAAAAACCGTTTGTAAAAACAAGAGAAGATGAAGTTTTTTCCCTTCTGTTTACCCTGCAAAAGAAGCGATGACGTGACGTGATGGTTCTGTGTTTGTGTGTGTAAATCATACTTTATGATAGACGTATTTATTATTATTTCTATTAATTTTATCTAAACGATGAAAGTTAATATGCCGGAGATAATTGCGACTGCTCTCCATATTATACAAGAATACAGTTATTACCCTAAATTACCATTTTTCAGCTGTTTAAATTTCATTTCAACATTAAAAACACACATATGATACGGGACATTATGCAAACTTAAAATATAGATACTTTCATAACGTTGCTGGTTGCTAGTTACTGGTTTGACAGATGACAATGAATGGATGAGCATGGAAAAGCTAACTAGACTTTTGAAGAAAACAAACTTATCAATAAATGAATGACAGAAAAAGTTATATAGGTACGAGGGTACGACACGCACATACAAAGAAAGAAAAAAACGTCTCCATTCAAGAGTATTACGAGTTACTCGTATCTTGAGTTAAGAAACTTAAATTTTATATATAACTAAATAATATTTTCTCAGCCTAAGAAGATATTCATTTCCGTGAAAGAATGTAGAAAAATCGCGAACAAAGAAACCATTTTCTAATTGTAAAGATATACCTATTACTATAGATTATAAAAGAAATTAAATTCTCAAAACAAGAATGTAATATTGACCGAATTTTCGTTTAACATATGCAGCTGGTCTAGTGGCTACCCAACTTTAGAGATATGCCGTGATGGTAAAGTAGTGGTAGTAGATCTTCGTTAAACAAATTAAAATTGTCAATCTTATTGAAGAGAACTAAGATTTTCTTAATTCAAGGAAGTGTTCTTAACTCAAGATTGTATTCTGATAATAATAATTATAACTATAAGACAACTTATTTAAGATGCGCTGTTAATGGTTTGAGATTACTAAATTTATTAGATTGAGAGAATAAAATCGACACATTTTTTAGTGCAGAAAATTTTAGAAGTTATTGGATATTTTATTGAAATGGATCTATGTTTCCAATACGTTTTCATACTGAGCAATATATGTACACCGTGTCTTGAGAGAGATCATGAGCTGTATTCGATATTGATCGAACGACATTGCAATCGATATATCTACCTTCGCGACACATTTGCAAATAATGAATTTACAGATAGTTATTTCTGTGCCACACAAATATGACGTTAAGAAATATGGATTTGCACACACTTTATGAGAAAACGAATACAATACAATGATTATTTATGTGAGAAATGGTTGAACCTACCTGTATATCAAAATAATCACTTTAAATCAAAATCATTCTTAATGATCACACAAATGCTCAAAATCCAAAAAAAGCACAAAATAATTCGTTAAAAATATAAACCAATTAACTTTGCACTAAATTTAATAATATATCCGAGATTAAATCCAAATTAAATATATTTTTAAAACACTTTTGTGCAACTAAAATAATATATTTTATATTGAAGGGAAACTCAGATTTGTTTTAAAATAAATAAAAAATAATATTTCATACACTATTTCACATTGAAAATAAATAAAAAAAACACTCATATTAAAATTAATAGTCCTCATCGGCGTTATATGTTTTTTATCGCGTTGTTACTCTCAACATAACATTACAATTAATTTAATTGTAAATGTATCATTTTATTAAAACTCTAAATGCGCGATACGCTTGCTAGTCCAACTGAACAATTTACATTGTGAAACGAATACCGTATGCACGAATACTCAGCGATACTAGGGTTCGACAACCGGCGCACGGTACGGTCAAAATCTTCAGAGCTTCTGTAGTAGAGGGGATGATGACGATTGTAATAATATCTTTCATCGTGATTGTTATATGTAATGTTATTCGCAATGCATATATCGATATTAGATATTTTAACACGTTATATTTTTATTCCGCCGAGCATCCGGCTAAAAATTGTTCATCCATTTTTTTTCGTAAGCTTTCGAGTGTTCTGTAAAAGGCAAGTGTTCGAAAAAATAAAGACATTTTACAAATTAAATTCAACGCTGAGTTTTATTCACGGTGTTTAGGTACTTAGTAGAATTTCCATGATGACATTAAAAAACAAATGTTTTTTTCTCACTATATAGACGAAAGACGTCTCTCTTAATTAAAATACCATAACGGCATATCCTACAAATGGGTTAGCCAGCAGACCAGCTGCATGTAATAAACATGCAAGCTCTCCTCTCCGTGCCAATTTAAAATCAAGACATTCAGGATGGGTGGCAAACCTCATCGCTGAATTTAAGATGTAAAATATCTTAATTTTTTCGATCACCTGCCTTTTACAGAACACTCAAAAACTTACGGAGAAGAGTGGGAGGTCAATTCTTTACCGGGTGGTCTACGGGGTGGAGGAAAATAAAAAAGTGGATAAAACGTTTTTAATTTCATTCACTGTTGAGTTTTGCCACCCATCCAAAATACATTATTTTGTTTTGGCACGGAGAGGACTGCTTGCATTTGTATGGCATGCGGTTTGTCTATTGGTTGCCCCACTTGCGAGATATGTATACCGTGATGGTACCTATTATTTTTGGTGTGACTAGTGTGCCAAGTTAATTTGTTAAAATTATACTATGTTTTACTGTGATCTTTTACCAGAATTTAAAGTTATATAAACAAATAAAGTACGTACGGAAACAAGACTAAAACAATGTGACATAAGTGATGATTGTGAAAATAATATAATGTATTATGAACAAAATATGATTTCACCTTGTCAACAAAAACAAACAATAACTTGTAATTTTTAACAATAGAACAAAAGATAACTTATCAATACGTAATTATTTATCTATAATTATGATTTTTTTGACAAATTAAGCTTTTTTTCTCACGTTCTGACAAATTTTGGTCATTATATATAGTCGATCATGATGATATAATTAGCCTTTTATTCTCGCAAAGAGGGTAGCCAACAGATACATCGTACCTTAAAACATGATAACTAACCTTTATGTATTATCTACAATTAAAAAAAGAGAATCAGGATGGATAAAATGTAATACCTTTCAGGATGATTCATCCTTTCTTACCATTTGTATAAATTCACTCTCAAAATCTGTATACATTCACCTAAAAACACATTGTTTACTATTATAATAATTTTGTAACTTATAACTTATATCATATAAATACATCACACTCTTAAATAATAGTTCAACTAGTGGAGGCAACCTCTATAATAATGCACATCTCTGATAAGGGTTTTCTGTGGTTTCCCCGTTATCGTACAAAGGCAAATGCTGGAGATGTTTGATATTATAAGACCGTCCACAGCGGCTTATAATTATTATTATAATATGGTTGACGATACATGATAATAACACATCTCTTTAATTTTAATTTTTACCTATTGTTTTCTGTTTGTCACAAACTTAACTTGTAATGAAGCTTCACTTTACTTTTGCCTGACGATGAGAGCGGAAGCTCTTGAAAGCCGGCTCGCAAAAATAAATAAAGTCAATAGTGGAATAACTAGGTATATATTGTGTTTCATTTTATAAATTATTAATATGGACTTCCACCAAGAACCGTCGGTCGATAAATTAAACTTTACTTATTGAGCACTTCCTCTGTGACTTTACCTATAATTCGCAGTGGAATTACTAAATAAATGTTTTATTTAAGATAATTTATCATGAACTTTCACCAAGAACCGTCGGTCGAAAAAATTGACTCTTATGAATTTAATTATTCCCAGAGGTCTTTCGGAACAAGCTCCGTCATCAGTGGGTGAATAAAACTAAAGACACGTACAAACATAATGTCATTGATTTTATAGTTTATTGTCTACAGAATTATCTGTTTCACATTCAATTGCTTGAAGATGTATTCGATATTTTTATACCCGTAGTTCATTTACTTGTATCGCAGTTTCTACAGAGTTGTTAAATATTCCGGGAATTGTACATCATAAGAAACATTACATATATTATTATTGTGTACTTAGTAAATTTCCCGTGAAACTTGTCCTTGTTTCCGCAATAAAAATTAATTAATTGTATCCTTATTGCTTGCCATCTGACTTATTTTTTTGTTTATTTTATAAACATGTGTGATGCAGTGATTAAGAAATATTGAATTATTTTTAAGAATTTGTTTGAATTTGTTTTTAAGAATTTAAGAATTGATCTTCTAATCTTTTCCGTAAGTTTTCGAGTGTTCTGTAAAAGACAGGTTTACAAAATTGTTTCGTTGCCACGTAGAGGATAGCTTGCATAATTATTACATGTAATTGGTCTGCTGGCCACCCCATTTGTGGAATATGCCGAAATGGAGTAGGAATAGTAATTAAATTCTAAAGAAAGCAAAGTCACCTTTTTCAATTCTCATCCTTTTTTTGTAAACGGAAATAATAAACTGTATGATAAACGAAATAGCTACCTTTATAATTATGATATTTTATTTTACCCAGGTTTTTCTCCGGTGGAAGAGGGGGGGGGGCAAAAGCATTCAGTTTCACTTTTTGAATCGCTGAAGTTACATTTTAATTTTATTAAAGATTATTTTTAATTTACCTCGTACGTATTTTCTTAGTTTTCATATATAATTGTTTTGTTTTATTTTGTTCAATTATAGGTATATGCTAGTTTTGTTAAAAATATGTTTTTGTATGATGATGTTTTCTATAACTGGGTATATCATATTTATGTTTACTTTGTTTACGTTTGTAAAAATCTCTTTTGAATAGGAAAATTGACACAATGCACGACTTGGAAATATTGTAATGAATCTCAACATTTAGGGATCTCAATATTCATATGATTTCCAAGTAAAACAGCTGATCTGACAACTTTTTATACATTGATATAAAGTGAAGATTCGATCAATGAAAGCACTAATTGCAATGCACGTTTGCAACAGTTATTCAATTTATGGAATCTATGCAACTTATTATTATTACTGATTGTGTTCCATTAAAATCATCTTATATTAATACTATATTACTCATTGCACGATACAAGAATAATGTTATGGATTTCTTGGTTGGTTGATTTCGTGATCTTTCAGATTATCCATACCACATTCTTACCGCAAGAACATGAACAAATTAAAATGAAAATAATAAGTCTCAGATCATGCACTGTTGAAAATAATTATCAAAAATATCATTTCTAGAGCAATACCAATCAATAATATACATAACTTACATTCAAAATTATATTAGGTAAGTATGTAAATATTATAAAATATGTACTAATAAAAAAAAATATAGGCATATCCCACAAGTGGGGTAACCACTAATAAACATTCAGGCCGTCCTCTCTGTGCCAATAAAAAATTAAGACATTCAAGATGGGTGGCAAACCCCATCACTGAATTTGAGATGTACAATGTTTTTATTTTTTTCGAACACCTGCCTTTTACAGGACACTCGAAAACTAACGGAAAACATTGGGAGACCAAAAAATTTAAAAACTATTTTGTGGAAATTTACGCATATGACAATGTGCTCGTCAGCATTAAATTATCCATAAAGTCACTTTATGGTGATGAACGGCGTCACTTTTCTGTAAGAGAATGTACAATCCTAGCATCGAGATTTCAACACTTAAGTATGTAGGTATTAGTGATGTAACGAATATTCGCATATTTCAAAGTATTCACATTCGCAAAAAAATATGCGAATATTATTTTGGTAATAAAGTATCGGTAATTCAGTAAAAGTACCGGATACTTACACGGTACATTGTAGAAAAAGAAAACCGAGGAGTTTTGAAATATTTTAAATCCCTATACCAATTTGAAAATTCGGCGACGGGGGGGGGGGGGGGGTAGAAATTTAAGCAAGTCAATATTCGCATTCGCGAATATCCAAAATCACACATTCGTTACATCACTAGCTATGTATGTGGATTCCTACATATAGAAAATGTTCGTCTACCGAGTAAAAAATCTACGGTTCTAATTCCTTTACCGTGTAATTCTAACTTACAAATCTCTCCCATCGGATGAATCACAGCAGGTTCATAATTACAATACTAATTGTTCACAATACTAATAGTTTCTTAGTGGGACAGTGTTGCTCTTTAGATTCATTAAATGACCTAAATCAGTTTATCTATCGAAAAATTACTGTGAAAACAATCTTAAACTACACTTGTGAAATTTATGTATCAAGTTTATTTAATTTACGAGTAAAAGTGTTTCTTTTCACACTATCAAGATGCAGTGTCTGGCCATGTTACTATTATGACTGTATAACGTACTAGCTACGGATTGAAGCATTTAACAGATAACAGTCAAATCACCATTCTGTGTTCTGTTATTATAAATTTTATGGTCAGATTCACAGCTGATATCAACCTACTGCCAGTGGTGTAACTTCCATACGAGCACAAAACAGAAATATTTAGGAAAACAATAATAGGCGAGTAAGAATTAAGATTAGATGAATGAGCGGATGCAAGAAGAGTGATGTGGACATAATGCGCCTGAATAAGCTATACAGTGGTTTGGACATGTTGAACGAATGAACGAGGTAAGAATGACAAAGAAGATATTATACTTACTTGTCTGAAAGAAAGGATGAAATCAAATTCTCAAGGACGATCAAATTCTCGTGTGTTGAGTAAGAGGAACCGACGTGCGTGCATGAGAAATTGTATGAATGTGAAGGAAGTATTTATTTATTTATTTATAATAATAAACGGCTGAACCAGCCTTTACAAACATAACATAACAAAAAGAAAACAGTCAAGTGAAAAAAACAATGTAGCTGTAATGTAGTACTAGCAAATAATTTCCAATAATGATTATAAATCTCTTAAAAATAATAATGATTATAAACTTCCTAAAATATATCATCAAAAATCAAAATACAATTTATTAATGATTCATGTAGGGAATGCCTGGCCAAGTCGGTAACAATACAATACATAGTTTCGGGTTGTTCCACTCTCGCTCAAACCGAATACACCAATAGACACAATCTCGTCGCAAAAACAACACATCAAAACCCAGCAACTAAACACAATCCATCAAACTCGCAGATTTAAAACTCTCTGTTAATCTCCATTTGTATTCGGATAAGGAATCCAAGTATGTGAAGATAGATCTATTTGGCGTTCCGTTCACTCTGCCAACCCCACTTGGGACACGGCGTGAGGGTATAGTAGCAGAATTAAGATGTTTCAATAATGAAATAATTTGTATAATAATTAATTGATAATAGAAATAAAACGTTAATATTCAGTACTTTCCCAGTGGATTTATTAATCGCGAGCCGGCTTTCAAGAGCTTCCGCTCTCATCATCGGGCTAACTCGTTTTTTCTGGATTGTTATGCAAAAGCATCCAGAAACAAAGAGGGCATCTTTCTCAATGTCAAGTCATTATGTAAGAATTTTCATGTCGTCCTGTCACGACAAGAGTGAGATTCAACCTTTGGAAATCTCTCAAAAATATAGACATTTTACATCTTAAATTCAGCGATAAGATTTACCATCCATCGTGAATGTCTAAATTTTTTGTTGGAACGAAGAGTACATCTTGCATGTTTATTGCATGCGACTGGTCTGCTGGCTACCTCAAATGTGGAATATGCCGTGATGGTACAGCAGTAGGTAAAATTAATAAAAGTCATTGATGAGATACACGTTACCTGTACTGAATATTTTAGATTTCATTGGTACAGAAAAGATGACCTGTATATTTATAACATACAATAATTCTACTGGATATCCCGATTGAATATGAAATCTCAGTTTACTAATTAGCCGTACATTTTCTCTTTCTTTCTTTCTTTCTTTTCCTCGAGGCAAGGCACCCGATACCGAGTGAATTGTGAAACCGTATATTATTACCAAACAATATCAACAAATATTTTATATTTACAGCAACTTTTCAATTCATAAACAAATCAATAGGAGTAATGTTAAATGTATCTAACAAAGGTATATAGTAGAAAATAATATAATCTATTGCAGATATAAATTTGATAAAAGGTGTTAATTGTAACACCCATCGGACAGTTCAATTAAGATTTAACTGCCTTTCAACCATTATTTACATTAGCTAATAACACTCGTATACATTTACCTAATAGTTTTATTTACTACAGTTTATATTATATATATTAAATATATTATTATTCTATTCTAGAATAAACTGTATTTATTTATTTATTATTATCGATAACCAATAAATCTGTATAAAAGTACACATTAGTACACACACACACACACACCCTCACACACACACACACACCCTCACACACACACACACACACACCCTCTCACACACACACACCCTCTCACACACACACACCCTCACTCACACACACACACACACACACACACACCCTCACACACACACACCCTCACACACCCTCACACACCCTCACACACACACACTCACACACACACACACACCCTCTCCCTCACACACACACACACACACACACACACACCCTCACACACACACACACACACACCCTTGTTCGCGTAATCAAGTATTGTGAGGACTTGAACTAAAATCCCGATTATGCGGACCTACCTTTCCGATTGACTTAGGCGAGTGTAAACTCATCGGCAATGTAGTGCTCTCTCTTGCTAGCATACCTGTCTATTCGAGTATTTTATACACTCGCTTGAGACAGAGATAGGGGGCTTCAAAAATCATGACAAAAATACGGCTTGTGAAGACGGTAAATATTGTGGGGACCGTCTCCATTTTAGGGAAATGGTAGACTCCAAGACACACGTGGTCCTCGTTTTATTAGAAATAAGTTTTTAATTTACACGACGTCCTCACTTTACTATACAAATCGTACGGCAAAATACACTAGGTCGAATAATAAGTGGCAACGTTGCATTTTCGGTTCTTCATTGAGTTTTGTTTCTCAATGAATTTAGTTAGCGTTCGTTTTTTGAGCCAGGCAGATTGTAATAATGACTTTTGTAGATAACAGTTATAGGTATTGTAGATAAAATAGTCTTAGGTAGGCTTTAGATGAATTTGTTCTTCAGTTTTTCGTAATTTTGTTGTATGTTTATAAATAATTATCGTAAAGTTACTGATGTTTTACTAGGTATTGACTATAATAAATATTGTTACATTTTAATAAGTTCAAATCATAAGTAATGATACTTGTTGTTTTTATTGCGATATACTTCAATCGTTTTAATCATCCAGTAGGTACTGTTATCTACTAAAATAGTCTAAGGTAGGCTTTAGTTGAATTTGTTCTTCAGTTTTTCGTAATTTTGTTGTATGTTTATTAATAATTATCGTAATGTTACTGATATTTTACTAGGTATTGACTATAATAAATATTGTTACATTTCAATAAGTTCAAATCGAAATTAATGATATGTAGTGTTTTTATTGCGTCATATTTCAATCGATTTAATCATCCAGAAGGTACTGTTATCTACTAAAATAGTCTTAGGTAGGCTTTAGTTGAATTTGTTTTTCGGTTATTCGTAATTTTGTTGTATGTTTATTAATAATTATCGTAAAGTTTCTGATGTTTTACTAGGTATTGACTATAATAAATATTTTTACATTTTAAAAAGTTTAAATCGAAATTAATGATACTTGTTGTTTTTATTGCGATATACTTCAGTCGTTTTAATCATCCAGAAGGTACTGTTATCTACTAAAATAGTCTTAGGTAGGCTTAAGTAGAATTTGTTCTTCAGTTTTTCGTAATTTTGTTGTATGTTTATTAATAATTATCGTAAAGTTACTGATGTTTTATTATATATTTCAATCGTTTAAATCATCCAGTAGGTACTGTTATCAACTAAAATAGTCTTAGGTAGGCTTTAGTTGAATTTGTTTTTCGGTTATTCGTAATTTTGTTGTATGTTTATTAATAATTATCGTAAAGTTTCTGATGTTTTACTAGGTATTGACTATAATAAATATTTTTACATTTTAAAAAGTTTAAATCGAAATTAATGATACTTGTTGTTTTTATTGCGATATACTTCAGTCGTTTTAATCATCCAGTAGGTACTGTTATCTACTAAAATAGTCTAAGGTAGGCTTTAGTTGAATTTGTTCTTCAGTTTTTCGTAATTTTGTTGTATGTTTATTAATAATTATCGTAAAGATACTGATGTTTTATTAGGTATTGACTATAATAAATATTGTTACATTTTAATAAGTTCAAATCATAAGTAATGATACTTGTTGTTTTTATTGCGATATACTTCAATCGTTTTAATCATCCAGTAGGTACTGTTATCTACTAAAATAGTCTAAGGTAGGCTTTAGTTGAATTTGTTCTTCAGTTTTTCGTAATTTTGTTGTATGTTTATTAATAATTATCGTAAAGATACTGATGTTTTATTAGGTATTGACTATAATAAATATTGTTACATTTTAATAAGTTCAAATCGAAAGTAATGATACTTAATGTTTTTATTGCGTCATATTTCAATCGTTTTAATCATCCAGTAGGTACTGTTATCTACTAAAATAGTCTTAGGTAGGCTTTAGTTGAATTTGTTTTTCAGTTATTCGTAATTTTGTTGTATGTTTATTAATAATTATCGTAAAGTTACTGATGTTTTACTAGGTATTGACTATAATAAATATTGTTACATTTTAATAAGTTCAAATCGAAATCAATGATACTTGGTGTTTTTATTGCGTTATATTTCAATCGTTTTAATCATCCAGTAGGTACTGTTATCTACTAAAATAGTCTTAGGTAGGATTTAGTTGAATTATTTATTCAGTTTTTCGTAATTTTGTTGTTTGTTTATTAATAATTATCGTAAAGTTACTGATATTTTACTTGGTATTGACTAAAATAAATATTGTTACATTTTAAAATGTACAAATCGAAATTAATGATATGTAGTGTTTTTATTGCGTCATATTTCAATCGTTTTAATCATCCAGAAGGTACTGTTATCTACTAAAATAGCCTTAGGTAGGCTTTAGTAGAATTTGTTTTTAATTTTTTCGTTATTTTGTTGTATGTTTATTAATAATTATCGTAAAGTGACTGATGTTTTACTAGGTATTGACTTTAATAAATATTTTTACATTTTAATAAGTTCCAATCGAAATCAATGATACTTAGTGTTTTTATTGCGTCATATTTCAATCGTTTTAATCATCCAGTAGGTACTGTTATCTACTAAAATAGTCTTAAATTTGTTTGATTTTGTTGGCACTAACTATGTGGTAATCACGAAACATTTTTTATTAAATAATTAGTTAATTATGTATTACAACCACTTTAATTTTTTAAAAAACACTACCGGTTTCAACGCTCAGATGCGTCATTGACGAGTGTTATACTAAAACTTTTTAACACTCGTCAATGACGCATTTGAGCGTTGAAACCGGTAGTGTTATTTAAAAAAAAAAATTAAAGTGGTTGTAATACATAATTAACTAATTCTTTAATTAAAAAAAAAAAAAATAGTCTTAGGTAGGCTTTAGTAGAATTTGTTTTTATTTTTTCGTAATTTTGTTGTATGTTTATTAATAAATATCGTAAAGTGACTGATGTTTTACTAGGTATTGACTATAATAAATATTGTTACATTTTAATAAGTTCAAATCGAAATTAATGATACTTAGTGTTTTTATTGCGTCATATTTCAATCGTTTTAATCATCCAGTAGGTACTGTTATCTACTAAAATAGTCTTAGGTAGGCTTTAGTTGAATTTGTTTTTCGGTTATTCGTAATTTTGTTGTATGTTTATTAATAATTATCGTAAAGTTACTGATGTTTTATTATATATTTCAATCGTTTAAATCATCCAGTAGGTACTGTTATCAACTAAAATAGTCTTAGGTAGGCTTTAGTTGAATTTGTTTTTCAGATTTTCGTAATTTTGTTGTATGTTTATTAATAATTATCGTAAAGTTTCTGATGTTTTACTAGGTATTGACTATAATAAATATTTTTACATTTTAAAAAGTTTAAATCGAAATTAATGATACTTGTTGTTTTTATTGCGATATACTTCAATCGTTTTAATCATCCAGTAGGTACTGTTATCTACTAAAATAGTCTAAGGTAGGCTTTAGTTGAATTTGTTCTTCAGTTTTTCGTAATTTTGTTGTATGTTTATTAATAATTATCGTAAAGATACTGATGTTTTATTAGGTATTGACTATAATAAATATTGTTACATTTTAATAAGTTCAAATCGAAAGTAATGATACTTAATGTTTTTATTGCGTCATATTTCAATCGTTTTAATCATCCAGTTGGTACTGTTATCTACTAAAATATTCTTAAATAGTTGAAAAAAAATCAGATCCTACATCATACCACGGATAGACAATCTCTGTTCTGCGTTATCAAGAGGTCCGATGCGAATATTTGTGCGGCGTTGCCACGTTTCAAATGAGTGTAACATTTCACTACCAATTCCATATAAAATGGGGACCTACCTGTGAGTCCCCGTTTTAGTGGTATTTTTCAAAAGTAATACACTCTCGAATTCGGTGGCGCCACGTGGTGGTGACACGCCTGAACTACTTTTTAACCATGTGTCAACTTTTTTAGAAAAAAATGCGGATTGTGGGTCCAAAAATAGAATCCGCCCATATTTCGGCAGTCAACCAATCACATCACGAGGATTCGAACGGTACCTTTGAGTCGGCTTTTAAATATTATGGGGACGTCCTCACAATCGCATGTGTCCTCACAATAGGGGTTTTTGTCATGTTTAGGTCCTCACTTTCCTTTAGCCGCGAACACACACACACACACACACACACACAAATATTTGAATAAGTTAGTAGACTGAACTTCCAGTAAGCTTTCTATTTGTTTATTGTACATAATTCAAAAATACATAATTATAATTAACTAAATAGAACATATATGTACAATATGAATATTTCAATTCAACGATGAGATATGCCGCGGAGAGGATGGTTTATATGTTTGTTATATACAGTTGATCTAATGACCTAACGATCTTATGATGCAACCAGCAATGATCTACCAGCAATGTGTATCGTCGTGTTTTTGACTTTTTTTCTATATTTTTACATTTTTTTTCTTTTTTCATCTTTTTGTCAAATAAAGTGCCTCAATTTTCTGTTTCTTATTTGGTAGGGAAGGGATCTTGATTGGTTTGGTAATTTTGATAATAAATTGTTACAACTGCATGCATACACGCATAGGTATACAATCACGCCGCTCCCCTCGCGGGTTAGGCAGAAAGGATCGAGCGTCACTTCCTTCTATCCTTGCATTAACCTTTCTCTTCCGTCACAGTCATACAATTCCTCATGCATACTCTTGTATTCAATGTGGTCAACACGTGGCCGTCCAGTAGAATTAATAATATGATCGTGCCATTTGATCCTCGGACGGCCGCGTCTCCGTGCACCATTCATCTCAGTCAAATATATTTTTTGGAACATTCTGTTCTCATTCATTCTTTCCACATGCCCAAACTATCGTAACATATTTACATTCATCTTTGTTATTACATCAACTTGCATTCCACATTCTTTAAGCACACGATCTCTCAGACTTTTTCCATAAAACTGATCATACAACTGTATAAAGAATAAATAAATAATAATAAAAAAATCAAGCAATAAAACAAAAGGCTGGACTTGTGAGAGATCCGAGATTCAAATCTCAGTGACGTTTTTGCACCAACATACTTTCTTGTGTTTATCAGCAGGTATTATTGTCTTTATATTTTGATAGACAGGTATAATTATAATGTAGATTATTAACTTCATCAGATATCTAACATATTATGTACATATATAGAAGAATCATTGAAATTTATACAAATAAAGATAAGAAGCGATCATTGATCTTACTACATGCATATCTACATAATATAACGCTGCTTTAAATTAATAATGAACTAACTCGAAAACGAAGTCATGATTTGTGGAAAGTTTTTAGTTATTTTAATTTAGTTATTTTAATCTCAGGTGTGTAGGGTTGTATTTGGATTTATAAGCAAAACCCAGATATATCTTTTTAAAAAATAATAATAATACAACCAAAATAATAATAATAGAATCGCTTCTTTTAGATCAGACATAGTGGATTTTCCCATGTTCATGTATTTTTGTGCAGTTCTAAAATTATTATTATTATTTTTTTGTTTTTTTAATATCTTGACTAGTGACTAAAATTTGTCTTTTAATGAATTTATTGTATTTGTATTTAAGATTTCTTTTTTATTTTTTGACTTGAACTGGAGTATGGCTATGTTTTGTATGTTTTTACATTTTTGTACATGTGTTGAATGATTGTGTGATATTATAAAGTTTATCTGTATACTTTTAAAGGCAATTGCCGTATATTGTGTTTGTGTTTAAATAGATAAATAAATAAAAGAACATAATTAATCCAGTTATGTTATGCATATCAGAAAAAAATATAAGCCAGCCTAGAGCCAATTCGTAAGCATTGGGACGCTATTCTCACTTCTTCCGATTAGTTTTTGCACAATATTGTTACATTGCATTGTGTAAACAACAGGACTCTCATATCGAGATCTGTTTGATTTTTAAATAAAAGTCAGTAGGTACCTACAATAAGTTAAATAGAATGCATTTAATTAATAGGAGGGTATGTATAAAACTAAGATTAATTAATATGTATTTTACAAAATCAAAGCACAGTAGGTTACGAGACAGTTTGTAAAAATAAAACATTCCGAGTATTTTAAAAATTTAACATCTTCCATAAGTAGAGTAAACTGTGGATTCAGTATGAAGTAAAGGTCGTTCTCTCTGAACCATAAAAAAATAACAGATTCAGGGTAGACGGTTTATGTATTTTTACTAGGTATATACAAATCTTTTATGTATTTTTTATGATTTACTTTTGCAATCATGGTAAATGGTATTTTAGAGATAGGCCAGTATAGTTCCGAAGCCGTAATAATACGATAAAATTCCATCAACCTACACTGTATAGACTGAAAATTCAAAGGAAAAATTGGTAATGCAGTTAAACAAATTTTGAGACCAAACACATTAGTATTGCAAAGCTTGAAGGACGTTGAATTTTTTTATAAATTCTAGGAGTCATTTCATAGATTTATCATTTTTAAATGATGAGCAATACTTAAGTATAAGCAGGAACTAGACCATTATTATCTTAATGTTAAGGAGTAAAACAGCATTGACTAATTTTGGACCATGTTTTCTGATAAAATCAGAACTGCGTTACTAATCTATACCATACAGGTCAATGTAAAATACTACTACTATAGTGTATTCGTATTGCAAGTATGTAGATTGTATTAGCTGGCGTACATATTGCCAACAACACATGCTGTTTGCTGTAAATACGAGAAACAGCAAGATCTAGAGCAATTATTTATTAGAAATTTACACGACACAACGAGAAAGTGATACCTACTATATTATATTGGATCTGATCTACGTATACAGAGTGTCTCAATTATCATTGCAATAATATTAATTTATTTAAAAAAAAAACATATTTTGGATTCATAATACACTGAAACGCAAGCCCCCAGAGTAAACAATACGTATGCTTATGTTGTGAAGGTGGAGTAACATAGTCGATAGTGTGAGTGTTTGATTTTGAAATCTCATAAGTAATAGAAAATCTCACGACTCTATCAACAGGTTGGTGACAAAAATATTTACTTACAAGATAATTTAATTTTTCTTCGTTAACTTTAAAAGTTAGTTAACATCGGATTACTTGGAAGACATCGCATTCTAGCGATAAACTAGATAAGCTTATCCATAATCCTTCAAATATTGAACTATAAATATTGAAATCTTCGTACTTTCACTGGCTAGACACTAGTTTAATAGATACAATAAAAATCCGATTTCGTGACCTTGTTGCACATCCACCATTTAATAAAAAAAAAATATGTACCTGTGTATATTTCTACATGTTGTGTTATTTCTTTGTGCGATTTCAGGGTGGATTGGTTGTTACGGTACTTTCATGATGTTTTGTAGCGGCTTGCCTCGATACAGGCACTCGCCTAGTGAGGTTGCTGCGGGTTATGACTGCATAGTCCTGATAAACTTGCTTGTTCCGGCGCGCACGCGCAGTCACATTGTCTGTTTTGGATGCTTTTTATGCATGTTGGATTGGTGTTTTGTTGTTTTTTCATTTTTTTGTATAGCTTGTGTAATAAGTGACAAACTTGTGGGCTTGGTATTATAAAGCAAAGGGTTAGATCATGAGTGCGGGTTGAGTAGGATGATGCATTGTCTTTGCTTTGTATTATTTCTGTCCATATGTTTTTTCAAATGTCTTGTAATAATGATGAATAAATAAATATACTTTTATACACTCTGTATTTGAACATTTTCACATATCACATTATCACACCAAATAAAAACACAAAACTGATCAACATGCATATTGTTATTTTTAACAGAATCATGTTGAGTTTTATCAAATAAATCGTTAAAAATAACAGCGTTATCTCGAAATAAAAACGAAAGTAGAAAAAAAATAAGCGAACAAGATATCTACTAGTATAAATATATGTAATAATAATCTTAAAAATAATCTTGTATAGGAACAATATTCAGATTTACGGTTCGTTGGACGCAGTTGAAGTTGTAATTATCGTTAGATTTGCATATAAAAAAGCGAATTTAATTAAATCTTGGTAATTAATTTAAATATCTTGATTCTAGTTCTTAGACAGTGTGTCGCTTATCAAAAATCTTATTTCATTAATATCCAATGCAAAGGTTTCTTACTATCACTTACATTATATTCCAAAATTAATAATCAATATATCTTATATATACCTATTATCTAAATCTATTCTTAGGTTAATTGAAACAAGTATTTCCTTCGTGAGAGAGACGTCTTTCGATTTATTAGGACATTATTGTATATAGATTGACAATGACCTAACGATAAGTCGAAAGACATCTCTCTCACTATTTATAATAATTTCTCTTTCCCGTAAGTTTTCGAGTGTCCTGTAAAAGGCAGGTGTTCGAAGATAAAATAAATACATTTTACACCTTAAATTCAGCGATGAGATTTGCCACCCATTCTGAATGACTTAATTTTTGTTGGCACGGAGTGGACAGCTTGCATGTTTATTTCATAAAGCTGATCTACCGGTCACCTTACGTGTGGGATGTTCCGTGATGGTATAGATAGAAGATATGCCTGGATGGAATCGCAAGTGACATAAAGGTAATACAAAATGGTCTCCGACAAGGATCAGTTATGTCACCATTTTAACCCTTTTCCAGGCTGTGGGTGAATACATCCCACATAATTTTATTCATATTCCTGTGCAGGCAGAAGTATTATAAATCACACAATATGTCAAACTATCTATGGTATTATCTAAGCTTTCACTTGGCGCCAAAATTTTTACCAAATGGCAATACATTTTATTGTATGAACTGTCGAACATCCGTTGGGTGCGTCATAGCGTGGTTTTGAAGTATCGAGTAGTGAAAAACGTTCATAATGTCTAGAAAAAATCTGGTAAGTGGTATTTTTGTATTTATTACATAACATTTTGAGTTTATATACGAGATTTACATAAAATATTAATAGATTATCTTATTTTTACGTAAATAATAGACTTTGAAACTTGTGGTAAATATCCTACCACAGCCCGGCACAGGTTCATGTTTCATTTATTTTGTGGGAACATATCGCCTGCTGCCTGATAAGTAATATTGATTATTCGTCCTGATTGAATGTTTATTTTTTATTATTACAGTCTATCAGAGATATAGAAGATGTTATCTCTACTTGGGATTCCTCAGAATCATTTTCATTCATTTTATTTTTAATTATTTAATTTTGGTCTATTTGTAGAAATTTTAAAAATATAAATTGTTTATATTAGATTTTGTGTGTTTTTTATGTCCCTTTCTTGATAATATCCCACTACCACTATAATTAATATGAAGGAAAAAAAAGAAATTAATTTATTTCAGATAATTGCTATTTCCATTATGAATTTGTCTTTTTTTTTAATGGAAATGAGTTCTTTTATAGTACTGGATTTTTGTACCTCTACTAGACAGTATCAGGCAGAAGGAGAATATGTCCCACATCGTTGTAGAGGAAACCGAGGAACATAGGAGTAAAATTCCAACAGACTTTGTTTATTTAACAGGGTTGAAGCCCAAAAATTTGCTTTTGAAATAGTTGTCTTGAAAAAAGTGTATAGGCCTGGAAAAGGGTTAATTCAATCTATACATAGCAAACCTACCACACACAATGGGTAGGCAGGTAGTGTTTGATAAAAAAAAAACGCTTTATTATTGGAGTATCCAAATTCGTACTCGCAGATTGGGTTACAAAGATAACATTATGCAAAAAAGAAATTCTTTGATTTTATACGAAATTCATTAATCAAGATCATGTCCAATAAAAGTCGATCATAGTGATTTATTGGTATACTCGTAATAGTCGAAAGTAACAATACTGCTTCTCTACTAACCTACCTTTCATAATATAAGCGGAACAGTTATTTAAAGAGATAACATGTATACTGATAAATTAATGGTCAATTACAATAAACTATCTACATCTTACTGTCAGTTAAAATCCTATCCTATAATCCTATTATTATTGAAAATATTCCATACTCTACTGGGACCATTACAGCTTTTAGCCAATGCGATCCCAGAGAAATTATATTGAAGTGGGTTACATTACAATCCATTGGATTGGTCTGCAACGAGTTTGGATTTTCTTCTCCATACTATACTATAATTATACCCTCACGCCGTGTCCCAAGTGGGGTAGGCAGAGAGAACGGAACGCTAAATAGATCTATCTTTACACACTTCCTTCGCTTCCTCCGCATTCATACAATTTCTCATGCAATCTCTTATTCAACACACGAGAATTTGATCCACGTAATCAAGTCACGTGGTTCTCGGACGCCCGCGCTTCCTCTCATCCTTTCTTTGAGACAAGTATATCCTCTTTGTCATTCTTACCTCGTTCATCGTTCAACATGTCCAAATCACTGTAGCTTATTCACGCGCATTCTGTCCACAACGCTCTTCTAGCATCCGCTCATTCTTCTAATATCCTCATTCTTCACACTTCTCCATTCCTTCATATTTTCTCCTAGTCTCTTTAATTCTACCTATGTGGCACGACTCATGTCCTTTCTCACTTGAACCATGCAGGCGTCTATTGGTCGGCCTCTACCATTTCTATTTCCAGTCATACCTACCCTCCGCGATGATGATGAGCTGATGTTGTGGGGAGCGCAGTTTGCTTTGACAGCTTGCATATTTATCGAATGCGGCTGGTCTGCTAGCTACCCCACTTTTGGGATATACCGTTATGGGATAATAGTCGTAGTAATATAATTATGATAATACGAGTAGGTATAAATATCTTCAGAGAATTTTAACGATAGGTATATATATTTCCTCTACAGTTCATTGTTCTCCGATCAAAAAAATTACATTCAACTTAATAATATTATTAAAGAATGCAAATCATTGTTATGATTTTAAGAGTTTACAGCAAAGAATCAAGAATTTTAATACACAATTTATTATAATAAATACCTACTTATATACTTAACAGATCCATTTATGTATTAACATAAGATTGCAAGCAAAAAACTTCATTATTTACAAAGTGCGATTAATTGCTATTATATTATGTTAATGATGTTCATAACACTTATTAATATTAAGTTTTTATAAACCAACAGGGAAAAATTGACTATCTTTCTATGCTCATCTTGTGGAATAGAAGAAAAAATCAAAATGTCATTTTATGACTCCTAACAAAAGTTTTGTTCTTCTTTAACACCAAAACAATTATTCAAACACAAACAACATTTCATAATTCATAATAATTTCCATGGAGCGACCGGCAAATAATTGGTTTCCCACTCTTCCCTGAAAATTTTGAAGTGTCTTATAAAAGGCTGGTGTTCTTCAAAAATAAAAACATTTTGAAAAAATAAAGACTCATCCTTCACCCTCAATTTTATTTTTCACCAGTAAAATAATTACTACTACAACTACATCATCACGGCATATCCCACAAGTGGAATATCCAGAAGACCAGCTGCATGTACAGACTAGTGATGTAACGAATGTCTGATTTTGGATATTCGCGAATGCGAATGCGAATGCGAATATTTCATGCCGACATTCGCGAATGCGAATGCGAATGCGAATATTGACTTGAAAATGGTATAGGAATTTGAAATATTCCAAAACTCCTCGGTTTTCTTAAAGAATAATTTCTTGCAGTACCTTTTTCCACAATGTACCGGGTAAGTATCCGGTACTTTCACCGAATTACTGATTTGTTTCTTCATTTACATGGTACACAACAGATGAAAGACATAAATATAAACATGTAAGCGACAAAAACATTCCAATAGTCTTACATCGAAACAGTGCATACGCATACTTCAGCAATAACACACAAAACAATTATAGAAAATCTTACACATAATATAGGTATTAATTCACAATACATCCAATCACCCATTCCTATTACAAATCGCTGCTCACCCAATTTCGCACACATACCTAATACATTCATTCGCACAAACACATTCACACTTCACTAATGTATGCAATAACAATACAAAAAAACTCTTAAAAAAGAAAAATCAAAAATTTAAAAAACAGTCTAAAAATTAATACTATCCCAAACACTTCACATTTTATCAAACATATACATTTTTTTTTATATTTATTTCATCTTATTCTACCCTCAACTCTCCTTTCTCACAAACCTGACGTAATTGGCACTTTAAAATTCTATAAACAGGGTTTCTTGAGTCTGCAATCGTTTTTGTTTTTTTTAATGTAGAACGGAAAACAAGATCTTGTTAAAGGAAGCATTCTAAAGTTAATCCTATCTAAAATATTAGGCACATCGTATTCGGACAAGCATATTTTTCTCAGGTTGCATGCATCCAGCAAAACTCTTCACAATTCCAATTTAGGCAAATCTTTAATAAATACAGGATAATGCAATCTCTTCCTAACCAAACGAATGAATTTAGACTGAGTTCTCTCAACTTAATCGACATATTTTTTAAAATGTGGATTCCATACAGAGGAACAGTCCTCCAGCTTGGAGCGAAACAACGATAAGTACAAGTACAAATACGATTCATATAACCTAAATGACTTTGTAGATCTCAGAATAAATCCCAGTATTTTATTGCTCTCTTCGATAATTTTGTTCACGTGATCACCAAAGTGAAGCTCAGAGTCAAACACCACACCTAAATCTCTAATCTTATTTACTTCTTTTAAATCATGATTATGGATATTGTAAATTTATCGAATTTTGTTTCTATTTTTGGTAAAAGAGATCAGATTACACTTCTCCAGATTCAAGTGCAAGTTATTTCTTTTACAGTACTCGTGTAGTCTTTCCAAGTCCTCGTTAAGCATTTCATAGTCAAACAATAATTGAATTTGACAGTATATTTTTAAATCGTCCGCAAATAATAGAAGCTCTGAGTGGTCAAAGCACTTTTTTATGTTGTTTATGAATATCGTGAAAAGTAAAGGACCCAAAGAAGACCCCTGAGGGACACCAGATGTAACACTGACACTGCCAGATGAGTAACCGTTAAGTTTAACTGTCATCAATCTATCAGAAATATATGAGTCAATCCACCTTAGTTGAAAAAAGTCGATGTTCTACTTTATCAAATGCCTTTTGAAAGCCGATATAAATGGCATCCAACTGTATACGATTGTCCATAGCTGAGAAAAAAAATCAGATTTGTTACTGTCGATCTTCCACTCATGAATCCATGCTGCTCTACAAGAAGATACGGCTTCAGGAAAAAAGTAATTTGTTCACGAACCATACCCTCAAATATTTTTGAAATAGGTGATAGAATTAAAATTGGTCTGTAGTTACGAACGTCCGATTTGCTGCCAGATTTATGCAAAGGAATAATACTAGCCATCTTCCATTTGCATGGAAAGCATCCTTCTTGTAAGCTCCTAATTTATTTATCGTGTCGAAACCCAGAGAAAAAACCCATCAAACTGATTTCCAGTACTGCGCAAAACGCGCAGCAGGTGGAGATGCGTCAAAAATATCCTCCATAGTGCAAGTGACAGGGCACAATGGACACTCCAACAAGTGTGGCATAGTCTGTGCTGCACCACAGTCACACGCTCCGGATTTGTCCTGTAGGAAGCCCAATCGTTCTCTATTGTCGCGGCAGTTTCCTACACCAGATCTCAGTCGATTTAGGGTTTTCCATGTCCCATAGTCTAGATTGCCTCCTGCAGCAAGGTGTTCTAATAAATGTCAGATACAATGGTTTGGTTAAATGACTTACACATCTCTTTAATATATTGGTGCTAGACCATCAGGGCCAACTCCTTTTGTCTCATCTATACCTAATAAACGTTTATGAATATCAGATTTCAAGATATTAACCATGGATAAACATGAGTTAGTTAAAATATTTTCCAATTCTTTAGTATTAGAATCATGCAAATTATTCAGTGAAAATACAGAACCAAAAAACGTCGAAAACAAGTTTGCAATTCCCTCTGGATCGCTCGAAGTCTGGTCACCGTCACCCATTACCCTTGGATAGCCTCTAGATTCTTTAAGGGAATTCACGAATGAAAAGAAAGACTTGACATTGCCCTTAAGTGACTTCTCAGTGTTATTAATAAAAGACCTATAATCGTGATTCTGCGACAACTTCAACTGAGCTCTTAGTTGAAAAAATAAATTGTAGTCAGAATCATTACGGTTCATCTTCAACTTACGCCAAGCCTTAGACTTCTCTTAAACAATAACAGAATTCTATTAGAGAACCATTTGGGAAAATTATTAGGTGACACCCTCTTCATATGTATGTGTATGCTTCTCAATTATTGGCAAAACATAACCATAAAAAGATTCAATCATCTTATTCACCGGTCCGTTTCCCAAAACACTGACCCAATCAACACTTTGTAGTTCAAAATTTATTTCCGAAAAGTTTGACTTAAAGTATACTAATTTCTGGATCATATTTTGAGACAAATCCTCAGCAATTTCAAACTCATAATCTATCAACAGTGAAGGATAGTGTGAATCCTTACCAACCAGTGGAGAGTCACATCTGGTAACAGAACACGGAATAGTTGAAAGAACTAAATCCAAGATAACTTGATTGCTGTTATAAACTCCGTTAGACTGAAACATATTGAGAAAAGATATAGATTCTATCAAATACTGCGCAACAGGACACGAATAAGAATACGGAACAAAGATTGAATCAACATCGGGGTCTTTTTTCCATTGGATTGTTGGAATATTGGAATCTCCAATAAGACAAATATCCGTTTTGCCGTAATAGCTGATTAAACGTTCAGATATACTTTAAAAAAAGATGTTTTAAGTATCTAAGGATGTGGAAGGCGGTATATACATATATGTACTACACCCAGTAGCGGTGAGCATTTTTTCATGCGTTACCGATGAAAAACGAATACTGGTAAAAAAAAACTTTCACCAGTATCATCCCAAACAAGAGTGGATGAATATCCTAGTGTCCGATCCACAGCAATTAAGACTCCATCCCTTTTACCACTCAACATGAAATCCCTATCCTTGCGGTAAACTGTATATTCGTTTTGAAAAAGTTCGCTGTCAAATATGCCACAATTTAGCCAAGCTTCCGTCAGAACAATTATATCATAACTATTTGCAAATAAGTTTGCTCTAAACTCCTCGATCTTAGTCTTCAAGCCCCGAAAATTCAGAGAGAATACTTTAGTGTGGTTCACCTTGTAGAGTGATATAAATATTCCTTAAATAGAATATAAAATTATTGTAGGGCCCTATACTCATAGCAGTTGTAATACTCAAAACAAACATATAAATTAAATCTCCACAAATGCATATTTCTCCTAATAATAATAACATCATCAAGCAAACGAACACAGGAAACAATACAACAAATGTGGCCAACACGGAACAGACCAGATACTTTATTACTAAAATAATATTCGCAAAACATTCGCATATTTTTTTGCGAATGCGAATGCGAATACTTTGAAATATGCGAATATTCGCGAATGCGAATGCGAATGCGAATATTCGTTACATCACTAGTACAGACCATAAAAGCTATCCTCTCTGGGCCAACAAAAAGTTAAGACATTCAAGATGGGTGATAAATCTCATCGCTGAATTTTAGAAGTAAAATATTTTTATTTTTTCGAACGTCTACCTTTTACAGGACACTCGAAAACCTACGGAAAAGAGCGAGAAACCAGATAATTGATTCTGATGATTGATGATTCTCTGCCTAATTACGCAATAAAAAATTGACGATTTTTCATATTTTCAAACTTTATTTAATGGTCATATTGAAGATTTCTTTCCCATACCCAGATATCTCAGAATTCGGCAAACTTCTTCTCATTCCACTTTTAAGCAAAACATTTGTCTTTACGAGCGAATTCTAGTTGGGAGCTTGAGAAACTGGTCGCTATTCATATTCCCCTGTTGTTTGCACATGTTTCAATTTTCATTCATCACTTCACTTTTCTCTCAAATCAAATCTATCATTCACACCATCACGAGTCATTATTGTATTTACTTATCAAGTTAGACAAATGATTCATTATTATAATATAACTATTGTTTATTATGATAAAATTATAATAATAATACATTATGATGATTATGTCACTAATTAGGTTTACTTATCTATTATAAAACAGTCGTATAAGAAGATAAGACAAACTGATTTATAACTTTCCCTAAGTGATATAATTAGATGTAATTTTCGCACTATTTATTTATTGTTTGTTTTATTATTCATAATAATGTAATTGTTATAGTTTAATCGCTACCTTTGTTTTCAAGCCGACACAACGACGACATTAAATAATATACCTATGAATAAAGTAAAAGATAACTTGTTTATTTTCATCGGGTCAGCAGTAATGTATGTTTTTGATTTTCATTATTCCTTTAGGAGATTTACCTTCCTGTGTCTATACTGCACATCCTACTAAATTATTTAATGATTTGAATGTTCATGTTGATATTTTCAAAACAATAGCTTTGTCGCCAGGATAAAGATTCTTCTTTGATTTTGTTGTTTCTTTTTGATGATATCTCTTTGCTTTGATGTTTTTATTGTGTTTTTTTCCATCTTGTTTTTTCCTGCTGAGATCGCTGTGGCCAAAAGCTGTTATGATTTCAATGAATGGTAACATTTTTGATATAATGACAATCTGCGGTGATTGTTGTGAAAACGTGCACTTATAATATATGAACCACCAATATATTATAGTGTACTAACAGTAACATACTTTAATAAATACATCTACAACGAAAGACTCGAGGGAGATATGAACGTACCTTTTTGAACCAAAGCTTCTTTAAGACTCATTGATATGAACTTATTATGGCCGCATGCTATTAATGACCACATTACAAATCTTTCCTTTGAATTTTTAGTCCATACAATCATAAAGATCATTGCTACTATATCGAATTTTTATGATAAGCCTGGATTTAAAATAAACCCAAATACACTTTCAATCGAGCTCGGAATCTCGCAATTGAAAACCCGAGATTTGACTAGTTGACAGGCTACCGACCAGGACTATTTCGGAAGACTACTGTTGGAATGCAGGTTTAAACGTTAATCCGATGGAGAAGAATACATTATAATTTGACAGGGCTTTTTTGAAGAAGTGAATGTTAGTCGCAACCTCAGGAATCTGGTCGTACAAAAAAAGTTTATGATACAAATGACAGAAAAAGAAAATGTATTCAAGACACTTGCAAGCACTAGGAAACAAAAGATTTTATTAGAATAGCAAACAAAGATGTACCAGAAAACATTAATTCACTATAGGCATGCTCTGCAAAGCCCATCCACGCGGAAAAGAAATTGAAATAAATAAATAAATTAAAATATATTAAATAATAACCAAGTAAGCGATACAAGAGGAAGTTATACCACCTGATATTATTACACCTTATAAATAACCAACACATAATAAAGATGTTCTGCATCAATACTTTATGGTATTCTGCTATGCATAATAAATTTCTTTAGTTTTTTGGTTAAGAAAATGTGTACATACTTATTGGAAATTCTTCTTGGTGTCTCAATGTAATGTCACGGAGATTGAGAATGTGTAATTTTATTATTCATTATCATTTAATCAATTAAAAGAATCATTATCGGCGCTGAATCGTGTTTTATTTTTATTCTGAGCTAAGTTTATGCGCTACGAAGTTGTATTTTAAAATGGGCTTGAATTGATGCCCTGTGGAACGCCCGGAAAAAACTTCATAGATAGTTGATGAACTGTTGATTTATTTACAATATCCTCTTTTATCTCAGTAATTTAAAATAATTGTTGTTTTTTTTTTCAATTTTCTAATTATCAAAAAGTGAAATTTTTGTTGTTTTTTTTTTAATGTAGGTTACTTTATAATTTTCAATACCAAATTCAGACTCACTTGGATGAAAAGATTTTTTGATTACTTAAATTTTTAGTTTCTATAGTGTCGATTCACTACTTGTATTTGCTTGTATAGTATAAGCGTATTAAATCGACAATAGTGTTTAAAATTATTAAAAATTTAAGATTCTATCATTCAAACTTCATTTTAAAGTTAAATTATACGAGTACATGAGGGTTTTATATGCAAAGGTACATCGATCCAAGAATGTTCAAACTGAGAAAATATCACATTTTTATTTCTACAACATTTTAAATTACCTATGTATATTCATAAAAAATCATAAATAAATATCTAAAATATAAAAATAGCAAATAGTTTAATTAAAAAAACATGTATATTTTATAAAAACATAAAAACAAAATTTGAATTTTTGCATCTCAACATTGACCGTCGAAGTAAGTTTGCATCTCACTAAAGTTACATGAGAACTGATCAGAGACAATACCTTGAAATCGCTAACTAATTTTGCAATCTGCCTTATTGTAAAATTTGAAATGAAGACATGTGATTGGTTCAAATGGACTGAAGTGTGTTTGCTTCTTAATCGGTTTTTTAGAATCGATTTTCTATAGAATAGAGGTGGATTTACTTCGTATATAATAAACGGTATTGTTGCCAGCGAAAATGGAAACATTTGTGAGTAATGGTTCGATGCGCTTTGATATCGAAAGCCCTTTTATTATATCAGAATGCATAACTATTTCTAAATTCGTATATATTTGATAAACAACGATATTTTAGACTAACCAGTTCAACAGGATGTTATGAATCCAAATTATACGATCAGAAAGCATTGTTTACTAAAGTGCTTAACGGAAATCTTCCTACTTGTACATGGTGAAAGAGCTGCAATACAGCACCGGTCTATTTTCATACAAGATTGTTGATACGAAACACATTAATATTGTTACAAAGTAAACACCGATAGGTATTTAAACATAGTGCAAATTCAATTACAAGCTACATAAATAAAAAGTCATCAACAATTTATTTTCTCCCTTTTGGTAGTATATTTATATACATATGATAAAATAGTTGTTATGGTAAGAAACGTGCATAATATTTTTTATTGGAAGTGTAATTTTCACTGCATATTTAGACTACTATAGAAAACTATGAGTTGAAATTCTTTTTGATTCAAAATCGTTTTAACATATAATTCTCAATTTTTTCGCATATTTGTTGTATTTTGGCAAATTATGTCGTTTTTTATTAATCATTTACAATTAAGAATAAAAATGGGTTGTGAACTATAAATTTGAAGGGTCTTCATAATTCTACACATAGATCTTATAACGCAAGAAAATTTATAGCACTTACCATTTGTCTTCTCTGTTTCATTTTCTTGTTGCATAAGAGGTGGCGCTGGTGGCGGAGGAGGTGGAGGAGGTCCAGCAGGTGCCATATTACATTCTTCTGAAGAACTTCCAACATCAGAGACTCCAGATTCTCCAGAAATAATCTCTCTACTCTGAACAATAGAATTCCTTCTAGAACCACCATAAATTTGTTCCTTGTTTCCATGTCCGTAGCCATTTTGCTGTTCTTTCTTGGCATGTCCATAACTTCCAGAATCTCGTTTATTGGAGCCATAAATATTTGAATCTTTTTTGTTTAATCCATAGTTTGATTGTTCAATTTTATTGAATTCATATTTTGAAGTAGTTTTGGTGGATGATCCGAAGCCATTTTGCTTTGGCTTTCCATAGTCTTCTGAATTTCTCCTATTTTGATGAGATTCTTTCACCAGTGTTTCTCTGAAAGAAGAAAAAAGGAAGAACATGATAAAACAATGCAAAACTGATTATTATCTGTGCGATTTCATGAACCTCCTGCGTTAGTATTTTAAAATCTATCTATCTATACCCTCACTCCGTGTCCCAGGAGGGGTAGGCTGAGAGAACGGAACGCCATATAGATCTATCCTTACAAACTTCTTTCGCTTCGTCCACATTCATCCAGTTTCTCATACATGGATGCCGATTTCTTTTACTCAACACGCGGCCGACCTTGAGGATTTGATCCACGTGATCAAGCCACGTGGTTCTTAGCCGTCCGCGCTTTCTCACCCCCCTCTTTCAGATAAATACATCCTTTTCGTCACTCTTTCATCTTGCATTCGCTCCACATGTCCAAACCATCGTAACTTATTCACACGCATTCTATCCACAACACTCTTCTTGCATCCGCTCATTCTCCTAATATCCTCATTCTTCACTCTATCCCGCAACGTTTTACCAACCATTCTTCTCAGTGAACGCATCTCCACGGCATTTATTCCACTCTCATCCTTCTTCAACCACGTCCAAGTTTCACTTGCATACATAATCAAATCAAACTGAGGTGGGTCTGTCTTCAATATTCTGGGTCTGATTATTAAATACTGTTATATTATATATTTACAATTTAACTTCTCCATCTAAATTTTCTGCAGTATCTGCTTAAAAGAATAAATTTTATTGTCCTCTAAGTTTACAATAACCATATCCATAATCCAGAACCAAACCTGAATAATTATTAGACGATAAATGTGTTTTAACTTGAAATATTATGTAATGAACATAACTGGGCAACACCAGACAGGCAAAGTGAAGAATCTAACAAGCAGATCTTAATAGATCACAATGTATCTGACACCTCATGAAAATTCACATAGAATAAAAGCTCACATTGAATAAATTGAAGGATGAACTCACCTGCTTCTAGTTACACTGATCTTGTTATTTTGACTGCTGTAGATGGCTCTGCTCTCATCTCTAGCCATATAAATATCTTCATAATCGTGATCGTGACTGCTGCCATTGGTCATCTTATTCTTTACATTGTTACTGCTTACAAGTGCTACTGGACTGTTTTTATTCATTATACTGTTGTTATTGTTATTATTATTGTTATTCATTGCACTGATTTTATTTTTATTATTGTTTAGACTTCCATTGCTGGAGTGACTCTTGCCATTCATATTATGATGTCCATTTATTTTGTTGTGATTGTGATCCGAGGATCTATCAGACATATCTGATGATGAAAGATTTCCATCTGATCCGGCTCCTGAACTTGATGAATGTACTTCTACTTTAACTGCAAAAAATAAATAAACGTGGTTAACAATCCTGAGGCAAAACATTTGTAGTATATCTGATTGAGGCTTAGTTCATTGAATTTGTGATTGCAATTAAGCTTTGATAATCTATATTCAATAAGAAGTCATTATTCATATTATATGTGTAAAAGTTTTTAAGCAATCTTTTACAAATATTTAAATATCAAAATTCAAATTCTAAAAGAATATAACTATGCCACTGATCTGAATTAATACAGAAAAAATATGTTTACAGATTTTTTTCAGATTTCCATTTTTTTGTTTATTTACTTAAATAAAAAAATTACAATACTGTAATTTTTCAGTAATATTCAGTTTTGACATTCATTTCAGATATTTTTTCTTACTTTATTATCCTTAATACGAGATTTTCTTGAATTTGAACAAACAAACAACATCTGCCTTATCCAAAAAACTGTAACAATTAAATCTTAGTGTAAATTGTCATTGAATTCATGAAAAAATATTTTTAATTCACCAAATTTACGTACCAGTCATTCCATTGGTCTGATTAATGCCTGTATCTTGAGATCTGCTGATTCTTCTGTGTTGATTGATTGAAATTGTAGCTGAAGAGTCTCCACGAGGACTTGGTGAAGACTTTCCTTCGAATAGATCCTTGACGCGATTGTAAATCAGTTCTTGTGGATTGTGAAGGTAGAAGCTTTCACCACCAGCAGATGTTGTAGAACCAGCTACAGAGAAAAAATGGATCGAGATTTTATTGCTGTTTACACTTTCATTATAAAGAAGTCCATTAAAGTTACAAACATTCATGAAATAATTTAGAAATAATAGATTTTTGTTATCATCAAAAATGATTTAATGACACTTTTTCTGGTATAGTAACCACAACACATCAAAAAGATTATTGTTTTTAAATTATTGGCTCACTTGTTTGAACGTTAAGTTTATATCATAAGCAAAAACCTTAGATTTGAAGATGCACTCTTAGTAAAATTAAGTACAATATTGAACACCGATACATTTAATATTGTTGATATAGAAAATAACAGAACCATACACGCAATCGAAACTAAGTCCAATAAAGTAAAATTAAATCCAATATTGAACACCAATACATTTAATACATTTACATTTGATATTGTTGGTATAGAAAATCACAGAACCACACACGCAATCGAAACACTCTTGAAGAGAGACAAAACTAAAATGATCAAAAGATTAAAACTTATTATTAGGAACACAATCGACGATTTAATTAAATACGTGATGTTTGATTATAAAATTTAATTATAATTAAAATAAAACCACGATTAAATATAAACAAATTAGACTTATTGACGACTACACGTTTGCTCAATTCAAAAGATCAACGCCAGTTGAAGAATAATTGACTTCCGTAGACAATTTTTTCCGATCTGTACCAATATACCTTAATCTATTTTAATTATTTAATAGATTTTATACGTAATGCAATACTTCATAAAGGTAAAATTTCATAGCCTAGGGCTTTTTTGATACCATAAACGCCTTTGATAATCAAGTTTATTAATTTAATTGCCTTAGTTCATATGTAATGATGATTGAAACCAGGTTAATGACAAATGTAAGAGATTATATATTTTTTTTATGATCTTTACGTAATGTTGATATCACATAACTTTTGATATCAGAAAATTTTGAATCAGGACGTAAACTACTAAATTTTATGTTCGTTTCGAGTTAATATTTATTAATGTGAGTTATGTGAATCAAATTCAAAAATGTCCCAGTATGAAAACAACAGATGTACAAAATTCCGATTCATACAGGTAGAAGATTAATAGATTAATACTTCTTTTCAATACTAAAATAACCATTTGTTTTAATACACATTTCAAAATATGATAATATTTATATATTTAAGTTTATTTATTAAGTTAATTAATCACTTTACCCTCAAAACTAAGATATTCAAAATGGGCGGTATATTTGTGTTAGTTGGGTTTGTATCTTGGATTGTATATTGTATGTATATTGATTGTATCTAACTTTAATGTTTACCTTTTTTGTAATTGTTTGTAATCAATGAACAGTAAAGAATAAATAAATAAAAAATAAATATATTAATCTCTTAGAAACTATCTTTACTTTGAATGTTCATTACTAATGTGAATTTAACAAGAAATAATTCTAATAGGTTGTACTAAAAAAAACATTGCATAGATGCAATGAGCTTACCCAATTTATTGTGATTAGTTTTCTTACCAGAACTTTCTTCCCCTGACGAATGGTTCTGATGAATTGGCGTCCTCATTGGATTCACATAAAGACCATCTGAAGGAGCATGAGCTGGGCTGACACCAAGAGTCGAAGACATTCCAGAAGTATGTGTTGCAGAGTCACTTGGAGGATGGAGATAAAATGGTTCTCTTGACCCTTGATGACCGTTGCTTGTTATAGGAACTCTGGTCAATGATTGAGAACGACGTCTGTTGGAGTTGATGCAATCCCTCATGGAACACTGAAAAACAGTTTAATTTTAATAATCGTGTTTATATGCTGCAAATCTATTCATAATACTAATCTCTTCTGTCGGAAAGGCTATAAAATTGTTTAATTTGAATGATCTTGACGATATTTTCAACATAACATAAAATGAATTTATCGCCAGGATAGAGACTCTCCCTTGATAATGCTTCATTTTGATGATATCTTTTGTGTTTTTCTGTCTCGCTGCTTTTTTTGTTGTTGTTTTTTTTTTGACTTGGCTTTTCTTTTTTTTCTCATTTTTCCTGCTGAGATGGCCTTGGCCAAAAGCTGTTATGGTTTCAGTGCAGGGTGATATTTTTAAAATAATAATAATATTGTCTTATGTTGGAAAAAGTCCAGAAAGGTGCTTAAGATTGATTTACTTGTATACATTTGGGTACTACCTACCCGTATATAATAATTTATTTTTTATCTACTAGGTATGAAAATAAAAGTAAACATTAAAGCAGTTATGGGAAAGGAAATCATCAGTCATAATCTTAAATGAATTATCTTTCACAAGCCCATCTACTTAATTATTTATCAGGCTGTACTAATTTTGAAATAAATAAAGAATGACACTTACAGTTGATTCACCAGGTCTGCATGTACATGTGTGTACTCCTTTATATGAAGACAAAGCTTTATGTGTGTCTCGACTGTCTCTTCCTTCCATGGCTGCTCCATGTTGCACCAGTAGGTTCAAACACTGAAACAGAATATTATTTTTCTTTAATTTATGAAATCTATTTCACTCCATCACCTTCAACTATATGCTGAGGGGCATTGAAATCATTGCCTCCCTTTTCGATTCTCGAAAACAATATTTGCCTCATTTATACACATTCTCATACGAGCTTTTCTAATTAAACTTACTGCTAGCATGGAGATTATTTAGGTTCTCACGAAAATGACGCTTTCGTCTAGTTTGACGAATCGGGAAAGAGGTCGAAATTTCATCCCTTATCAAAGTTAAAGTTATCTTAATTTTTTACATTATTATTTCATTCATTATGTACGTTCACAGTTTTGTAGAACGATAGTTTTATTTATGTAAATTTTTACACGTATTTTCGGTTAGCTGGAAAATACAGTCACTAAATATTTCAATGTTTTCCTTTTTAAAGTCTACAAACGACAAAATTACATTACCACTAGGCAATAGCTCACCAATAATTATTGAAACTGTTTACATTTTATTATCATTACTATATTACTATCCCAGCATCATATCAAGTTACAAAACTAAATGCCAAACTATCTTATTTGAGTTCTATAATCAGCCCTGATGATGCCGATTCGTTGGTGAAAGCGCTTGGCGTCTTAGCGGCATATGTTGTTTACACGTTTGTGAAACAGAAAACAGTGGGTATTGATGTAAAATTTGATTTAAAATGCGCTTTCACAATGTTAATTTTATAATTCAATCCTATTGTTTTAATGTAGAAACATACTGAGAATCCTATCTGAGGTAACATTGAAGACTTTCATACTTAAACCACGTACCCATATCCGCAAATCATTTGCAGAAAATTTAATTGAACATAATATCATCATCAATAAATCAATACTCAATTAAAATTTATTACAATAATATTATTACTGTAAAAGCAAGTACATAAACTTTAATAATAATATCTTGTCTATCTATCTAGTCTTGCAATAATTAAATTCAGCGTAATTATTATGTGTTTGTGAATCCAAAGTGTCAGATACAGATACAAAATGTCTAATAAACTTAAATCAGATAAAATATAGCATAAGCACTCTCCATCGCCTTTTATTAATTAATTTACGTATTAAAACGATATCGCTGAATTTCTCTATAATCTTTAAATAATAATATATTGACGTTTAAATTTATTTAAAACTTTCTGATCCAAATACGGTATATTTAATAATAAATTTAAAATCGTTGAATCGCAACTGACAATAATTGTTGGTGCTTATATTATGCATTAAACATAAAAATATACATGAACATTTGAATACTGAAAGCACTGTGTTCTAAGAATAAGACCGTTATTTTTCACACATTTTTTTTAAATTTGAGCGCTTTCGTCAAATCAACTTGACATTATTTTGCAGAGTAGGTAGGTACATTTTATTGTACTCACGGGTAGGTATTTTAACTATATAATATGAATATTGTTGGTGCAAAGTGTTGAACCAAAAAACATTTAAGTATTTCTTCAGAAAGAAAGTAATTGTAATTTTTTTTACCTAATGATTATTTTTAATATCTATTTTTCACATACCTGCAATAACCCTAGACTACAAATTTGTTTGTAAATTTAACACATGAAACTACCATATATAAATTTAACACATGAAACTACCATATATAAATTTAACACATGAAACTACCATATATAAATTTAACACATGAAACTACCATATATAAATTTAACACATGAAACTACCATATATAAATTTAACACATGAAACTACCATATGTAAATTTAACACATGAAACTACCATATATAAATTTAACACATGAAACTACCATATATAAATTTAACACATGAAACTACCATATATAAATTTAACACATGAAACTACCATATATAAATTTAACACATGAAACTACCATATATAAATTTAATACATGAAACTACCATATAAGGCTTAGAAAAGACAACGTCAACTCATTTGGTAGTGCCCCGGACGGGACTTGAACCCGTAATCCCATCTTGTCGCTAGATGTGCTTTGTCCAATTAAGCTACCGGGCGACTTAACAGAGGCTCTTATATTCTCTCTTATAAACCCCAATCAAGTTTCATGTGTTGGTAGATATACAATGGTTAATTGTAAAAATAACATTGATAAACATTCAAATTTATTGATTTTACAAATGCCTAAGACACAATCCTTTTTTTTCTTTAAAAGTCTATTCTTCTTAACAATACAACACGGAGAATCAAAATATAATCTTATAAGTATATAATCAATAACACATTTTTTTTCTTACCTCTACTTGTTGATTTTCAGCGGCATCATTGATGGGTGACTTTCCAAACCTGTCCAGGGCAATGCGAGCACCATGGTTGAGGAGCCATCGTACTGTTGAAAGGTGCCCCCTTGAGGCAGCAAAGTGGAGAGGAGTTGCCCCGTCACCATCGCGAAGATTTGGATCTACACCCTGATCAAGAATCTGAAAATGAAATGATTTAATGCATTATGCATCTTTCATCTTTTTTTCTACACTATTATGGCATCTCACACAATTTGTGTAGCCAAAAGAGTAAAAGAATGCTATAAACATACAGATCACCCGTTCATTAACCATAAAAATAGAGAATCCGGAATAGATAACATGCTTCCATAATAGAATTTATCGTTTTTCAAAGTTTACCTACTATTTTTTTATTGTTAGAAAGTTGGGTGATAGACTAAGAAATGAGTATATCAGACAAATTGCATGAACACGGTGGAAGCAAAAGAGTATGTGAAGATACGTTAATATGAAGTCCCGTTCTTTCTGCCTACCCAGCTTGAAATACGGCATGAAGGTATAGTATCTATAGTTTAGTACAGTATAGTAAAGTATACGTAGATTATATTTTTTACAAATACTAGATTCATATGGTAAACTATAGATTCATCTTTGTGACCCTGACACTGACACCCTGACAATAAGGACTTTGATAAGTTGGTAATGGGATCAAATATAGCTAAATTTCTCATCATGATAAATGGTCACTTCTTCTTTTATGTAGTTTTAACTTCATAACAAGATAATGTATTGGGAAAACCCCACTTTTTAAACACAAGTTAAAGTGATCAAATAAATTCTCTAAAAGATTATTCAACAACGAGCAATCTGGATTGGCCACAGCAACAGGCATCCAGGCCTACTTTTTGCCAACGCGGAGGGCATGACCGAAAGCAGGAATTGTAGAGGCCTACCAAGAAATGCCTACGTCGATCTGGTGTGGAGGACGTGTGCTGTACCACATACTTAGAATTGAAGAGGCAGATAGAAGATAGGGAGGAATGCAGAAGAAAAATCAAGCTTTTTGCAGATGTGTAATCTAATGAATTGTAGCTCACAAGAAGATAAAAGAAAAACTAGCTTTAAAACATGTGAAAGGGGGCATTCTGAATTCCCTTATTATTTTCATTTAAAACTCCAGAATATAATTTATCTATGTTCATCATTGAAATGCATATTGTCATTTTTGTAGTTACAAACCTAGTCAGAGCCAATACCAAGTAATTGTGTCGATCTAAATAGCGAAATAAATACTCCACATTATTGTAGAAAGCTGCAACAGCATTAAGTTGATAAAAGCTGTTTAAATTGAGGCAATGCGACATGTCATTATTATTTATCTATCGATTGATTGCGATTAGAGTAAGTAATTTTCAATTGATAACGCGATAATATTGAAATGAGGTTGAAGACATTATTTGAAATTAGTAGATAATACAATAATGCACACTATCCAAAGCAGTGGTCTCCAACCTTTTTATCGACACGAACCGATCAACGTTTGATAATTTTACAGCTTCCTGCTATGGGGGAGACGTTGATTGTTTACAATGAAAAAGTGAAAGTGGGTAAGTTTTCCATATATCAGATTTCAGAATTTCCTAATTTCCCCTTATTGCCAGATTTTCGAAAAGATATTCGAATTTTATATATTTCATGATTTCCTCAGTTTTGTTTAGGAATATTTTAACAAAAAAGGATTCACCTTCATGTTTCTTCTGCGGACCGTGGGTTGAGGACCACTGATTTAGAGTATCTAGGTATGGTATCAACATTGTATGTATAATGAATGAAAGATGTATATTTAATCGATACCAAATCGATCTTAAAGATAATCGGAAACGTTTTCTTCTATTTCACTTTCTGTTTTTATCGATTATTTGTTAACGCAAATTTTTCCCTTTTTGATCGATTTACTCATTCACGAGTGATTTGTGATCGAAAGAACACAAAGTTTTTTTTTTATTAAGTAGGCAATGATCACTTTAAAAATTGATAATATTGATATTAATACCTAGATTGGGCTGATAGGTATCACTACGAATCCCTTCATCGGTCCCTTACATTTTTCTGTAAAATAGTTGTGAAATTTTTTAATTTATTTTTATTTTACTTTACATTTACAGCTATAAGCTTTTATACACAAAATAATCAATTACATGGAATTCAACATTAACAAAGTAATTAAAAATATATAAAACGTTAGATATAACATACATACATACATACATACCATCACGCCGCTTCCCTCGCGGGGTAGGCAGAAAGGATCGAGCGCCACTTCCTTCTATCCTTGCATACATCTTTCGCTTCCGTCGCTGTCATACAATTCCTCATGCATGCTCTCCTGTTCAATGTGATCAACACGTGACCGTCCTGTAGGATTTGATTTAAATGATCTTGCCATTTAATCCTCGGACGTCCGCGTCTCCGAGCACCATTCCTCTCAGCCAAATATATCTTCTTAGTCATTCTGTCCTCATTCATTCTTTCCACGTGCCCAAACCAGTTAGATATAAACCAGTATGAATACAATATACCAGTCAAAATAATTTGCCATTGAACAGTCAACAATTCATGTACATAATTAAAAATTAACTAAGTAATTATAAATATATAAAACAAAAGATAGTATGATTGAAGTTTATCGGACGTAAAAATAAATATTCTAATGGCATTTCGAAACATTGGTCCTAAATAATTCAACAAACCCTTACGCTTAGCAAACGCATCCACCAATATTCTGGACGAGATCAATAGAACCAACTTTTGATGTTGTAGGACCCGTCATCTAGAATGATGCCTCGAGAACCTTCGTAAAAACCAATTAGTAACAACTTTCAGGAACAAACTTTTTTTTTTTTTTTTTTTTTTTTTTATTTATTAATAAAAAAAATATGGTAACAAAGTCTATATTATTTGCCTAATCCCTTATGGGGATTTTGGGCTGTGATCTTAAATATCTTACATTACAATAATAAGATTAAACAATCAAAATATAAATATTGTACATATATTATGTTTATACCTATAATAAACTATCCGCCCCACAAAGTCCAGAACAACCCGTGCCCAATTCTTAGATCAACCATCGAGGATTTTTGTGTAATATGTATCCTTTAACCTTCTTTTTGAACTCCTCGATGGATTCGCATTGCTTCAAACAGGCAGGCATGGGGTTCCAAACCTTGGGCAGCAACACATCGTCGGTCCTACGTCCATAGTCATTGTAAAATTTGTTAATGCGCAATAGTTTGTTAGCCACTGATCTAGTCTGTCTACCATGTGCTATTAAAAGTCCGTCTTTAGGTCTTAAAAAATGCTCAACCAGAATACTATACTCCACCCTCCTCTGAAGAGACAACACTTTACATCGATCAAAAAGACATTTATTTTTTCTTTTTAATTTTTTAGCAATCTTTTTTGTAACTATAATTTTTAGGAGTCTTCTTTGAATCTTTGCAATCTTACCAAGTGTCGTTTTATATGCTAGTCCATATGAAGATATTCCATATGATATTATTGAGTCACAAAGGGCTACATACAGCAATCTGGCCGTGCAAAAAGTAAGTCTGGGTCTTATTATTTTGAAAATTGCTGTCAGGGTTCTTAGTTTACTGCAAACATAATCTACGTGTTCTTTGTAATTTAAGTGTTTGTCAATAATAATTCCTAAATACCTATACGATGTTACTTCTGGCAATGTTGGGCAATTACAAGTAGTTTGAGAGTTGCTATGCAGACATTGATGATTATGTGATAAAATTTGTAATTTATGTGTGGTTTTGTTGTTACTTGAATGTATGTGTAAGATTTGTGTTTTATTTTCACTTATTATCAACCCTTTATCATGAGCCCATGCGCAAAGTTGAGTGTAACATATTTGCATTTCATGTTCAGCTTGAACAATATTTTTGGAGGATGTGACTATTGCTGTATCATCGGCAAATTGAAAGATTTCACATTTATTATTTTTAACTGTATCAATCATATCATTCACGTATATTAGGTATAATAAAGGTGCGATTATTGACCCCTGGGGTGTACCGATATCTAAGTTTAATGGATTACTTAACATTTTATTTACCTTTACAGCTATTTTTCTGTTTGTTAAGTAATCCTTAACCCATCCCAATAGTGGACCTCTGATACCAGACCTTTCCAAGCACTCGTAAAGAAGTTTGTGATTTATTGTATCAAATGCCTTGGTAAAATCTACAAAAACAACAATCACGTGTTCACCGTTATTCAAACGTGTATTAATATAATTTGAAAATCGCTTGAGAAGTGTTATAGTGCTTTTACCGCTTTGGAAACCATATTGTTGTTCAGCTATTATATTATTATTCGACAGAAACAATTTAATTTGATCAACAATATATTTTTCCATTATTTTATCAATAGATGGTAATATAGAAATTGGTCTGTAGTTTTTATAATCAGAATGTGAACCTTTTTTATAAATTGGTCTAATTACAGCAGTTTTTAATTCATTTGGTACAGTTCCTTCCTTTACACTTTTATTTATTAGAGCAGTTATTATTGGAGATAATTTTTCTGAGATTTCTTGTATATCCTCCATTTTTATACCATCTATACCTGCAGACTTTTTTTTACATGATTTTATGATTTTTTTAATATCATTTTCCGTAGCTTTTTTAAAATAGATTGATTTATCACACTCAGCAATGTGATTATTTCGACTTAAATCGACTTGACACGATATTGTGATTTTATTTACCTCAGATATAAATGTTTGGCAAAAGTTTTGTGCAATAGTTGTTTCGTCGTTCTTAAAATATCTTAAAAGATCTTCATCTATATTTTGTTTAGTTTTACCTAATATACTATTAATTTCCTTCCATAATAATTTGCTATTTCCCTCTGCTTCCACAATTTTTGACTTGTAAAAAGAATTTTTCGCTTTTGATATATCTTTATTAATTTTGTTCCGAAGTTTTTTATATTCCAATTTTAATATTGCATTATTAGGGTCCTTTAATAATATTTTTTTAAGAGAATCTCTATGTTTCATTTGTATTATTAAATTCCGTGTAAACCATTTATTTGTTACTGTTTTATGTTTATATTTTACAGTCTCGGAAGCTTCTCTCAACGCAGTATCAAAATTTGATTTTATATTTTTGTATATATCCTCAACACCTAGGTTATCATCGATACATTTGGACCAATCTGAGTTATTTAGAACATTATAAAAAATTCTTTTGTTAATCTTATCAATGTATTGATTTGTATTATTTACTACGTGATTATGTTTTATAGTAACTGCTGTCATGTAGTGGTCACTAACGTTCATTTTAATCGTAGCCGAGACACAATCATACTTAGGACATCGCACGAAAATATGATCAATGCAAGAGTGAGATAGTCTTCCGTTTCTCACTTCCTCACGCGTGTAGTTAGTTATCAGCTGTGCTAAGCCAAACGCACTCATAATGTTAAGGTACTTATCAACTATTTTACTATGTATTGCACCGTTGGCGCTAGCGTCTATATTCATATCTCCGCAAACAATAACATTACAATATTTATTATCAAGCATATTATTAAACATTGTTTTTAATTCTGAAACAAAAATATTTTTATTAAAATGAGGTGGTCTATATATGGCACACAGCAGTATTTCCGAGCAGCTACTTTTGATGATTCCGATTATACTCTCGAACGATCTGAAGTTATGATTTATTTGATTAAAAACTATATTTTTCTTATAATAAATTTTAATACCGCCACCCCGTTGATTTGTTCTATGATATGATATTGAATTAAATCCCTCAATTTCAAATAAAATGTTTACTTCAATGCATATATTAATTTCAGTAAGTACCAGTATGTCTATTTGTTCAATATATTTGGATATAAGTCCTTGTAGTTCGTTAAAATTTTTCTGTATGGATCTAATATTTAAATGTAATATTGTTAGGTTATGTTGTTCGTCATGTACTATGTCAAAGTAATTGTCTAAGTTGTTAAGATGATGTTCAGCTAGAGAATCGCCTTAGGGGCATAAAATAATTCTATTTAACTAAATATATATATAACAGAAGTTCTCAAGAAAGAAATACTAGACACAGGCTTCCAAATACCTTGCAATATCACCTTCATTTCGTATTTGTTTAACTTTTGTCTTGTCGTCCATACGAGCCAGTATATTGCCTTCATTAAACCAAACATATTTATATTTTCCCTTCAATTTTTGTTTAGCCTCGTACAAAAGTTTTTTATCACTTTTTGTGATGTATCCACATACGAAGAATTCACACTTTGAGTTCTTTTTTAAAGATTTAAAACTCTTTATAAAGTTATTTTTGGCGGCCATGTTGCTCATTGATAACTCCAGTACACAGGAGCGCTTCAAGTCGTCGCGGCGCGCCGTATTGTAAATATTTTTAACTTGCACTATCTCCTTCCTTATATCTTCTCCACCGCATTTCTCCGCTATATTTTTGGCTAAGGTTTCTGGAGTATCTTCATTTTCTATTTTTAACCCATGAATCATTATTACATTAGACTTTATTTCATAGAGCAGCGCATTATTCCTTTGCTCCGCTGCCAGGTAGCACAACTTTAGGTTTTTGTTCTCTTCCATCAGATTTCTCATTTTATTGTTAGTTTCTTTTTTTTCTTCTTCCATGATGTTGAACTTCTTCTCTATTTCGTCCAATCTATCACTACAGAAATCTATAAATTTTTTGAAATCTGCCAGTTCCTCACGAATGCTTGTCCTGATTGCGTTAGTCAATTCTTTTCGTAGTGCACCGGTCATTTCTTCCTTGATCTTGTCGAGCGAGAGAAGGGAAGCCTCAGAATTACCACGTTCATCCGTTTCTCTGCATCCCAGGCAAATCCATTTTGCCTTATCCTCCCTTTGCATCTTTCGCAGCGTTCTCAGTGACAGACCTCCGCAAGCGTAGTCGAATGTATGATGGCACTTTGCGCATTGCACACTCTCACCAGACTCCACCGCGGCATCGCATCTATTACAGTTCATTGTTACCGGACCTGTTTTTCTATGATAATTTGAAAAAATATTGATATTGTTCTTATTGTTGACCGCTGTCGATCACAGTTCAGCGAGCACTGACTAAGGATATTGTTCTTCCAACATAGTTTCCCACGTCCTTGAGACGGATGCTCCATTAAAGGATGCCGAATAAATTATCAGACGTACAAAATAGTACAAAAAAAATACATTAAATAAGCATCGATTTAAATGATAGTGATTCGTGATTATTGTAAAACTCTTTGCAACAGTAGATATTTGTTTTCAAAGCTCTTACCTTTGAGTCACGAGGTCTCGGGTTCAATTCCCGGCTAGGGCAAATGTAGAATAACCTTTTTCGAATAATCCTGGGTCTGGGTGTTACATGACATAATTATATGTGTTTAGTGCATTGTATGTATATGTATCGTCGCGTTAGTACCCATAATACAAAATTCATATCCTAATTTGGGACTAGCTCAATCTGTGTGAGTTGTCTATGCATGTTATGTTATGTTGATGACTAGCACGATTCGAATAACGCCAACGTTCCTATTAAAACAAGAGTGAAATTTAATTGCTACTGTTATCATGTAAGTGACTTCATTATTGATCGAACATATGATTAATTTTTATGATTTTTTTGAACCGATTCGATAATTAAAACAGTACCGGTTCCCCCGTATAGGCGAGTAGTGCAGCGGCCTAAGGTGCTGAAAGATTATGTACTTTGGAGATTGAATTATTCTACCGTATGGGAAAAAAACTGACATAATTCGAAAATGAAATCACGTACATTAATATGATATGTAACTAAATAACGGAAGTTTATTATATAAGTATATTATAGTGGATCGGAACTAAATATTTTATTTAAAAATGTATTTCTAAATAGTAGTATTCTAACTGTTCTTTAAGTCTATTCTCAAAATAATCTTTCTTGATTTAAAAATGATTTCTTCACTGACTAAATTAATTAAAGTTTGCCGATATTTACAAAAAAAAAATAGCAAGAAATCTCTTATATTTTACAGTTCATCTTCTTTTAATTCAATATAAGATTTATGCAAACATCATCTTGAATATGACGGAAAATATTAGGTACAAGTAATTAGTGCAAGTGTGCACCAACACAATTAATAACCTAAATGTATTTTTTATGTCACATGAAAAAACTTGTATGGTGAATCCGTTCGCATCCCTTTTGATGGACACTGAATAAATTGTATTTAGACAGGCAAAGAGAGATTTTTTATTGGCGCTTGATTCTCTTGTGCCAGCACAGATTTATATAATATATGATTAACTTACTTTATGTAATAGTTTAATATGTAGCTGTATGATGGTTGTAAATTTGTCACGGAATCGATTTCAGACACATGTAAAATCATTATTTATAAAAGATTATGTGAATAATATCATGTATTTAAAATATAATGAACGTGTCTTTTAAATGTTTATGTTATGGTGATTTGGGATTGTATTAATATTTCTTATATTATGTTTTATAGGAAATACTAGCTTAATTATAAGAATTTGATCATTATTATAATCTTATTAAAACGTTTTTAATAATTTATACACAAATTCATAAATTTTGAATTCACATTGAATGATAACAGACAATGAGAATTTGTTTGCAACAAATAATTTGGTAACTCACCATCCATTTGAGACAATCCAAGCATCCCATCTGACTGGCAGCATGCAGTGGTGTCATTCCATCTCTGGCTCTGGCCAACAAGGATCCTCCAGCTTGCTCCACCAAGAATCTTAGCACTGGAAGATGTCCTTCTTGTGCTGCCAGATATACTGGTGTCACATCGTTGTCCATAGCAGTGTTGGCACTGTAAAAAAAAAGAAAAAAATACATGAGCTGGTCGATTAAACTATGATTGTGAGCCTTAATTAATATCTGTAATTTACACCAGCGCATTATATTCCAAAAGTGGGGTAGCCAGTTGACTCCTATCAATATTTTACATAAAAAATTAAGACATTAATTTCCTTGTGACATACCTACCTTCACATAAAAAAAACTGATTTCTGTATTTCTATGATGAAAAACAATACCACACGTCAATTTGTAGGTGCATCAAAAAAATGAATTTGAAAAACAAATTAAAAACGATACACAAATTAAAAACAGTGCCAAAAATTTGTAATATATTTTAATTTTGTTATACTTTTTCTTGAGTTTATATATTAAATTGTATAGAGTGTAGAGAAATTATATGTATTGAGTACAGTACATATATTATATTTTTATTTAAAAAGCAAGAGCTATTTATAGTTTAATAAATAAATAAATAAAATGTCCCAACAAAGCCCCTTAGAACGCTGGATAACTAACCGTACATTTTCAGAAGCCTTCTTCATAAATACTCTAGCATTATGTGTCAGGGATTAAATTAAACAATTTGCATGAAAATGAAAACAAAAACCAACCGATGTTTGATCCGCATTTCGCAGCAAACACCCGTTATCAGAGATCCGATACTGAACCCTATTTTGAGGCCTTAAATCACAAACAATAACACAGAAAAACCACTCTTCCTCACAGATTTCCAAAAACACATCATCACTTATTCCTCTAGTAACACTTTCATTTTCACAAACAGTAAGAACGTTTTGACTCACAAAAATTTAACAGTTAAATTCAGGTTGATTGGTGTAAGCTTTTGGCGCTTTCAAACGGAAATTTGTTGGTATTTTAACGCTTGATTAAACTAGGATACTGTGGTACTTAATCCACGTCACTTTAAAGACTAATCTTTGCACAAGTAATAGTGAAAATAGCAGCATAACTGGATAACTCTCACTAAAGCTAATCCGAATGAGAAGCAAGTCATAGACTTTAGGTATCTTTATCAAGTTATGGTATCTACAAGTAATGGAAAGATACCAATGATCTCTGTGTTATTAATATTATATTATTACACTAGCTGTTTCCTCAGTTTATTTGAGGAAACGATCATTAAGTAATTGACATAAGCTCACCGTAATAGCATACGTAAACATTATGATAAATAGCAATTAAGACGTTCAAAATTGTTCAAAAAATGGTAAAAAATAGATGCAAATATTATTTTTGACATTTATTAGATACGATAAAACATTAATTTGATGGTATTGTCAATTTTTATAATAAATAACAGGCAACATATTACAAAAATTGACACAAATGTTTGTCAATATATGAAAATTTTTACTATTTCGATTTATTATTATTGGAGAACAAATAAGTGTCGTTTGCGGATACATAAACACCTCAAAGACACAACAATTGATCAATTCCAGGACATCACATCCACGTTTTAGTATAAAGTATAAATAAATGTTCAATGTCAAGAGTTCATGCAAAGAACGTCAGTTTTTCTGTTACTTGTGTAAAAATTGGCATTAATTAGATATCAATTGTAGGTCAACCAACCTATTAGCAGCTTCAGGATAAATTTAAAGACTGCAATCTTCGGTTTAATGCGCCCAAGAGGTAAATTCCCCAAAACAGCGCAAAATAAGTTAAATTAGTAATAATTTTCTTGAAAAAAAATTACACTTGCGATCTCGTACATTACAACTACATCGATAAATTATTTAAAAGACTGGCTCCAGAGTAAAACAATTCGAAATCATCATTTTACACCATAAACGAACCTTTATACACACAAACGAACGAGCTCAAATACTCGCTAGATTTTATATTATTTATAGTCCATAATAGTTAATGCAGTTGTAATGTTTATTGAAAGCTGCCGGTTGCCTTTTAGTTGCTTGTAGTAATGACATTAAAATATATTCCAATAAAAGTCATGAACGAGTTTGATGTCTTTTACCTCAAACTATAAAAATACTTACATGCTTGGGTGCATATAAGGATTACAAGATTTTCAATACTATCATTTGATAATCTTGTAATTAACATGTAAGTCGTCCTCTCTGTACCAATATAATGAAGACATTGTAAAGATTGTTAAGACAATGTGAAATGTCTTAAAACGTGATGTTTTATGAATACCTGCATTTTCTTCACCGGGATCTCGACGGGATTAATTTGATATTAATTTAGATACGAAAATTTGTTAATTTGAGCAACAATAGAAACCACTTGATAGATTTTAATCTCGCCACTGCATATCGTCCTAGTTTTTTTTATTGTTTTGTTAACACTGTTATATAATGATGATGTGCAAAAAGAATAAATAAAATATAATTATTGTTAATTTTTATTTATTTATTTCTTCTTAACTTTGCATTGATCATAAACAAATTTGAACAAGAATACATTTAAGTCAAAATAATCAAATACAATTTATCGTAATAATTTTAATGAATGTTGATGTTATCAAGGAATAAAAAAATGTTTTCTTTGCTTATTCTACTTACAGTATTTATTAATTAAATATTAAGAGAATGAAGTCAAACAAAAAATGTGATTCTTATCCGCAGATATAGAGACTAGAATTTAGAGAAAAGGAAAAAAATTATATAGAAAAATAAACAAGACCAACTGAGCAATAAAAAAAATAAGCTAATAACAAAAAGTCAATGAGGTAATCGAATGCAATTTCAGAAAAAACAGGATCAATTTAGTGTAGGGAAATTTCTAAAAATTTTACTTTTTGTTCTAAGGCAAAACTCTTATAATCAAGACAAATTATGAAAACACATTCATAGAAAATTCTAGAAACAACGAGCTACATAATACCTTTCATAGTTATTTAATAAATGACTTATTTTATAATCACCTAGGTTATTTTAACCCTTTATGGTCTAAGCCAGGGAAGCATACTTCCCAAATATAAATAACCTCAATTTTCGAAAGTTTCAATTATAAATATTGTTTATTTTTTTTCATCATATGAAAAATTTAAGTTTAATCTAGTGATATTTACTGTCCCAAAGTATTAAAATATTTACTTAAAAATGTTTAATTGTGAAATCATGATATTGAGATTTTTTACATTGTTTTGTTTTTCCTTTTTGCATTAAAAAATACAAAATTATTGTTAGTATTATTAACATTTTAACTAATTAAACTTCTTGCTATATTGTTAATAGAAACAATATTTATCGTTTCATGAATATTTTTATGAACCAGAGAAAATATTTTTCGTCTACATTTTCTTCATAAACAAAATTATTTATAATAATATAAAAAACACTGTTTAATGTTTCACATTAATGTATACCAAAGTATACTAGAATTACGCCTAGCGCTTTCACCAATATATTGGCATCATCAGGACGGAGTATAAACTAAATTTACAAGAGAAAACAACGTCTATATATTATATACTTAAGATATTAAGGGATGTTAGGTGGGGGTGTTTTAGAACAAAGCAATGGCGAAGTTAAAGGAGTTTGGACATTAATAATGTACACTTTGTTACATAGACATTTATTAATTTCCAATGATTCCAGAACGTTCAGTTTACGTCCCTTACCCTCAGAATGTAAGACCATTACATTTTCATCATTAAAAGAATGGTCATATTCTGAAAACAATGGTCTACCATTTCTGATAGTGCAGAAAGTCCCCTGAACGCACCATGATGTTCCTTTAACTTCGCATTGATTGCTCTTCCTGTTTGTCCTATATATCTGGCTTTGCAGTCATTACACCAGATACAATATATTCCACTCTCATCCAACTTATTCCTCTTATCTTTATTGTTAATTTATTTATTTATTTATTTTATTTTTATTTATTTATTTTTAATTTTTTTTTATAACATATTTACATAGTTAACAAATTCATATAAATAAAACATTATTTTTCAATGACTCAACTTCAAAAAGAGAAAATCTCGTGTTTTGAAGTGAGCTACATTGTTACAATATTACAAAACAATACAAAAGTAAATAAAAAGAAAACAATTTCAAAAACGTTACCAGAATAAATCCTGAAACTTTCCATAAACTTGAAAAGAAAAAGAAAAACACATCGTACAAAAATAAACATGTTAGTACAAATTAAATAACAATAAGGTACACTTTCAATCATCAATAATCTATACCCAATGAGAAGAAAAATCTACTTCATTAACTTTTTTAAAGCTAACTTAAACTTAGCTATACCAATATTTGCTAGATCCTTGCAATCCACCGGCAAAGCATTATACCACTTCACTCCTAGGTAGGAGTAGTGGTTTTGCGCAAACGTTGTGGTTTTTTTTGGTATTTTTATAAGACCACCTAAACGAGGCAATGTGCTAATGCACTCCACCGGGTGGATCGGATCAGTTATATATTCCTTACAAATACGCAGTACAGCTTGTCTCCTATATATTGTGTCCAATCTTAATACTCCAAAGTCAGAAAACAGTTGGTCAGATGGGTAATCACTCGGCTTATGCAATATAATCTTAATAATTTTTCGCTGTATGATGTAAAGTGGCTTCAAGCTGGTAGAATATATTCCTCCCCATCCTATTATTCCATACTGCATAACCGACTGCGCAAGAGCATAGTAAACCATTTTTAACACATTCGTACATAGAAAACTTCTGAGACGATAAAATACATAAAATATCTTTCTCAATCTCTCTACAGTCATAAACAATTGATCTCTCCATTTTAATTCCGAATCAACCAGCACACCCAAATACCTAACCGAACTATGTACTTTCAATCTAACACATTCAGTTTCTTCACCATAACATTTCATATCACAATCATAGCGGTGGATTCTAACATCCAAATTTTTAGGTACATTTTTTTCATTAATAGAGAAAGGTAGCACAGCAGTCTTTCGAGCATTCAGCGTTAACAAATTTAGGTCGAACCATGATCTTAGAACACCCATCTCCACATTTGCCACTTCAACAACCTCATCCCATGTGTCACCCACAGATAACATCACCGTATCATCTGCGAAAGAAACAATTTCAGATCGAATATTTATATCAAACAGATTATTTACATATATTAAAAACATTATAGGCCCCAAGACTGTGCCTTGTGGTATGCCATAAGTGGAACAAGCATGGTCGCTCAACACATCTCTCAACCTGACATGCTGCTCTCGGTTATATAAGTAGCTTCTTAACCAATTTAAACATGCATCATCGAACCCAATTTTATTTAGTCTACGTATTAATCTCTCATGGCTAATACTATCAAAAGCCTTTTGTAGGTCTATGAATAATCCAATACATTTTTTACCATTATCCAATGCATTGCAGACCACAGATGTCAATCTGGCAACAGCATCCTCTGTCCCAATTCCTTCTCTAAACCCATATTGATTTCTACTAAATATAGCATTATCATCAGTATATTTGAGTATTTTTTTTTTCACTACTCTTTCATAGATTTTAGCAATACTTGAAGTAAGTGATATCGGTCTATAATTTGTTGGGTTCTTCCTATCGCCAGACTTGAATACCGGAGTAACATGTGTGATTTTATAGATAGATGGGAAAACTCCTTCCTTTAAACTGTTATTAATTATGTAAGTGAGTGGCCTCACCAGTTGTGCAAGATTAGTCTTTAATATCTCAACAGTTACACCGTCAAAACCAGGCGACGTTCCACCCTTCATTGACTTCACTATAGTTTCGATTTCACTCTCGTTCACGATCTCAAACTGCTTATATTGTCTTGGAACTGGTGAATCTCCTTCATCAACATTTATAACACTGGGAGCAATATTATTAATCTTACGTGCAAGGTCAGCTCCCACAGAGGTAAAAAAATCATTAAAAACATTTGCACATTTCTTAGGTTCCTTAGAAACATTTAATATCTGCTCCTCATTAATTATTTCAGTAATAGGACTAAATTTCTTTCTTTTATTTATTGCTTCATTTATTGTATCCCATACTTTCTTTGCACTTTGTCCAGCAAGTTCAACCTTTTTAGCAAAATATTTGTTCTTTGCTTGTCGAATAAGATTAGTCAGCATATTCTGACTATTTAACTTCATTATGTTTTTAGATATATTTTTTTTCATTTTGACAATAAAACAGAGATGTTGATATTTATTTAATCACATAAACAGCCGATAGCTTTTATATAAAATCATACATTATATAGGTAATTAAAAAAAAATCACATACAAAAAAGCTACTTACAAACTACAAAAAACAATACCATTACAATAATTCATCCACTTATTTATTTCATTTCTCCTGCACATCATCGGCTATAATTTTCTATATAGCTCATACAATACACAAAAAACATTATAGAAACCTCACGGTCCTGAAAGGGTTAAGTATAATAATTTGCAGTTTCCTGTCATGGAGAAAAGTGGAAATGTCAATCATTACTTCTTACATACAGTGTATAATGGTATTAGAAAAGACAGACAACCTGACAGCAAAACATTACAGCTACAAGAATATTCTGCATACATACAACAATAATCATCATTACTCTTAATTAGTTACATGTTTATCTAGTAGGAGGTGTATTGAGATAATATTATCGCGAGTAAAGTTAATCTAAACTTGTAGAAATTTCATAAGTAGTGAGCTGTGAATACAAAAATATACAGCTTTATAAAATATTGACAGAGAATAAATAGATGTTCTAACAACAATTATTCACGTTTCCTATCACCAATGGTAGGCAGGTGTGTATATCCTTATGGTATAGCCAATATATTATTATACATATTTGAGTTCTCCGTGGAGCATCCGTTAAAAAATTGTTCTCCCTTGTCTTTTCTGTAGGTTTTCGAGTGTCCTATAATAAAGCAGGTGTTTTAAAAAATAAAGATTTTAAAATTCTTAAATTCAGCGATGAGGTTTGCCACCCATCCTGAATGTACTATATTTTGTTGGCACTGAGAGGACAGCTTGCATGTTTATTGCATGCAACTGGTCTTCTTGTTATTCTACTTGTGGAATATGTCGTGATAGTACAGTAGGGTTAGTTGGAAGTGATCGCTCGTTTACAATAAATAAACTCTCCCTATTTATATTGATTGTATTTAATTTTAATGTTAATGTTAAATTTAATTTTCATGCAAACTCCCCTTTCACGGCACAAGCTTTTAGCTTAGTCTGAAAGGTGTATAAGGTTGTATTTGGGTTTGTAACAAAACCCAGATATATCTTCTTTTTATAAAAAAAAAATTGTTTCTCTATTTAATGTTTTTTTAGTCAATGACGTGATGAAGAATAAATAAATAAATAAAATACCCAGGGGAGGTTCTAAAACAGTATGACAACAGGTAAATATAGTTGGTTGGTATTAAAGTATGAATAAATATGTAGCATTAAATTTATTATTTTAAAGCAGATTCAGTTTATTATGATGCTGGATAAAACTGCATCCTAAAATAAATCACTGAAGAACTTCCCCCACCCTCTCTCTCCGTCTTCTTGTCGACCATCTTCATAAAAGAATCCCGAGTATAATGTCATTTATATCCATTTGCGTTATTGCATTATCCTTTTTTGATTAAAATTAGGTATATTTAAAGATAATTATTTAATAAAATTCCTTATGGGAAAAGTGTCATTATCATAATACAAAGATATGAAAATTAGTGAAGTATAATAATTATGATTTTATAAAGTTAAAAGCTCGGGACGTAGCTTCAAAACGCATGTAGAAAATAACAAGTATCAATGAACTTCGACAGGTAGTGAATGACACAAGTTATCTACAATGTCTAAAGCTCATTCGCTATATAATATATAGGTATAATATTGATAGTCAACTGCAACTTTCAATCATAAAATATCAGTTAATGCAGCATAGATTTGTTGCTGAGTAGTCTTGACAAAGTAAACACAATATTCATACACGTTGGGAGTACGACCCTTGTTCTTTTCTTTTTTCCATTGGACCTAATAGACTGGTAATGCAGTACTAATTTTCTCAGAAACTATGTACCAAAATTAATAAAAATATTATTATGCTGTTTCACTCCTTAACATAATGATGATAATGGTCTCTTTTCTACTTAATTATGGCACATCCTATATACCTGTTAATGGAATAAAAATACCCCTACAATAAACAAAAAACAATGAAATTTTTTCATGTATGCAACACAAAATAATTATATTATGTTCCTATATGAACAAAATATAAACAAATAACGATGATTGTTGTAAAAAGGCTCACTTCTTATATATCGACCATCAACATAATTTGTATCAACAGTAACATACTTTTATTAATGATTCTACAACTAGGAACTCAAGGGAGATATTATGAACGTTTCGTATTGAACCAAAACTCGTTTAAGACTGGTTGATATCAAATAAAGTCGAAAACATAATAAATTTTCTTTTGATTTTCCAGGCTAATATAATTTAGTAATAACCTGACATATCTGAATGATTTATGAACTATCCTATCAATTTCTATGTACATATTAATATCTGGATTAAATGATCATTCACTTGGTATCGGATGTTTAGCTTTAAAACGTATTCGTTTTATTAAGAGTATGTAGGTAGGTAATATCGGAACTAGATCTTCTGTGACAGACTGAAAACAACATAGAGGAAATACTTCTAAAAATATATTTTATCATATTTATTTATTTGATATGAGCTTGACATATTTATAAGAAAGTGCAGCTTTATTTTCTCAAACAAACGTAAAGTCGCGTCGATGAAAAATCAGCTATTGAAATAATGAAGTAAGATAGGAAAACTTTACAACTCAAGAGACATCTATATAATAAATTGCGAAGCTTCACTAGAAGATCAAACTTTGTGAAAATCTCGCTAGATGGTGGTAATGTTATATTAATTTCCTAGTGATAATCATTGTAGGTGGTGTTGATAAAAACACAGTTACACCGACACCGTTAGGCAGTATTCATAGTAATAAATAATAATAATGAGCTATCGGTAAATTACCATTACCTACTAACGGCCCATCTCAGAGGCATGTAGCACTATGAAAATAACGGGCATTCAAAAGCATTATTACGCCTATAGTGCACTTTTACTTTTTTCGTATAAATAATTGGACCACACAATTGTAACCACGTACCTATGTACTGTTTAAATAAGAAGAGGTATACCTAATGGAAACATGAAATCACAATCAAACAATTTTGCTTTCATTTAAATTTTAATCCCATGACGAGTTTCGGCATTAAATTGTTAATGAATAGTAATGGTAATTGAGAAGATGAAAGTGTAATCTGTGGAATGGACCAACAGTAATACAGAAATTCGAAGTAGGAACATTCGAGGTGATTGGAATAAATTAGTCTGTATATCTGTGTTCAGACAAGACTTCCACTTAAAATACCTATGACTGTTTGCCATCAAGCTACAGACCTCCACTTTATTTAAGCATTCATACGTTATTTTTCTATCTTCTTTTCTAACGCCGCATCTCTTGTGGGGTAAGCTTGCAGGATGGAGCTCCAAATTTTGATAGAACTCCAGAGTTAATTCGCTTCTCCTAGATTCATGCTAAATTTATTCCACGTGGTTCTCAGACATACCTACACGCTTTCTTACAACACTTCTTTCAGATAAAAAGAAATAAGCGGCTTTCGCCTCGATACAAGCATATGCCTATAGTGAGTCTGCCAGTGGCGTAGCTAGGGTCATCTGCGCCCGGGGACAAAGTCTGCGCCCCTTCTCGGAGTCCCCAAGAAATTTTTGAAATTTTACAGTTTATATGGTTCATTTTCGAAGCATGAAGCATTATGAAGAATAATATTTAAACCCGAACTGATCTTTGTTAAAAAAAAACCCCATCAGCAATCCTGCATTGTGGATGTGTCATTTTGTTTATGAGTAGAATGGCGCCCCTTAATGCTCAATGGGGGCGCCAAAATCGTGTTTACCAACTCTTTTGAAATGAAGATATTTGTGGAGCTCCAAAATTTAATCTTGCAAACGTATTTGGGATACATTAGCTTACATCAAAATAAAATGAAAAAAATAGTTTTAATAGGTACTCATTTTGGCGCCCCCTAATGTGGCGCCCGGGGACATATGTCCCCCCCTGCCCCCCATAGCTACGCCACTGGAGTCTGCTGCTGGTGCCGATTGTATAGTCCTTGTCGCCTTGCTTGTTTTGGAGTTTATGTACGACTACTTTATATATTTTTAATGTTCTTTTTTCTAATTTTGTGCATTTCTCATTTTATTATATGTAAGTACCTATAATATTCTATAATATGTGATAATGTATTTTATGCAGATCAAATGTGTATAATGATGTGTATTATTTATAGGTGAATGAATAAATGAAAAAATACAATTTTTATTTGTCCTTTTATCATTCAACGCTTCATATGTGTAAAATTCAAAAATCCCATGCACACAATTTATGTAATAGAATAAATAAATCACTAAATACGTGGAAAGCTCCTCAAAGCTGGTTCGAGATGAATAAAGTCACCTTGAAAGGTATTATTTAAATACTAAATATAAATATACGGACATATGAAATCAAACTTGAGCTTGACGACTAACAGTAGTGTACATGGACACAACACGCGGAATTCAAACAATATAAGAAACATTATACCCAGAACAAATAAAGTTCGAGATGGTTTCTTGTACTCTGCTGTTATGATTTATAACAGTTTGCCTGACCAATTGAAGAAATGTATAAATCCTAAGGAGTTTGGAAAGAGGATTCAAGAGTTAGTAATGACTTCTCAATGTTTGTGATAGTGTTTTGTGTTTTCAATAGTGTTGCTGTTCTGTGATTCTTTGCTCTGGTGTCTTATATTTTACTATAATATCAAATAATTTAAATTTATGAATTGTTTTACCAGATTTTTAATACCGCACGCCTCTGACACCAGCAACCTTAGTTGCTGTTTTGAGGTATTGTTTATAATTGAATTGAATTGAATAAAAGTGTTTTATTTATAATTATTAAAAATAAATACATTTCTCAATTAAATGGCAACAATTTTTATCATGAAAACAAAAATGCAATGAAAATTTAATTCAGAAAATATTTATGATATTATTAAACGTTGTAGCATATCCAATATTTAAAAAGTCGTAATTATGTATTTCACCATATTTAAAATAAATAAAATATAGCGATCAACAATATTTAAAATTAAGCAATCTATCAACCTGTCATATTGTACTGCAATAATAATAATATCTACTATTTCAACATGAAAATTTTTACCTACTGAAATTATCATTGCGTAACGTTGTGCAATCACAATAATATTTCCAATGATTATTTACGCTCATCTTGTGGTTTGCACTAGATTTCGTTTTTTTTTCACCACACTTAAATATCCGTCTGCATATTTTCATTTGAAGACATTACTTATTACATCTGTCAAGATAATGTTTTGGTTATACGAATGATAGGTAATTACATAATATTTTGGTTAGAGAAGTGAAGTAATGAGCGATCTGCTACATATTATAATTATTTCACAGTATTGTGCAATCATATGTAATATTCTTCCCATTGATATTTTACCAGAAACATTAGCAATACATATAATCATTAGAAAGCATTTATAATTTTTCTTTCATAACATTTAAAAAAAATTATTTATTATAAATAAAATAAAATTTACGCACTCATTCTTTACTTACTATAATTTATTCTTTACTGAACACATCGATTACAATACTTTTTTTATATTTTTATTCAGATATTCACGGCCGAAGCCTTTTACATGTAAAAAATTTAGTGTACATACAATACATGCATACAAAAAGTATTTTTCTTTTAAAAAAGACACAAAACAATTAATTAGACACAAAACAAGAGTACAATTAAATAATAGAATAACGTTGACTCAATTTAAAAAAAAATAGAAAAGAAATTTGGTCAAGAAATTAATTTCAATAAAATAATTTTAAAATTGAAATGATATAAATATTAAATGTCAAACAGAAAAACAAATGGTCAGTTAGTTAAAAAAATCGCAAATTAAGGTCAAATGATTGTATATATTTATATATATATACAGCAAATTATAAATACTATTTTATAAATAAGAATTCAAATTATATACATGGACTCATCTCACCAAAAATGATAAATATTACAGAAAAAAAACAAGTAACGAAAAAAAAACAATACATACAATTTTATAGAAAAATGCATTAAAATAAGATATTGTCAATGTACAGAGGGCGAGTTTATTGCAGAGGCGCGATCAATAATATATATCTTTAAAACACAAATAGGTATGCCATTCTTATATCTTTTTATATTTTATATATTATGTATGTATTTTCTTTTATATATTTTTATTTGGAGCTCCATGGTGGAATGGCAGAGTGAAAGCAGCGGTCAAAGAGAAGAAATATTTGTTTCGAATATGGCTGTGTGACTCTAATGTTCAGACTAGGAGTAGGTATGTCGAGGCAAGGAACTTAGCCAGGAAAGTTATTAAAGAAGAGAAACAAAAAGCCTGGGAAGAATTTGGAAGGAAGCTAGAAAATGACTACCACAACTCTGACAAGAAATTCTGGCAGACTGTCAAACGCATGAGGATGGGTGACAATAATCCAACAAAGATTATCAAGAGTGAATCTGGCGTTATTCTTAGAGAGGACAGTCAAGTTTTGGAGAGATGGAAACAATATTTTAGCAAGTTACTGAATCCAGAGGTAAGCCAACAAGGCGGCAATCTGGTTGAGGTAGTGCTACCAAACTATGATGAGTCTGATGATGAGATAATAACTCTTGAGGAGGTCACCCAAGCAATCAAAAGGCTGAAATGGGGCAAAGCAGCGGGAATGGATGAAGTGAGATCAGACGTACTCAAATACCTAAGCACTGAGGGAGTCATGTGGTTGCATAGAATTTTTTGTATTGCCTGGGACCGTGGTGTAGTACCCAAGAGTTGGAGAGAAGGAATTATTATCCCTTTATTTAAGAAAGGTGATCAGAAGGAGTGCTCCAATTACAGGGGAATCACGTTGTTGAGTCAACCGGGAAAATTATACGCAAAAATTCTCGACAAAAAGTGTCGTAGTAGAGTAGAATCCCGCATACAAGAGGAACAGTGTGGGTTTCGACAAGGTAGAGGCGTTGTTGATCACCTTTTTACATTGTGCCAACTTTCTCAAAAGTGTTGGGAATATGACAAGCCTGTGTACGCAAGTTTTATCGATTTAGAAAAAGCATACGACACGGTACCTCGTGAAAATCTATGGCAAGTACTAGAAACATATGAAGTAAGAGGTAACCTGTTGTCGATAAAATCTTTGTACGTTGACTGCATGAGTAGAGTGAGGGCTTGTGAGAGTCTAACAGAAGAATTCCCCATTGGTATAGGCTTGAGGCAGGGCTGTCCGCTGTCCCCGATTCTTTTCACGATATATATGGATTGGATGAACAGAAAGAGCGAAACTCCTGATCAAATAACAGTGGGTAATGTGAATCTGAAAACATTGTTGTTTGCTGACGATATAGTAAGACTAACTTCATCTCAGAGTGGTATGCAGGAATGGTTGAGTAGTTTCGAGTCGGTTGCAAATAGAGCTGGCATGAGTATAAGCACAACTAAATCGGAAGTAATGGTTATAAGCCGAGAAGAAGTGCAGTGTGCGGTACATGTGAACGGGGCCCAACTCAAACAGATCTCGACATTCAAATACCTGGGAGTGGAGTTCTCAGCAGATGGTCGACAAACAGCGTGCATAGACAAGAGGATTGTGTCGGCAGGAAATGTGCTGAAAGCGCTTAAAAACCCGATAATACGTAAATCCGAGCTGACCCAACGGACGAAAATGGCCATATTTAAGACAATATACCGCCCTATCCTCACATATGGACACCAGATTTGGATGCTCACAGAGAACGTGAGATCAAGGTTACAGGCAGCAGAAATGCGGTTCCTCAGGGGAGTGGCTGGTGTGTCATTGAGAGACCGTATAAGGAATACGTATGTTCGTGAGGCTCTCAAGGTAGAACCGGTACTCCTGCATATGTTAAGTATGTCGGATCGGGTACACGGTCTACTGGAACCAAAGCGAGCCTTGCCCATCACTAGTTATTTAATAAACAAGTAGTGTGATGTAGCATGGGTGGCTCTGATTGGGTAGTGGCCTTGTACTCGGTCTGAAAAATTATGGTGATTGTTATTTTTTTACATATTGATGTATTTAATTTGACGATGTTTTTAGTTAAGTTTGTTGTATAGTTTTTTTAAATAGTGTGTTTTTTTTTTTTTTTTTATAATGAGGGGAAATCCATCATGGACACCCAGGCGTGAGCTGTCTGGGTAGTGCCGGACTCTTACCGGCTAAAACCCCTCATTCTTCTTTGCAAACCCGGTTCCCACCTTTCGGTCTACCCGGGAGTGCACGTTTGCCTAGAGTCGCTGGTCTCTCTCTTTGAGTGACATCACACTCTCCATGTACACCTCATACGCTCTCCAAATCTCTGGCGATGCCAGCATGTGGTCTACCATGTTTTCGGCATTCAGCTCAGAGTTCATAGTGTGTTTGGGAATACTGTGAAGTGTTTATACAGCATATTGTAAGTTCTTTTTTATTACTAAGATATATTATTTTAGTTGTTATTTTAGATTCTTATTTGTTCATGATTGTGATATGTTGTCCACTGTCCAGCAATTAGGTTTAACAACTGTCAAGCTGGCAGTGGTATATTTTATTCAAATAAAATAAAATAAAATAAAATATAGAGAGGTCGCAGTTGCGATGGCTGGGTCACGTTCTCCGCATGCCAGAAGACAGACTACCACTTAGATCTTTGGAGGCTGTGGGAGAGGGCAGAAGACCGGTACGCCGTCCTAGAAGAAGCTGGCAAGGGCAGGTGTCAAACTTGTGTGTTGAAAGGTTTGGTTTGGAGTGGCCAGAGGTCCTGGAAGCAGCAGTGGACAGGGATCTCTGGAGGAAGTACCTAGGCGCAATGGGCCCCCGACCCAACTAGGACAAGGGGAAGAAGATGTATGTATGTATGTATGTATTTTTATTTTTAATTTGAGTACTTATTCTTTGTTTGTAGTTTTTTTTCTTCTTTCGAATGGTTGGCTGGAAGATGTTGCTCTGCAACAAGTCCGCCATTCGACAGAGCACTGTTTTCTATTTATTATGATTGTGTTTCTTGTACAAACTTTTTATTATGTTCTGTCAATAAAGCTTTATTATTATTATTATGCCACCCTTATCGGAATTATTTCCTGTGCTGTTAATTTATGTTTAAAAGTTCAATATTTTTATTTTAAGGTTTATAACATGGGTGGCCAACCTTTTCAGCAGTCGGGCCAAAATTCAGAATTAGATTTCTTACCGGGCCGCACAACAATTTACTCCATACATGGAACATTTAGATAATTTTACTTTACCTTAAAATTTCTACCACCCCCCCCCCCCCCGTCGCCAAATTTTCAAAATGGTATAGGAATTTGAAATGTTTCTTCAAAACTCCTCGGTTTTCCTTGATAATATTTTCTCATAATAACTCTATCAAAAAAGTAACGGGTACTTGTACCGACTATTATTCTATTATTAAAAAAAGTGTGCATATGCTTCGCGGGCCGCACGTAGACACCCAACGGGCCGCGGGTTGGCCACCCTTGGTTTATAAGCTATAAAGGTTGTAAATAATTCAAATGTAGTAAGAGACATATTATATTGAAGACTAGAAATGGTATTGAGTACAATCAAATCTTGGATTCAAAATATTTTCATAATTAATATTTATTTCACATTATACACAGCGTGAGCCTTTTACATACATGTTCAACAAGAAGTGTAGCTAACGGACAACAACAACAACAAAAACGCACAGTCATATACATTACAAAACTTCAACTCAAAATCAAGATTAAAATAATAAAATAATTACAACAATAATATGTAATATAATATAATAATAATTTAATATTCGAATACACATAATATACAAACAACCGTCGCAGAAAAAATACGTAAATATACAGAACTAGCAGGAGAAATAAAAAATATTTGGCATTCTAGGTCCGTTTATATAATACCTTTAGTCATGTCAGCTACAGGGGTAACTCCGAAATCTTTAATAAATAATTTACAAAAATTAGATTTACCAGTTAATTTGTACATTAAATTTCAAAAATCTATTATAATAAACACTTGTAATATTATAAAAAAGTTTTTGAACACAGATATTTCAGGCACAATGCTGGTATTTTGAACCCGCGTTCTGAGCCTAATCCTTTGATATCCTGTATATCTGGATAGGTGAATTTTTCCCGGCATTAGACTGTTAAGTTTTTGTGTGACCATGACTGATCATATGGAGACTTATCTGGTTGTATTGCTGAGAAGTGTGGATGGCAATTCTGCCGCCGCGTATAAAAAAAAATTAAACATGCGTTGATCCAAAGTTATGAAATAGTCTTTTGTTATGAATAGGGGTACGAATACTTAGGGTAAGTAGGAAGAAACAACCATGGTAAATTAATGTCATAGAGTGAAAACGCAAATGTCTATGATGTTAATATTATTAATTTTAGAACCTGAATTCTGAGAGAATTAGTTCTACGTTTTCTGGTCTGTGTTTATTTGTTAAAGTACACATTTCACCATTTATTCATAAAACAATTAAAACAAATCAGACGTAATTATAAATACATTCAATTTAATATGGAGACTGGCTTATTTATTAAAATTAAAACATTAAATATATATTTGTACAGAAACACTTTCGTTTTTATTACGTTTATTTAAATAAAACAATTAAAAATAACACATGTTTATTTTATTACAATATCATTATGTTGCACAATAATTTAGAATTTTTATTCAATGCATACCTATTATTTATGGTAATTTTTGATTAAATATTTATTACCAAAATCCTAAGATGAAATATTGCTATAATTGTCATAACCTTGCCATAATTACTATTTATTATGTAAAGTTTTTGATTGAAATTGGATTTTCATGCTACTTTAATTCATTTTATTATTAGTATGATTATTATAAATATAGTTAAAGAATTAACACTTGTGAAAAGTTGCGTACATAACATTTTACATCAGCGATGTGATATGCCATCCATTCAAGATGCATTATTTTATTATGACACGATAAGGAGGACCTACACTGAGAAAAATAGTCACAACGAATCATTGGTAGGTACGTACTATCAGATTAGGACCAGAGATAGTACAAACGATTCGTTAGTACGAATCTATAATATTAACTTTTCGCAAACAAATCATTGGTAAATTTACCAACAATTTGTTTGCGAAAAGGTAATATGATTGATTCGTCCTAATGAATCATTTGTACTATCTCTGGTCCTAATCTGATAGCAGTATAGCATGTACCAATGATTCGTTGTGAAATTTCGTTGGTATTTTTCTCAGTGTATGTACATTTGTTTTACAATCGGTTCTAGTGCATTGGCTATCTCACCTGTGGCAGACGTAATGATGGTATGTATTGATACAAATATTTATAGTCTTTACATACATAGACACACCAATTGTTCAATATTATTCGGAGATGCCAATACTGGCTTAGTTGGTACTGATGGACTGGAGAGAGTTAAAAATAAAATTGTCACCCAAACGGATAAATAGGAGTCCTTGGACTCCTGAAATATCCGGAAAAAGAGGTTATTTCAACATAATGCGTGAGGGGATCGTTACATAATTATAATGGAAAATTTATTTAAAAAAAAAAACTATTTGGTCCATTTTAGAATTAATAAATAAATATATAACAGGAACTATTGAGTCAATAAGTAAATACCTAAAAATGTAATTAATAATGAGAATTAGGATTATGGAGTAGTGGAGCATCCATAATATCTTAGACAACAAGTCAATGTAAATGTTTTTTTTTATAACAATAATATCATTCATGTGTGTTTGATCATTAGCAACATTAGAACACCTACATTTTATAAACAATCGATAATGTTCCATCAATATACTATGTATTTCCTACGATTAATAATATAATTATCACTATTTACTACGTACTCTTAAGTATTGTATTTATTCTATACAATATCAATGTTTACATAATTCTGTATTGAAACCGTAAATTGAGATATGAGGCCGTTTGTACGTATGTTTATATGCACGTATATTAATTGCATTATTCAAACATTTACCAGATAAGCGTTAGGGAAACAAGTGTTCTTCTTTCAAATTTTCATATTTTAGTCTATGCGAAGTATACCTACTACTAGATTTCTTAGTGACTTCTAGATTCGAATAAAAGCTAACAGCAATGATACAGAATTTAAAAAAATAATCAATACGAACATAGATAGATTTAGGTCGAAAATACCTTAAAGTAGTTAATGATAATTATGTGCATTTCTCTCTAACTATGTACATTTAAGTGTCCAGCATAGGGTACCCATACTAGGTATCCCAGAACAACACCCACAAATGAAGCTGTCATTGGGGTTTATAAGAGAGAATATTGGAGCCTTTGGATTTTTGAAATGTCACCCTGTAGCCTAATTTAGGCTAAGCGCACCTCACGAAAATGATGGGCTGCGGGTTTAAGTCCCGTCCGGGGCACTACTGAATAAGGTGAAGTTTCTTTTCTTAGCCTTATATGGTAGTTTTATGTATTAAATTTACATATATAACCTAACAAAAGGTGTGTAAAAATAACATGATACATAACAATAAAGTTTTTCAATCAAAATATTCTGGATTCAAATCCATCTACTGCTAATCTGCCTATACTTCACGACACAAGCACATTGCTTACTTTGAAGGTGAGTTATTTGCGTTTATTTTAAACCCAGTTTCTATTTATTTATTGTTGAAGCGCACAACAGATATTTGATACATATTATCAGTTGAATCAGTAAAACTCACACAAAAAACCAAACATCCAAACCATACACACGATATCTGTAACCGGGTATAAAACTAGAAGTCAATAAAATATTAGGTTGCATCTTGCTCACAGACATACAATGTAATATTTTATACAACAGTTATTGATACAATTGAATGAAATGTTTAATATTATTATTTGTTTTTCTAATACATTAGCATGCTTAACACAATTGCCTGGGAAAATAAGTTACAGATACCTACATTCTAACATCCTGATATCGATAAAATGGTAGCCTTATATGCATCTGCTTTGATCAGAAGCACGTAAAAAAAGGTTTTACGTATAGGTATATTATTTTCTTTCTCTGCTAAAATAGAAATATTTCATAGGAGGTATACATATACTAAATTGATAAAGTAATGCAAGATTTTTGTATACGATCTCTAAATGAAAAAAAACTGTCTAAAATTCCAAGTATTATTGGTAATTAAATCCTTGTTATGTTTTCTTCAACACTTTTCAAAATGTACAATTATATTATACTTTACCCTCACGATATATGCCAGATAAGGTAGGCAAAGATAATGGAATGGCATAAAGACCTATCTATACATATCCTCATACACGCATGTCAATTTCTCTTATTCAACATACGGCCGTCTGTGAAAATTTGATCCACGTGATCAAGTCACGTAGTTCTCGGATTCTCGGACGCACACGCTACTCACTCCCCCTTTTTCAGGTTAATCTTCTTTGTGATCATTTCCTCATCTATTTGTTCTACATATCCAAACCATTGTAACTTATTTACACGCATTCTATCCACAACACTCCTCTTGCATCCGCACATTCTTCTAATAACCTTTTTCCTCACACTATCACGCAACGTTTTACCAATCGATCGCATTTCCACTGCATTTATTCCACTTTCGCCCTTCTTCAACCACGTCCATATTTTGTTTGCATATATAATATACTTATAAGAGAAGGTACCAGAATGGTATTCCGTGGTGCACCCGGTAAAAAATTGGTCTCTCACTCTTCTCCGCAAGTTTTTGAGTGTCCTGTAAAAGGCAGGTGTTCGAAAAAATTGAGACATTTTACATCATAAATTCAGCGATGAGGTTTGCCACCCATCCTGAATGTCTTAATTGTATATTGACACGGAGAGGACAGCTTACATGTTTATAACATGTAGCTGGTCTGATGGCTACCCCACATGTGAGATATGCCGTGATGGTATAGTATAGTACCAGAATTGTATTGTCCATCAGCATTTTTGCCATATTCGACACACTGTCATTGCTTACAATGGTTCGAAGTATACCGTTTACTCTAGCACCAGTTACTTTACTTCTTTCAATATCCCTATTCAAATAATGTCAGAAGATATACATATAATATTGGGCAGTAATTAGAATCAAGTAATAATAATAATATCTACAAGTTAGTGATAATTATCATACTAATTTGATTTGATTGACTGACCTTATAAATGAAATAATGACAGTATTATTTCTTCTTAAAACAGAATCGGTACCTTTTTACTGTTTCGAAGGGAAAGTGGTAGTAATCGTATTAAAAAATAAAATATACGAATTAACTAAAGCGTAACAGAATAATGTACGTGTATCTACCAATTCAACAAAAGAACAAATTTAATAATGTGTATAGGTAATTTGATGTTACCATCTAAATAATTAATTGAGATCCGATTATATGCGACTAATAAAAGCTGATATGTGTATGAAAGAGTATTGAAATATGCTAGGTAATACGGATATATGTGTTGATTTTTTCAAAAATGAGAAATTAATACCTATTTATTCGCCTCGTCGAGCTTAATAACCTATAAGCTGAAATTTGCACGGAAAAAGGTAATGAGAGAAATTAAACATGTTTTTTTCTTGGATAATTCATGAAAACTATCATTCCGTGATTTTTTCGAATCATACCTAGATATTAAATATTACACTCTGTAATTTCTAAGACACACTGAGAAAAATACTAACGAAATTTCACAACGAATCATTGGTACGTACTATCAGATTAGGACCAGAGATATTACAAACGATTCATTAGTACGAATCTATAATATTAACTTTTCGCAAACAAATTGTTGGTAAATATACCAATGAATTGTTTGCGAAAAGTTAATATTATAGATTCGTACTAACGAATCGTTTGTACTATCTCTGGACCTAATTTAATAGTACGTACCAATTATTCGTTGTGAGTATTTTTCTCAGTGCACCTTCCACGTAACAAAGCAGGTACACATTTTCATTAAAGTATTTGTAGAAATGGCCCCTATATGCTAATTCATTATATGCAAATATGCATTTACATATAATTCAATATTTAGTAAGTATGTAATTACCTACTTAAAATATTTTGATACAATTGAAACGATCAATTTCGTTACCGATTGATGTTTTAATTAAATGGTAATTAAACCATATCAAACGCATTTATTTCCCACGAAGTACAAGCAGATATTTCGATTTACCAATCACTTTGATATGAAATAATGTATCAAACAATCCATTGATACAAAATATTCGTAAATACTTCATTGTATAATATTACACTAAGTAAACGATCAACTACCGATGAAATAAAAAAAATAAGTTTGTTTTAAGGTACGTTTAAAATTAAGATAAATAAATGTTTTTTTAATTATAAATATTCTTTATTGTACTTTAATTACAATACAAATAATTAAATATAGAAATGACGCATTAAAATTAAATGAAGTCAATATTTTGTGGGCGAGTTTATCGCGAAGACGTGATCTCTTTACTATACTACTATACTATACCCTCACGCCATGTCCCAGGAGGGGTAGGCAGATAGATCGGAACGCCATATAGATCTCTCCTTACATACTTCTTTCGCTTCCTCTAAATTCATCCAATTTCTCATACATACACGCCGATTTCTCTTACTCAACACGCGTCTCTTTCAACTAACCCACGTTAATTGCGTTACGAGGAAAAGTAACTTTGGATGACGATGTTAAAAAAAGAGAACTGTAGGTTCTGATTCACTTAAACTTTATAACACAAGTTCTTTCCATTATTTTGTATCACAATATCTGATTAGCTGCTCCAATAACAGCAGTCAGCTGCAATAATTTATTTATTTATTTTATTTTTCACTGTGCATTGGTTACAATATTTCAAATCAATACAAACTATCATAGAAATATCCGTTATACGATTCGATGCACAGAGGGCGAGTTTGTCGCTAGAATGCGATTTCTTCCAGCTTACCCGGTCGTATCTAATACTGACAGTAAAAATACCAAATATTATTATACATTAGATTTTAGTTTATATAGATTGAGTTTTTTTTTTTCATTTTATAGATAAACTTTATAAAATTTTCAAACAAATTAATCACGTTTAATAAATGACACTTTTAGAAATTTCTGCATATTTAAATTATTTGAAAATATCAATCAATCGCTTTCAATACGTTCTGAATATACATTTAACAGTAATATGCATCCAATTTATTCAACAAATCGTTTACAATATCATGTTATATACGCAGACAATTAAGAAACTAAAAAATGAAATAAATTTGAGTCATCATTAATGTCATTGTATGTATGTAATTTAAGTGCATGTGCAATGAGAGAAATCTGTTTAATCTATCGATTAAATGTTTTATTCGAGTCATGAACCAAATACATTCTTATTAATTTGTATAATTACTCTGTCGATTGTTTAACTACAAATTCGTTTCAAAGTATCTAGAAAAATGTAGGTATAATTAAGATAATCGATTAAAATTTGATAGTTTTGAATGTGATTTCTCCATAAAAAAGCAATCGAAAATAATAATGTTCGACTATTGTTCAAAACGTGAACGAAATAATTAATATTTATTATCTTTGATGAATTCTAATCAAGGTTTTAATATCAAATACTGATTTTCTTTGCATTCACTACTTTTATTTATGATTATTAAGGATAGAGTTTATTTTTTTAAATAATTGGCCTAATTTTATATCTATAAGTATTGAATTAATTCATTCGTCATGGCCCTGATGAAAATAACAGCAATATATTTGCAATCTTGATTAGTTAAATATCTTAATAATCATGGGTAAAAAAAATATATTTAAATTCCATTCCATAAATCCAAAATTCATTCGTTTGCGAATGATTTAGATAAAACTTTTAATAACCCAATCAAATATAAAGTTTCAATGTTGATATATAATAAAAATTGTAATGTTAGTCTTCAATTTATATTACAAATATTTTATTGTCTATTGATAAGAAAAGAAATATAATCTATCTTGAATGTGATTTCCGTATTTATCGGCATTTTTCAGATTTTTAAGTGATGATCACATTTTACGAAGATTCATTGTATGGAATAATTTTTAGAAGATTCATTGTATGAATTTTTTTTGGAAGGTTCAAATACACGATTGTAATTAAGAACATTAAGGAGAAAAAGACGAAAGGCAGAAATTATAGAGGCCGACCAAGAGACACCTATGTATATGGACCAAGTGAAGAAGACCACATGAACTTGGCACATAGGTAGAATAAAGAGACTGGCAGATAAAGGGAAGAATGGGGAAGAAAATCCAAACTCGTTGCAGACCAATCCAATGGATTGTAACTCACTATACATGTGAATAAAAAAAATATGCATGTCTGAGAGATAAAGTTTTCTGGGACGTGGAAATCTAAGGATTAAATAGGTTAGCTATGTAGACCAGTTCCTAAAATACGTATAAGTGGTGAAGAAAATAAACGTGAGAAAACATGCATGAAGAGCTGTTTTGCTTAGACTAAAGGAATAAGTGGCTCTCAATCCCTTCTGCCCAACCCGTAATGGAAACTTTGAGACGTAATTAATTATGATTATGCAATACAAAATAGTTAGATTTTAAATAGTCAGTATCGATTTTCATAATTATCTATGATGCATGTTTGATCGATTAGTGGTATATTATTTAATTTCGATTATTTTCTATTATGTAAGAATATTACACACACATTATTTATTTTCCTAACATGATAGCCAATGATATGTAAAATAACGGTTATACAACCAAAGAAACAATTATTAAATGCCATAAAATCATCAATAGTTACAGTTATTTTTGATCGAATGTTAAGTGATTTTTAATGTTATACAATCGATAAAATATACATTTGTATTTCCGGAGAATCCGTTGCATATTTTAATTACAAGATATAAATTTTGTTGTAACTAATTTATAACAATTCATCTATGTTCAATTGCTAATTAGCTATGAGCTACGCTACCTCTCATGAAAACTACCCCGCAGGAAAACTAGTATGTTTATTATATTATTATGCAATTAATCTACAAGCCCACCTCACTTGTGAGATATGTCATGATGCGATAATAAAAGATATATACTCGTAAGTGTAACTTTAATTAAAAAAGATAGATAAATAAAGTGTTCCGTAGAGCACCCGGCAAAGAATTGGTCTCCCACTCTGCAAAAGTTCGAGTGTTCAAAAACTTAAGACATTTTACATCTTAAATTCAGCGCTGACGTTTACCACCCTCAATGAATGTTTTAATTGTTTGTTGGCATGGAGAGGACAGCTAATGTTACATGTGGCTGGTCTGATGACTACCCCACATTGTATTATATTATACCATCAGTATATCATCAGTAGGTACCACAGTTTTTTATACCATCACGGCTGGGGGATATGCTGTGAAGGTATAATATACTAATTTGAAATATTAAAAAAAAACGAATATAAATATCCGAAACTCTGTAAAATTGTTCTGACTGATAGAATTGAAGCTGTTATTAATTACGGTCCCTGAAATTTTGCGACGAATTTGAGTTCTAACAGTTGAGAAAAGCGGTTGCTTAGTTCAGTGTTATTTTTCCATTTCTTGCATATTTCGTTGCTTACTTCAAAGGTACAAAAATTTTAACAAATAAGAGGTTTCGTCTACCTATGGAAGCTGAATTCTGTCCGTAATTATTTTAATAGAAACCTCAGATATTTGAGTAAATAAAATTTAAGATTTTGATATTTAGATTACACAGTACACCTATCATATATATGGGTACAAAGTTACCTATCTTCTTCGGTATCTATTCGAATTCCTTAACTTACGAGTACAATCTACAGGAGCTTTCTCGTTAATAACGTAGACATCTTAATTATCTAGACATTACCTATCTTGTAAGTTATATATATATACATACATACGAGAAGTGATAAGTAACGCAGAAGTAGGTTATATCAGTTGTAAAATAATACACCTATACGTGGTATAATAGATGTGCAAGGTAATAATAATAATAGGCTATTTATGTGTAAAGTATAAAGCACTATAATGATCAATAATTATTTTAAAACCACATATTATCATTGCTACTCGAAGAGTTAAGTAAAATAAGTGCGTAGTTTGGTATTTGAAACTGGACGAATTTATTTGTTGCACGATTACTGCTACTGTACCATCACGGCATATCCCACAAGCGGGATAGCTAGCAGATCAGCTGCATGTTATAAAACCAATCGGACTTCTCGATTGGAGAACCATGTTTACACAATGTAACATTGTGCAAAATCTAATCGGAAGAAATGAGAAAGGCATCCCGACGCTTACGAATTGACTCTTGGCTGATTTAAGGGATCACTTTCGGTGTCCATAGACAACGTTCACCAATTCAGATTAGATTTTTCACAATGTTACATTGTGTAAACATGGTTCTTCAATCGAGATGTCCGATTTTTGTCATCTGCACGTTGTGGCCAAATCCGATTAAACAATGAAAAAAATAATAATTATATATTAAACATTTGCATGCAATAAACATGCAAGCTGTCCTTACGTGCCAGCAAAAAATTAAGACGTTTAGTATGGGTGGCAAGTACTATAGTTATACTTTTTAAATATAAAAAGGCATCTGTGAAGGATATTATTTATTGATTTAGCGGTAACGTTGTGGTAGTTTCTAAACATAATAATGTTTGGAGTCAAAAAACTTTACCACTAAAAATTATTATACACGCGACCAAGGTTTTCAACAGGTAACCTGTCATTCTTAAGCACAATATTAGATAGATTAGTCAAATATTGCGCTTGAGAATGACAGGCTACCTGTTGAAACCTCGGTCGCGCGTATAATAGTTTTTAGTGGTATTAGTAAAGTTTTTTGACTCCAAACATTCGTAATTAACTGAGAAGGATTTTAAACAATTTTGTTAATGAAAAAAGGCAGCCTTTATATAATTTCTGAATTGTTTAAAACTCCATCTCGTAGAAATATACGTTTAAAACAAAAGCAACGCTGGGTTTTACTGCTTGTATAATAATTATATTAATAATAATATTATTATAAATTGTGTGTAAAATATAAAATAATAATACATATAAGTAATAAATATAATGTTTATAGTTAAGTGTACGTAGGTACTATAATATGTACTGACAACTTTCTTTTGTTCCGCTATTTAGCAAACGGAACAGTACTCAGCAATAACAGTATATAACATCGCAATGAACACCGCGCCACATCGCACAGAACAATATCACACAACATGATTATATATATTTATGTTCATTATTGTATAATTATTATTGATTTCTGAGATCTCTCACTCTTTTCTGTAAGATTTTGAGTATCCTGGAATGGCAAGATATTGTAAAACATCATAATAAGAAAATCATCACTATTCCATTACGCTATTACCCTTAAGGACTAGACAAAAAGGATCAAGAGCCGTTTAATCCTATCATTGCAAATGTTTCTTCGACCACGCCACAAGCCTTATCTTTTAATAAATCTGTCCTCATTCATCCTTTCCACATGACTAAATTGCCGTAACTTTCCTACTTTCATTTTGGTTATTTCATCAATCTTCATTCCACATTCCTTCCGTACAACACTTTTAGACTTTCAGACTTTTAACAAACATCATTCTCAACGATTTCATCCCTACTGCATTTCTTTACTTTTGTCTAGTGAAACTGCTGCGGGTGCCGATGCCGAATGTATACTCCTTGTCTCCATGCTTTTTTGGCGCAGATTATTATGTCCATCCTCATTATATGTTTTATGTCGTTGTGTATTTTTTTAAATTTCTCTTTCACATTCCATTATAATATGGGTGATGTTCTATGGAGTCGGTGGAGATTAACGGTTGTATTTAATTTTGGGGAGGATTTTGTCGGGGATAGCCCTTCAGGCGAACCTTGAGCCCTTCCTTGAGAAAAATTTGCATGAAGAGTATGGATGACATGGGAATTGACATTCCTGCAACATCCATGGGTGAGGGAGGATGCAACCCTTAATGTGGATGATGTTCTATGTTATATGTGTGTGTACTTTATGTTGAACAAGTATGGTTCATGATATGTATAAGTGGATGAATAAATAAAAAAATCGAGGGTTTTGAAAGCTTTTGCAAAAGTTCTCGATAACCTGAAAATTTCTCCGTCTTCATAGATAACACATACTACAGCTCAACTTTTTTTTTGTTTATACATACAAATAATGAAAACTTCAATATATTGAATAAAAATATAATAACAACCATAAAAATAAATGGACCATAAAAAGAAAAGTATGTACTGCCTACTTACACATGTTTGAAATGAAATAAAATATATTTACCGTGAATGTTCTTATTTCCGCAAAAGAGACAAAAAAAAAAGAAAAGTCATGTCATTAAATAAATTATTATTAAAACATAATTATATTAATAATATAGATGACGCTAATACGGTGTCAATTCATTTAATACAATTTAATTTGAAAAAACAAAAAGATTACAACAACAATACAATACAGTGGATTTTTAATAAAAACAAAGTAATACAATCACGCAATTATAATGAGATTTTATTAATTCATCGTTACAATTGATTCATTGACAAAAGAATATTGACATATTGAAGACATTTCTATTTTTAATTCAACAGTTGCAATACAATCATTGTACTTGTATATCCTTTACAATCAACGTGGATTTTTCTTCATCATATTCTATTTGGGATTTTTTTTATTTTTTAGGCTTTCTAGGTAACCCATTCAATTGAATAAGCAATTTTGTTGAAGGGAAGCAAAGACGAACTTTGATTAAATAATAAACTCATATCACCACCACGCTGTTTTCCTTGCGTAGAAGGCAAAAGTATCAAGCGCAAAAGGGCATTCATTCATTCATACGGAATTTCTTAACATACCTACGCATTAATTTTTTATCACTTTATGATTATATTTACATACAAATATGCCAAAGTATTTTTAATTTTTTGAATAATTTCATCAAAATTTACTGTTCAAAATATCGTCCCCCGTGGACTTCCTGAGAGACGACAAGACGCCCACTAAAAAGACCTCAAAAACGATGATATTTCGCATTGCAAGAGAACCTTGGTGTATAAACAAGCAGAGAGTCTAATAAAAGATATAAAAGAGGAAAAATATTTGTGTTTTAACTAAAAAGTTAAATATTTATCTCAGTATCAACAATCTTATAGAGACTCGGTCTTATCACGTAACAAAAAATAAATAAGTAAAGAGTGGTACAAAACATTTAAGACTCGTATTAACTTATAAAACTCACCTTAGTCCTCTAGATCTGCATCGTCTCCTGGGTTTTCCATTACACGAAGTAGTTGAACACGATCTGGTAAGAACTCTCACTTTATCTCTCCTATCTCCAATACTCGCACTGGACATTGTGCGACTCACTGGATGGTGATACATTTTTATGGATTGTTTTGATAATATTATTATTCACACGTTTTGTTAGATTTGCACTATGCTGTCATTTTGCACTTAGCACTCTATATTATGTTCATCCATACACATGAGAACATTCTTTCAAAAGTATATAAAAATATCGAGGCATAGAAAATTTAAGTTCACTTTTGCATTAATATTTTTATGTTCCTACGGCAGGAGTAACAGAAAATATTTTAATTTGATGGTAAAGAGATTTTCGTCATATTTCTGCAGAGTAAAATAGAGACCCACTTTTTATGGAATTACAGGTGTTCAACGGTATTTTTTTGATTTCATATTGTATTCTGGCTCTACAAAATAAGCTCTGATAACTTGTGTGAGCTTTACAATGGTGAAATTTCAGTTATCAGGCTTTTTTTTCAATCTTAAATTTCAACTTTGAGAGGCACTTGACAATATGTATGTCAGTATTTTTTTAAATGTACGTAAAAATATGTGTATTAATTGAAAAGAACCTTAAAATTCACTAAAAGAATAACAGTATTGTTTCTACATATTAATTCTCTCATTATGTTTTTTTCAGTACGTGAATACACAAACTCTCGAACAATTATTATTTTTCCATAATACATAATATAAAGATTCGAATAAACTTTACTTCTTAAAACAAGGCGAGAAAAACTATTGAGAAATAGTCTAGAATTAACCGAAATATCTAGCAAAGTTATATGAAAATGTTCAAATAACTTGATAGTAAGTAATTTCCAAATAACGATTACACAGTGCTCCACGAGTTATAATATGACTGTACAAATTCTAACAAGTACTGCTACAAATTCTTACAAGTACTGCTAATATTACAAAAATAAAGTGTTGTATGAAATATGTAACAGATGTAATAATATGTAAATGAAGCTAATTATTGTTTTGGTAAGTAATTAGGGGAAGGTTACCTAAGACGGGACAATTTTTTTTGAAACGTTGTAATTTAGTCGTGAATTGATTTTTTTTTTAATATTTTTATTAGATATTTAAGATTAAGGAGTGGTCAATCGACTGAGATAAAATAATCGTGCTTTGCTTCGTGCAGTTTTACACAATATCTTTTTTATTTTAATCTGTCTTTTTCCCGTTTTAGGTAACCGGTTACCCAAAACGGGACAAGGTGTTACCAAAGAAGGTACATGAGTACAAAAATATTCCTTAATTACTTTTGCCATAATTTATCACTGAAAACGTTTATATAGGTATATAAAAATTAGAAAAAAGAATATTTCATGAATAAACATATGAAGTCTTAGAACACAGTTTAGAGACGATCATTATCAGTATCAGTTTTCGGTGTTCCACTTATTGCGATTAGTTTATCGTGCATATATGCCGAACCAGGTATGGAGGTAGTTCTGTTAGGCATCCCAAAATGAAGACACGCTTTGGCCAAAGGTCATATCTATTCTTGGCACCTAAGGTCTATAATATAGTCAGAAATTTGATGGTTGCTAATATCTCCGGAGCTACATTTTTGAAATTAAAATTTCTTATAAATTCTCACCTGTTGGAAATGTCGATATCTGAAACTGAGAGTGTGTTTATGGAGGTGGTTTGTTGATGGGAATGAATGTTTGGAGATGTACGTGTGTTTGTTTTTTCATCGCTTTGTCGTTGTTCCATCGTTTTTTCATTGTATTTCCATGATTGTATTTCATTTATTTCATTACAGAATGTTAAGATCATGTCTTCCCGATACGGACTTGTCTAGTGGGAAGATATAATATTTCTAAACTTTGTAATATGTATCTATTTTTGTGTGTAATTGCATAATGTTTGTAATATGTACTTAAGAATAAATAAATAAATAAATAAAATATGAATATTTTGAAAAAGTCGCAACTATCGAAAACAAAAAGAAATAAAGATGTACCTTTAGTTGAAAAAAACTGCTCAACTAATTTGGTTTGTTCCTAATTATTTTATTTTGCATAGGATAATAATTTCAGTATATGGGTTACTTAAGAAGGGAGATGTCCTGTCTTAAGTAACTCGTGTTTGTCTCGTTTTAGGTAACCGTAACAAAAATAATAATTTGTTATCGTGTTCCTACGCCTTCATAATTTATAAATAAAAGTTTCTATAATATATTAAAAGAATATAATACTTATACGTCAATGCATAAAAACATTGCTAACCTTGTAATTTTGAGGCGAAAGTAGACAAGATGGCGAAGATAAATATTGATTTAATAATACAGAAATCACAAATTACACACGAATGCACTCAAACCTCAGTCAAATTGTGATCTGATTTAGGATTACCTTCATTGCGTCTAGTATCTACATTTCTGTGTTGACAATAGTCTGCCATCTATAAGAGGATCGGAGAATTTAGCTTGTCCCGTTTTAGGTAAAATCCCGTCTTAGGTAACTTTCCCCTACTCACATAGCAATCTTCTTGCAAAGTGAGTTATTTATTGCACTAAGTTTTTTGGTCATATTATGAAATTTCTCAACTAAACATTGCATTGCTTATTATTTTCCTAATAAAAGTCAAAAATAAATATATAAATATGGAGTCTATCTGCGGAGCCTTTAGAATAGAATAGACTCTTCATCTTTTTCAATAAATGTTCAAGTGCTACCTAAAAGGCAGCTATTTGTAAATATCTCTTAAAATTAAAGAAGGTAAATATATACAATTCAGTGATTAGGTATGCCACCTCCTGAATGCCTTGAATTTTTTTTAGCATGTAGAGGATTAACTTCCTATTCATTACATGAAGTGAATCGACTGACTACCCCACTTGTTGGGTCAAGTGATAGGAGAAATGGGGATAAATATACGGTATTTATTTTTATTTCGTGATATTCATTCATTTATTCATACAAATACCGAATTTCTTACAAGCGTAATAGCCAGCAAAACCACTAAGTGTGATAAACATGCGAGTCGTTCTCTTTGTGCCAATAAAATCTCAAATATTCAGGATCGGAGATATACCTTATCGCTGAATTGAAGATGCAAAATGTCTTGTAACGTGCGTGATTTTTTTAAGAAATCCTGCCTTTTACAGTACACTCTGAAACCTGCTGAAATGAATGGGAGACCTATTGTCCGCCAGGAACTTCACGGATATCATAATATAAATTAATATTTTTTCATATATCAAAAATATTAATTAAATATTAAAAACCGTACTCTACCAATGTGCTGATGTAATTTTTTTTTTTTTAATATATTTATTTTATTCATAAATACACAGTATACATTGATTTTACATTAATAAAACAATATAACACACAGTAAAAATGCTCCCTCCATAAGCAACTAAATGCTTGTGCGGAGGGTCGGATTTCAATTATAACATTTACACACAAATAAGAATCAGCTAGAAATATTAATACACATATAAGAATTTGTTACAAATAGCAAACTTTCAGTTCTCATGTACGTTCATCAAACGTTCAACAAAATCTACCAACACAATACAAAATTAAACCAATACAATTATTCACAACGTCAAAACAATATATAAATCAGTTGGATCAATTTCGCAAGTATAGATCAGCACCTGATGATGCGAACTCGGAGTCCGCGAAACCGGTCGTGCGTTAGTCTTACTCAACAGTAACACGAAACAAAATAATAATAAATATTTATTTTATTTTATTTGATAATTTAAAATAGAGAAGTCTATATTGAAATAATGACGTCAGATTATTTTGTCAAATAATGTTGGGATGACCTAGTATATAGAATATAATAGACCTTTTTAATAAATTGAAGCAAGTTTTTCTTTTTATCATAAATAATTGATCGTGAGAGAGACGTCTGAGGACTATTCAGGTCATTATCAATCGAAAAATTTACCTAATTATGGAATTCTACTACGTGTGTACCGACACAATTAATACATATACGAGTATTTAGGTTTAAAAAGTATTTGAAATGAGTACATCACAGTGTGAAGATGATTAAATTTACAACTTAATCAAATTAATGTGTCTTAAAGAACCAACACAAATTATCATTTAATCTGGGTTATGAAATGTCACAAGGAAGTAAAAAAGAGCGATGTTATATTTGCAATTAGCCTCGTGTTTCATACGCAATATTATCACCTTATTACTTATAAGTGTTACAATAATAAAACACTTACATACCTACACACAATAAACACACGAGTACCTAATTCTAATGCAACCTCGAATTTGTGTTAAAATAATATGAAAAGTCTAATTTAAATATTTCAATATCATAATATTTGAACAATAAACAGTGTTTAATATTTATCTGTCACGAGTTTCATTTTTTCTTATCATCAAAGTAGTTATTGTTTTATACGTTTTCATATTGTGTTTTTATGGAGCTCACGTCATGTGCTGAGGTGTCCGAGTGGTTAAGGAGTTGGACTTGAAATCCAATGGGCTATGCCCGCGCAGGTTCGAATCCTGTCCTCAGCGTCATTTTTTTTTATTTTCCTCATGTATAAATCCCTTATTTTTATAATTATTTCTGTTATTAAAGTATAAATTGAGACTTCGCATGTATTATACAGACTCTGGAAAAAAGTGAGGAGAATCCTATAAAGACAGGTATTTGTCTTTACACCACGAATAAGATATATAGCATTTCATTTCAGTAATAAGACACATATTATATCACCATACTAAAAATCTCAAAGACTTCAAACTTTCAAACAGATACTCAAAAACTTACGAAAAAGGGCGTAAGGCCAATTTTTGTCGGGTTCTCCACGGGTATAAATAACATTTGATTCAACATCATAAAACTAATAAATAAATAAAATGGAAAGAATATGCGCCAAACATTTTCTTTTTTAACCAAAATACAGTAATAACTATAATAATTAATAACACAATAATTAAAATAATTTAGCAATAAGAATTAGTAAGTATTATACTTACTATTATGTTTAATGATTTTATTATTTCAATTATGTGTAAGTAACTCGTACGTAAACGGCTAAATTATTTTATAACTGTGATTTTTTTTAGATTAAACGAAGCAATAATTATGAGTTTAATGGTGAAACCGAAAGCGGTTTAATAAAAACATGGACATCCGGTGTCAGTTTTTTTTAGCCGGATGATATTTGGACATCGTCATAGCGAGTTTGGCTTAGACCCTATGTTTTTTATACTCTTAGGGTAACTCCTATCTTCCCTATCTTCAGTGAAAGAATTTTCATTTAATACAAATAATCTACCACAACTACATATATTACACCTAAACGCAGGAGACAGATATAGAAAATGTATTGTATGGAATAAAACGAAGCATCTTAAATTTTTGCAAGAGAAAAGTTTCAAGGTTTTAAACACTATTTTTTTTATTAATGTTTTTATTTTTTATTTTATTTTTATTTATTCAATTTTAATAAAGTTATAAATCTATAACTAAATTTACAACTTATAATAACCTTATAACTAATTTCAATTTTAATTTTAAAAAAAATATGTAGAAGTTTTAAAAGAAGAAGAATTTTAAAAGAAGTTTAACAAATCATTTATTAAATCGTATCTGAAATGTTTTTAATATATTCCTGAAATATACACGAAATCTTTAAATACAAAAAAAATATACAATCAAGTGAATATCAGAAGTGCATGTAGAATACTCTTTTAAAACATTCAAAATGTCTCGAAACTGTTACAACGTTAATCCTTCAAAAACAGATGATAATGCTATGTTTGTTACACATTATTGTTCACTATTTTTCTAATAACTAATTTTATCATTTCGAGTTCGTCGGTAGCCTAGAGGTAGAGTCTCGGCCTCGTGAAAATGGGATCCGTAGTTCGATACCAGGTGTCGGCAAACTCCCCGTTCACGACACAAGCTTTAAGTAGCTTACTGTGAAAGGTGTATAAGGTTGTATTTGGGTTTATAACAAAAACCCAGATATATCTTTTTTTTTAAAAAAAAAAGCATTTTAATGCATCTTAATCTATCAATAAATATATTAGAGTTGATTTCGTGTATTTTTCAGGAATATATTAAAGAACGTTAGAAAAAATATATTAAAGTACGATTTAATAAATGGTTTGTAGAACTAAGCTGGATTGTACAAATACCGAATGTTGATCCCATCTCTAGTAATGATTTGCAGAAATACATACATTTCAATTTTATAATACGAAAAGTACCAAAACTAACAATTCTTTGGCTCATATCCGTATATCTATTTATCTATTATGAATTTTATGAAGTGATATATTATTTAATCACAAATAATTACAACCTATTGCAAACGCTGTGTCTACGTTTGATATTTACGAAAAATTTCTGGATATGGTCAATAAATTAGAAATATTATTAAGGTGACCAACCATCCTTTTTTTAACAGAATAGTTCTCCTTTTTGGGTTCTCTGCTGCTTTTTATATATTTTCAAACTTATCAAACAAATTTGTAAAACATTTTTTTAACAAAAGCGAGAATATCATAAAATATTTCAATTTCTAATACATACTTATATAGATTCTTTACAAATCACAAGAAACTGTACTCTTTTTGCTGTAAATAAGTTGGTCACCTTAACATTATGCTTCGAAATTCTATTAAACCTAAAATCAATCACAGAATAGCAGAAGGACGCCTAAAATCTTGTAATGGAAAACGCACAAGGGTAAACAATGTATAGGAGGAGCACGTGGTTACATGGAAGAAATCACTATAAAGTAATAATCTCACCACTGCATATCATCACATTTTTTTCTTATGTAAACTGATTTGTTAAATTTGATATGTGAATGATAATGTGCAAGAAGTAGGTATAAAATAAATAAATAAATAAATGATATAGGTTGTTCACATTGTCCAAGTGATGGGAAAGATATTGGCTCGTGTTGTTCTGGACGAAAGGAAGCAATTTTTTTGTACAAACCTCTATCTGGCAATGAAATGATTAGGATTAGTGGTAAGTAAATAAATGCGTTTGTTGAGCTACCTGTTACAATATTGATCCCTAACTTATGTAACATTCACACAAAAGTGTTAGAGAAAAGATAAAATAATTAAAGTGATTCATTCACCTTGAAACAAAAATAAATCAAAAATACACCTAACGTACCTTGATCACAAAAATAGCAAGTTAAATTTACTGTAACTTAATGTGAATAATTAAATGTATCTAGTTCTATACACCAAATGTATCAAATTAATAGTCATTAAAATTATATGGAAAGGTTTCTCTTATTTTATCACTGTAGACTCATAATATGTAAAATTAGACGCAAAATTCTAACAATAAAGTATAAAATTCTCGTTTTAATTAATCGACATTATCATGATAATGGATAGAAGCAAAGGCCCATTAATATATTTTAAGTTGAATAATTATAATTTAGTTTGAAATGTGTGTCATGTTGTGATGGGTCTGACAGAACTGCTACGATCGTTGTATAGATAGATATCATAGGATAGTTTGCAATGGCATAACTTCCATACTAGTCCAAAAGCTCGGTACATGTACCTACCTTAACATATTATTTAATAGTATGATAGATTACAAAGCATCAAAAAACAAAAGTTTTTTTAATTTCTTGTTAAAAAAGAAAACTTTATTTGGTAAGCAAGTAATACATCGAATCATATAATGAAATAAGTTATTTGTCATTTATCATCAATAAATATCTGACTCATGAAAAAGTCTCTACGAAATCAACGTTATCAGTCTCTATATTATGGATGACGTTGAACGACCTTTTAATATGACCGACTTATTATCTCTGAACTCTCGCAAAATATATAAAAAAATATCCTTTTGATGACAAGACAATAATAAATAAAGATGAAAAATAAGTCCCCGCTTACCTAAAAATATAGATTTTGTTACAATGTTCCTTCAAGATGCAGTTTAAAAAGAAAAAAAATATTTTATCAACAGATTAGAATACAATCAATCGTCAGAAAGCTCCAAAAATAAATCAAGTTTGAATCAGCATCTCCTCTTAATTATGCAATCATCATTAGCTAACCTCAATTATAGTCATTCACAGTTCTTCTAAAATGTTTATCATAATTTTTTATCAATTTCCATCCACACCACTGTGATATTAACAGTAGCACCTATATAGTTAGCTGTTGATGATGAATCAGTGTGATCTATCTTTCCGCTTCATGAGCATAGAGAGATGAACAACAACATCATTGCTATTTCACTGAGTTATTAGATCATCAGCTGATCCGTGATCTACTATACATACACAATATAACACAACTCTACAAAATGCAGACGCAGGCTTGTGATGAAAATGATCTCCTCAAGATATAATGCTGACATATCAATATGCAGAATTTGTTTAAAGCAGTGGTTCTTAACCAGGAATGCAAGAGAGTATTTGAAGAGTTTGAGAAAAAAAAATTCAACGCTAATGCAATAAAAATTATAGCGATAAATCGCTACAATGCTAGTCAGGATTTGATGGTGACTCTAGCACAAAACAAGCTCTCTTCCAAACAATTATTATGAATACATAAGCAGCAACAATTAACTCATTAAACATCGGAATATTTAAGCTTTTTGAATATAAATGTATCAGTGTTGGGACTGGACTTTAATTTTGGTGATTATTTGGTATCGAAAATTTTCTATATTTGGCATTGTAGTTTATGATAATACTAGATTTTTTCAAATTTCTACCCCTTGTCGCCAAACTTTCAATTTGGTTTAAGAATTTGAGAAATTTCACAATCTCAACGATTTTACATAACAATTCCAGACAACATACATTTTTTGCTAGACATGTGGTGTTTTTTTTTTTGCATACGTAATGGAAAGTACGCCGATATATTTTCAACAAATATTTCTAGCTATTTTATATCTTGATCTAAACATGATTTCTTTTACACAAAAATGAAACATGTCTTTCATGAGGATATGAAAATAAATTTTCATTGTCATCTATTTTCAAAAAATTAACTATGTAACAGTTCCGAGACATTTTGAATGTTTTTAAACGAGTATTCTGCAATGCACTTCTGTTACTTGATTAAGTATGTATAAATCGCGAAATATTTATATTGAAAATGGGGGACGAATCTTTAAAAAATTTCAGAACCACTGTTGCATAGTGTAGTACACCTAATGTTCGGTTTATGAAGGCATGCGAAACAACCATGTATAATACCTAAATGGTAATTAGTACTTTGACTATCACAGGTAGTATCTATGTAGTAGGTATGATATGTACGTATGTAAGTTAAAAGAAAATAAACACCGTTTGATCATCGCGAGTAGAGATCTGTGTTAAGAAAAGAAATACAGGTGAAATACTTGTATCGTTTATGACGTTAATAATTAATTATGTGTCTTGTGGCACCCTTTTGTTTATGAATCGGCTAAGTGAAGTAAAGGAATGTCAAATCAAATGTTTTAAGTGTTGGTTGTGAATTGAATAAAAGCTTTGAATTTCGGCATACATTTTGACATACAATAAAGCTTAACTATTGATACTGAAATATTTTGAATTTTCAGGTATCAAAAGATATACAATAAAATAATCTTAATCAGCGAGAATTAATATTGATTCTTACCGCAAATTCTAGTGCATTGAATATATTTATTTGCTGTTTTATTGACTTTGTCAATTTATTTTATTATATTGATTATTAAAAAGTTGTAACCACCACAAACATCCACCATTATCAAACGAAATTGTAAAACTAATTATTGACAAGTAAGGTTATTATAAGTGGGTGATGGAGGTGGTGGTAGTTACTTAAACAACCAAATATCGATTGTAATTGCTATATTGTAAATGCCTGAAATATTAGTCATATTTTTCAAATGCATTCAGTTCGAGCCCAATTACATTACGAAATGAAATACGAGTACATCTTATGTTTTTCATAAATTCAAATTTATTATACGCTAATTTGAAGGTACACAATATATTGTGTATTGTTTTGTTTAACCGTTCAATACTCTTTTAAGGAGTCGAAAGTAAAAATTTAAGACCCTTGTTTTCAGAAGGATTCAGCACCAACCGAGTCACCTCCACCAAAGTCACTCTACTCGTTCTGATGTAGTTGTTGTCGTGAAAAAGGGCCATCCAAACATCGGATAGCATGTAGACGAAACAGTGCTTTTTGGCCAAGCAGCATTGAACAATTTTAAAAGATGTATAATGTTTGATGAAAGCTTTTTTTATAAGCTATCAATATTTGTGATCATTGCACGTATCGCTATCATTATTTAATAAAATAATAATCGCACTTTTCCCTTAATCATATAACAATAATCTAGCGATGATCTTCACATGACAGTAATAATAATAATATGCCTATAACAATGGACAACCTTCGCCCGGAGAAAATCGTGATAAATAAAGATCTATGTTATGATTATGTTGTCAGTTACAAGTGATAATAATGATTTTACACTAAGATCCATTTTTAATACTATAATGATTAAAAATATTGTCTCCCAGGTGATACTACCATTATAAAATGAAAAAAGTTGTGATAAATTTATGTTGACTCAATTTGAAATTCTAAATAAGCTGTCGGAGTTTTAAAATATACGAGTATACTATTTTCTTAACTTTAGTTCTTTGCCGGACACCAAAAAAATATCTATTATATAGTATCAAAAAGCTTGAATATCCATTGAGTCCGACGCGAAAGCTCAAAAAATGGTTACTCACATGTTTACTATTATTTGCCAATTTGATTTGGTTTTTGTCCTATAGTCCTTAGTGTTAATGCGGCTTACAACGCCAGACAATCAATAATATTGTCAAACATCATTTGTATAATTTTGAGTTTGAATAAGACAACTTACATGTCACCATTGTCAATTACAAATGACCATTGACGCAGCCAACTGGCTGAAAAATTTACTGTTATTTAAATTTATATATAGGGCTAGAATGCCACATAATTGCATTAAAAAAAGTTGGGTCATATAAGTCCGTGAATTTATTTTTTTCTGAATGAATATATCATTTGAATTTACTTCTATTCATCTAAGGACTAAAATTTAAAATATTTTTCATTAGTTTTTGTACTTTTTTATATGTCTTGAAAATGAGTGAAATGTCATCGCCAGGACGTTATTTATGTTTGAACATAGAATAATGTTACTAGTAAAAACATATGAGTAAGTATTAACGAAGATTAAATGTCATAAATTTAATTAAATTTATAGCAATGTTAAACTTGAAATTAGGTTTACAGGATTCTTCGATTACCGAATAAAGGATAAGATAGTCGAAAAATCAATATTCGATAAAATGCTCGATAAAAAGTGTAAATAAAAGGAGTGATACCTAAATTTTCTTCCTAGATTCTACGAAAATATGCATAAAATGTGCAATACACAAAAAAACATAAAAATATACTGTGACCATTTCATCTTACACTATATCTAAAATATTGCACAAATATTGTTTTATCAATAAAGAGACAAATCCAATTAAAAAAAACACACTAAATAAATTATCAACGGTTCACTTCACACCACAAATTATTATCAGTTCGTAAAAATGTCAACACCAATCATGAAACAAAATAAAATATTAAATACTAAACATGGATTCACTTTCTTCCAAATCAGAACTCCGCGTCACGATAAATTATAAATAATATCCGGTAACTAACGAATGTTATTAATTATTTATGCTAAATCAAAAGGAATTAGTATAACGCTAATAATATTGTGTGTATAAATCGTGTCTGGCGTCTGTGATGGTGTCTCATTGACAACTAAACAGGTAGACTAAGAATGATTATTGTAGTAAGATGCTTTGCTAGTACCGTGTATGGTTCTAGTTTCTTCTACTGGTGTTGTTGTACTGCATTATTGTTATTATTACCGTGATAGTTACTGGTGCAAGTACTACTGTCCGTACTGTCAGGGTTGTGCAGAAGATAAATTAATCTACCGGACAGGTATGGATAAAAAAAAGCATTCATCAGGTAGAAAGGATCAAGGACCACTTACTCCCTATCTTTGCAAACATTTTTTTGTTTCCGTCGTTGTCATTTAATTCTTCGTGTATGCTTTCTATTTCAATCTAGTGAACACGTGTGCGTCCTGTGGGATCTGGTTTTTAAAATGATCTTGCCATTTTATCCTGTTCATTTTCATTCTATCCACGTCCATTATTTCCACGTGCCTAAACCATAAAAGCTTATTAACATTCATTCTTGCTATTTAAAAAAACTATATTATATAGTACCTAGTGACAAAATTTCTAAATACCCGATGAAACTAGAACTTATGAATATTATAGAATATTTATATCAACGTTCTTCTAAGCCAATTCTAGTCATGTGTAAATTTAATTCCCATTCATATAAAAATATGTTAATACAAGCTATAAATATGATAAATTTATAACTTAAACTGGATCTTTAGTATAAATTCAAAATCCATGTGTTTATATAATTCACGGTAAATTTTATTTTAAACAAGGTTTTTAGATTCTCAAAATTGCTAAGAACAACCTTTAATCTGAATTCAAATGTGAGACATCTAATGTGAAAAGTACAATTAGGTATCTTCAGTAATACAAAAAGTACAAGTTTCACAAATACAAAAGGAACAAGTTTTGAAAAGACGTGAATCGTATTTAAAATAATTCTTCACTCATAAATATAATATAATTATGGTTCAAAGATAATCCATTGAGTACCGTTAATGTGGCAACCTTGTTCGCAGTATTGATAATTATTTTAACAGTTAGCTTTTACTTCACGTAAAAGCAAAGTATAAAATGGATTTTATTTCATTTTTATTATATTATTAAGTATTAATCATTTTAATGCGTTCAAATCTTATCATCTTTAAAATATTATAGTGAATATATTTACCTTATGGAATTTGGCTATCGGAAATTCTGTGAATATTTCCGGTGCATAATTATATGAAAGCTTTTAAAAAATATATTATTTTTTAAAAAAATTCAATTTTTATATATTTCTATCAAAACTAAATCACTCGCAAACGAGTGGATGGCCTTATTTATAATATGTTTTATCAAAACCCATAATGTATCTACATAAAATATATGCTCAGAGGTGAAAACTTCAAAACACTTCTCTTAATAGTTCACGAGTATCAATGTTGAAAAAAAGCAGATAGGTACTCTAGCTTCGTAATAAAACCTGATTGTACAAGATAAATACTATATAAAATAATATATAGTTCCGTATCAGTAAATTAGTTAATTATAGTCCTCTGGAGTTTCCCGCAATGAATATTGGTCTCTTAATAATTTATGTAAGTTTTTGAGTGTCCTGTTAAAGGTAGATATTAGTAAAATGCGTGGTATAAGCCTTTGAAAATAATATTTTATTCAGCGACAAGGTATGTCATCGATTCTCAATGTCTTAACTTTTATTGTTACGAAGAAAACGATTTGCTTGTTTTAAACATGTGATGGTAAAAATGGATTGATAAAACATACCTACCTTGGTATAAAAAAGTGAGAACACAAAATTAAAACTAAAAAAGTCAGAAGGCGAGATTATTGCTTGCTCAATTTCTTACAGGCAATTACGCAGATATTATAATGATTAGATCTATAAAAATAAAAATAAAATATACACATATATTAACTTGAATGAATGAGAGATGGAATTTTGGAAGTCAAATTATTACTATATGTCCACGAATTATATAATCACCTAAAATGTAATGTTTTTAATCAGTAGTAATTGAACTTGTTATATTTCTATGCATGCAAGGTAATTCTACCAACTACCGATAAACCGAAATGACTGTTCCTTGTGTGTTATAATAACAGCTATTTTTACTATTACGCTATTGTTTGATTGTCATGTTGGTATTTCCAAAGACGTTTTTATTGATAGAATATACGAGAAACAAAATAAACCAGAGACAGTCCTAAGTGCATAGAAAAATGAAAAGTTGCTTGGTACGGTGTTAATGTTATCAAAAGTTGAAGATAAATACTACTATTATACCATATCAACATTTCATAACTGCATATCTGCATATAAAAAACAAGTATATCGTCCTCTTCTTTACAAAGCACTTGGTTTCTAATAGAATACTTACTGATTATAATTTCAGGTTAGTTGGAAGAGTAAACTCATCCTCTGTAGGAGTAACTTTCTTTGCGGTAAACTCATCCTCTGTAGGTACCTATATTGATTGTATCTTACTTGAATGTATACCTTTTATGTGATTTTTTGTAATCAATATACAATAAAAATGAATAAATAAATAAAAATGACCTTACAACCTCGTCAGAAAAGCGTAGAGAGGAATTGTGGAGGCAGGAACTTGGCGACAATCCGTGGATGATGCCATCTGAAAGCACAAACACCGTGCACAGTCTGAGCTACCCCACGTGGAAGACACTGAACAGACTGAGAGTTGGGGTGACAAGGTGCAGAAGCAACCAGCGGTAGTGGGGCTTTTAAGATGGAGAAGACGTTAGCTGCGACTGCGGGGAGGAGCAGAGTGACTCTCACCTACTGCAATGTCCGCTGATGCGGAATGCATGTAATGTGAATGACCTGATGATGGCGAACGACAAGGCGATATACGTCGCGGCATACTGGAGTGGCAAGGTCTGAAGTCCGGACCCGAAAAGTAAGTAAGTAATAAATAAATAAATCAGCTCACGAAAAAGACATTGTCATATATTTCAATCTATTTTTTCCCGTAATCCATAGAATATTTTAAGCATATAAAACATGAATATATTTACAAACTTAACCTTAATAGTATCTATTAAAATCTATCTTGATTTATGATAAACCCAAACACCCCATTACATTTTCAGATTCATTCTCTGAGACTGGTTTGGAAAAAGGTTTTAGATTATTTTAATTTACTTTGTTTATAAAATAAAATGTTCAAATTTTAGACGAAGCTTTAAAATTACAAATCACAATATTTACATCTGTGTGTGGGTGCGTATTTTGTGCATGCACGTGTTTTCCCTCCGGACATAGAAAGATCTAAGACCACCTCTGTTTACACCACAATAAGACTTTATTACAATATCACTATCATTGTGAATCTTTATTAAATTATTTCATTTTATAATACATACATTATTATATTATATTAGTAAGTAAGTATGCAACAATTATTATTACATTGTTTCCAAATGTTCCGTATATGCATTATATTATATTATTCACTAATTAACACGAATGCTTTTAATTAAATCATCATCGTCAGGCGTTATCAGTCTAAGAACCGCGGTCTCGATTTTATTTATTTATTTTATTCTTCACTCTACATCGGTAACAATATTACAAAATAAATCATTGTCATTAGAACATCAGTTATACAATTCAATGTACAAAAGGTGAGTCTATCGCTAAAATGCGATGTCTTCCAACTAACCCGGTTTACTTTACCATCATGGCGTAACTTACAAGTGGAGTTGCTAGCAGTACAGATGCATGAAATAAACACGCCAACCGTCCTTTTAGTGTCAACAAAAAAAAATTAATTGTGTCGTTGCGCACGTCGAAGAATTCCATAATTAGGTAAATTGAATCAATTATGAAATTTTATAAGGGTTGATTTGAAGCTAAAACTTATTCACTTATCTAAATATTCAACATTATAGTCAGGCATTTCGTGACAAACTTCAAATTGTAACTTAAAATGAATTGAATATTAGTTCTATTTTCACCCAACAAAAATATGCACCCAAATGTTTTTGAATTTGAAAACAAACAAATATGCAAATAAGAATCCTTCGTGGGTAGGAGTTTGAGAGGTGGAGCTTAGGACACAATACATTTACGTCTGTAAAGGGGCACAATATTATTCACGTTTTCTGTGTTTATTGTATTTTTAAAACGTATATGTTGGACCTGATGGCGTATGTTTTATTGAATAAATAAAATAAAATAAACAAAATCAAATCACTAAAACAGACCTGGGTACCTAGACAAATCGAATTTGGCAATCGACTACAAACGAACTTTTCGACAATGTACATAATTATTATAATGTTATGGTAAAAAAAGTTATTTCAACAACATACCTACGTACTATATTATGTGATGTCTTATGAACACACGCCTCTTGCAGAAAAAAATTACAAAGAATCAGAGGTCTTTCCTATTTCAGGGACTCTTGTGTTTATTAAATTTTAATTTAATTTCTCGATCAATAAGTAAAGTCAAATCTTAGAAAAATAAGCGGTCTGGATAATAAATTAAAATACAATTTGTCTAGATACCCAGGTATGTGAATTAAATAAAATTAAGCATTAAAATAAAATTTTCCGTGCGTTGATGTTCTTCTCGTACTTGGCAAACTTATAAAATTCCAACATTTCAGTAATCATAGCGCCCCGTTATAATAATTTATTGATAAACCATGTCTGTGGATATAAATACTTCATAATATGTAATTCAAATATTTTTTATATTAAATTATAATAATGCAACTTTATAACATATAATTAAAGTGTAATTTCTCCATTCCATTAACATTATATGATACTTGGCGTGTTGGACAATCGTAAAAAATATTATGGTAAGACTAATACTGTCACAATATTTTAACTACAACTTAAAGTTGGTGGAATTGTCGTAAAATATTGTATTATGTATTAGAAACAAAACTAGAGATGGTGAATCAAAACTTTAACCCGGTTAACGGTTAATGCGTTGACGATTAAGTTAAACTGCGTGACGAGTTAAGTCGTTTATTTTTTACAAAATATAGGTAGGTACGTTCGATAAATAATTGTTGTCGTTTATTTCAGGAGCTAAATAAATAATTAATGACACCATCATGAAAAAATCAGGATATAAATATAAAAAAATATTCAGTGTTTTTTTCAAAAGGTCAAAACTTGCGATGATGGAAAAATTGTTGTAACTCCTCCCCCTTATGGGTAATTAACTACAAGATTTAACTTGAATTGTTTTATAAACTGTTTTATTTTTAATATATATGAAATATGTGATGAATATTATGTGTATGACAAGTCCAAGTGCCTACATAGTAAGAGTCTACTGAAAATGAAAATAAATAAATTGACTTAATTTAACAGACTAGGGAATTAAGTAACTGAATTAATTAAACAAGAGCTTTTTTTAGCAGGAGTTAATATTACTTACTTACTTCCGATGGCCGAGCAGCCCTTACAGGACCTTTGCCTCCGAAACAATAGATCTTCAAGCCTTTCTATCTTGAGAAATGGACTGCCAGTCGTCCTTAGTATTTAGCTCCTCTAGATCTCGGTTGATGTTATCCAACAATCTTTGTCCTGGTCTCCCTAACGGTGTTCTGCCCTCGGGTACACCCTGCAGAATATCTTTAGTGGGCCTTTCTTTTCCGACAAAAGTTAATCGATGAAGAAAACAAAAGTTAATCCTTACTATATCGGAATAAATACATTAACTAGTGTGAATCCATTAATCGGTAATGCCCAGATCTGGTAACAAATAATATGCCAATGAAAGTGAGCTATTGGCTTCCTACATTTTTTATTATATTAGTTCGTTAATTTGGATATAAAATCATATGTTAATTTTCATTACACATATTGATTGATTCAAATATTATGACTGCGATGTTAAAAATGTGCGTAAATCTTTTTTTATTACTTATTACCTAAAATAAATAAACGAAAGTAATATTTTACATTAGTTTTGTTGACAAAATAATTTGAATTTTATGATTTATGGTAAAAAACGATATATTTCATCATACATATCCGTATGCTGGAACGAAATAACGCTATGTTATTAGACGCCAATTTTCAGTATGGCCGTTCAAAAAATTTTTCAACAAAATAACATTTACTTCTTACATGTTTGCAAACATGAAAATATTGTCAAAATTATAGTGAATGATTGCTTTTAACTATATCGCTATCTTTTAAGAAATTTACAGGATATCATGTTAAAATGGCTTTTTAGCTTTAAAACAAAAAAAAATATTACATCATTCTTTTATTTATAGACATCACAAAGTATAACACGTTTTCGAGTTTGGTGAGTATTGTTATTATTGGATCACGTACATTGCGCTGTTTTTGTTATTTAAATCACCTCAAGGGCGCGTTAACATTATTATTTCACAAAATAATTTATTTTTCATTATTTTTTACAAAACAAATATGCTCAAGTATTATTGACACAAATTTTGATTAGATTCAATTTGTATGTATCTATTTTTACAATTTTACACTTAATTTTTAGACAACAAACGATGAAAACAATGCTATCAAATAAACTAATGTAGGTATTTAAGTCGAAAATATTAAAAAATGATATTTGACCTTTATTTTTAGTTTAAAAGGAGGAGTTGTAATGAATTCAATCAGCTACAAGAGCGCCATCTACCCAAACTATCAAAATTTGACTTAGTGTAATTTCACTTCCACAAACAGACACATATTCGAAATCAAAATCCATTTAACATAAAGATAAAGTTTTAAATAATTTATTTCCTGCTTTAGTTACTGCTATTTCAAAATAAATTATTTTGACATGAATACATATTGAAATGCCAAATGCATTAATACTAGCATTCTAATCAGAAGGTAGCATAGACGGCCAACTTTTAAAAAGCTTCTATTTTCTTGTATTATATTTTAATCTTAATTTAATATCGTCATAGTATGTTTATATATATTCTTTAATAAGAGATAAATAAAGTGATACCAATGAATAATATTGCACTGAGAAAAATACTAACGAAATTTCACAACGAATCATTGGTACGTACTATCAGATTAGGACCAGAGATCGTACAAACGATTCATTAGTACGAATCTATAATATTAACTCTTCGCAAACAAGTTGTTGTTAAATTTACCAATGATTTGTTTGCGAAGAGTTAATATTATAGATTTATACCAATGAATCGTTTGTACGATCTCTGGTCCTAATCTGATAGTACCGTACCAATGATTCGTTTTGAGTATTTTTCTCAATGTGGTGATCATCCAAATTGAAACAATAGAATTAATTAATTGATTGAGTTGACGTTTATTTTGTAGAATTCCATATTAATTTATGTTGAAAATAAATCATGAAGTTAGGAGCCTCCACAACCACTTTAAAAATATACTTTAGTACAAAAGATTCACTGATGTCTTTTTACTTCAAAACTTACAAAAGATATTCGTAGAAAGTAAAGATAATATAAGATACATTGAAGTATGTATTTTTCTTTATACGTGTATTTTTACTGACCATATTTCTTTAAAAAAATAGATGTTAATAATATGACTCCTCAAGTTCACGTTTAAATATCTTCACAGTTTACTTTTTTTGTATCTGGGCTTTTGCTGGAAACTCAAATACAACTTTAGATACCTTTTACAGTAAGCTAAAAACTTGTATCATATTTTATATATCAAACTTTACGATCGCCAAAAGTCCGAAACATTGTTACCAGACTACATACTATAATATTACTACTACTATACCATCACGGCATATCCCACAAGTGGTGTAGCCAGCAGATCAGCTGTATGTAAGAAACATGCAAGCTGTCCTCTTTGTGCCGATATAAAATCAAGATATTTTAATTTAAATTATTTAATATTAATATTATGAGAAAATGCAATGTAATTTTACTAAACCAGTAAATATATCAGACACCCATGGTGACTCATACAAGTGTTCTACAAAGCTGTATGCTGAATTGCAATAAGACCAAATAACGGATAATATCATCTAGTATATATGAGATAATATGTATTTCGAGTTACTTGAAGCTTTAATAGATAATAAGATAAAGCTACAGTATAAAATTATGGAAAGCAGAAGTGAAGGTTATATTTTTTTTCAGATCTTGCAACAAGATTCATTCATCAATTTAAATCCCAGGAAGAAACAAACGGATCTCTTTCTCTATTAATATATTTATAATATTACCACGTTTGCTATGTGTATGAAATATTTTGAGTGTATTTTATTTTGTTAAACTTTACTGGATTTCGACACATATATTAAATATCTGATTTCATAAATGTATAATCTAAAAATTGGAAAAAAATACATAGTATGTAGTTAACTTCCAAATGACTTTATTAACTTCCCTTACTAGTATTCGGAGACTCTCAACTAGGGGATTCGATCGTATTTTAGTCCCGAAATTTTCGGGATTAAATTTAAGAAATCCCGGGATTTTCGGGATTAATACAATTATACAATAAGTCAAATATTTGGGACTCAAGCACATCAATGAATCACTGACAGCCGAAGCTTGTGTTAGTATCTAAAAAGAGCGTTATTCTGAGTTCGATATCTCACTAGAAAACGATATTGTGGCAATATTTACTGATGGTCCAAATTACAGTTGGAAAACTTGTTAATGCAAAGCACCTAGTTTGTTTAGCACACGGTATTCACTTAGCGGTTTGTGATTTATTGTATAAAAAATACCTGGAAATGAACCTATCAGTAATGATATTTTATTTATTTATTTATTTAATACATAAACGGCTATCGCCTTTATTGATGATTTGGATGGTGATAATGAAGAACTGGACTCAGGATTAGTCATTAAAATCGGTAATGGTGAGTTTGACCAATGACCGGAATATTAATGAAGTCGTAAAGAAAGTTCGTAGTGGTTCTTATTTTTAAAAGAGCATCTTTGAAGAATGATACTATGCTTCAAAACTATATTGAAAAGCAACATGGAAGAGAGCTTAATTTATTGTTTAACTGCAAATCGCGTTGGAATAGTTTTTTAACAATGCTTGAGCGATTTGATATTTTAAAAAATAGCATCAAAAAATCACTCATTGACCTAATTCGAATAAATAATTCATAAAGTCTCTGGTCAATTTGATTTAAAAATACGAGTATAAACATTGATCCCTGTAGTATGTATTTTTATGTTATGGGTTTAGCTGAAAAAAAAATTTAAATATTCCAAAATAGTACATACAAACAAACATAAATAACAACATTATAGAATATATTGCCCCACTAAACTAAAACTGTTCTGGGTTAAAACCAGAGATGTGCAAAATACTTTCAAAAAAGTATTTAAACACAAAATACAAATACTATTGAATTTTTGTATTTCAAATACAGAATACTAAATACTTTTTCAAAATGGTATTTAAGTACAAAATACGTATGTATTTTGAAATACTTATTTAAAATAGCTTTTACAAATAGTCGAACAAGGTGTAAGACAGGGGTATTCAATATTTCCAGCACTCTAACTATTATATACAGCGAGCCATTGATGAATAGATAGAAGAAATGAATAACTGGACAAGAGTATAGATAAATGAAGAAAGGGTTGACATGATTCGATATAGCATTGCTTGCAGATAATTAAGATGAGTTGAATAAAGTCTTAGGAAAAACTATCAAAATACAACATAAAAAATAAATAAAGACAATACAAAATGTATGGTCGTTCGAAGAGATGAGGCGACTGCGAAAATAGTCATAAATGGAGTGAGTATCAAGCAGGTTAGAGAATTACTGAACTTGGGCTGCAGAATAAATCAGGATGGATACTCCGAATCTTAAATCGTACGGACTACTGTAACATCATATTATATACAGGACTGCTCCAGACCTTTCTTGATCGTTTTCAGATGGTTTTTAATGTTGCCTCCGAATCATTTACAGAGAGAATCAGAGCTGCCACATCACTTCACTAATAAGAAGTCTACGCTAGCTGAGAGTCTCAGAGAGAGTAGAGTTTAAACTCTTAGTGTCCACAAGGTAGCACACCACCCACTGACCTATTCCGCTGACAAAAATTTGAGTCGAAGACTGTGCTCAGCTTCTAAAGCCGTGAACAAACTCGTAGAGTTCAATATTGCAAATACCTCTAAATTTACAGAAAGGAGAACCAGAGTCTCAGCGTCAATTGCCTGGAACAGATGGCCTCCAGACAAAGTTGAAAACGCTGCAGCTCAGAAGAAATCACAGCGCCCTTGGAATGGTCATGGATCATTCAACGGCGTCATGTATAATTAGTTCAATTCAATTCAATTCAATTCAATTCAACGGCGTCATGTATAATTAGTTCATTCACTGTGTCGGTGTTTAGGTAGTAGAATTCCATATCGAAAAATAAAACAGGTGTTTTATTCTACTAAAGATTTATTTTGTGAGAGGGACGTCTTTCTCACAAAATAAATCTTTAGTAGAATAAAACACCTGTTTTATTTTTCGATAGTTCAATCATCATTATTATGTGTGTATATCTCAAATATGGAGTACTCTAATGGAAACGTTGTATTCGTAATTCAACAAATTGACAAAAAAAACTTGCATACGCGCATATCAATTAATGGCAGAAATTTGTTACAAACAAATAAAAAGGTATTTTGTGTAAAACACAAAATACTCAAAAAAAGTATTTCAAATAAAATACAAAATACTTTTTACGAAAAGGTATTTGAAATACAAAATGAAAATACCTACGTATTTTGTATTTTGTACTTGTGTTTTAAGTACTTTCATTTCAAATACTTCACATCTCTGGTTAAAACTATGAAATAAATACAAATACAAGAATAAAATTTCAAAATAAAAAAAATTTAAATTGTTACTTTTATAAATCATAAACAGAAGTGTCTTGTTTGTTTATTTAAGAAGAAGTTTGAAGTGAAATTTTGTTTAACTGACTTTTTGCAGATTCAAAACTTAAATTCATTGCCAGATAAGTAAAAAAAAGTGATTTTGACATGGCCTACTGACTTTTTGTTACCACTTTACATTATCAATACAATCCCGGGACTAGTCCCGGGATCCCGGGATCAACTATAGATAATCCCGAAATCCCGGGATTAGAAAAAAGGGTCGGGATCGAATCCCCTACTCTCAACTCCATCATCAGAAAAAAAATCTAATCGCCTGATGACGGAGTCGAGAGTCTCCGAATACCAGTAAGCGAACTTAATAAAGTCTTATGAAGTTAACTACATACTGTGTTTATTTTACAATTTATTTTGACTTCCAACAAGTACATTTGGTCAATAATATCGAAATTTTTATGTGTAATCTGTTTAAACAAAAAACAACAAAATTAAATAAATCATTCAGTAATATTAATTGTAAATCTTTTCCTATAACATCGTTCTTATGTATTTATCCTAAAACTGTGGATTTAAATAATTACTCTTAGAATAATCACATTTAATCGATCATATATTTTGATAAAATAAAAACAAATATTTGATAGTAAAATGTGACCAATCAAAAAAAATTATTGGATAAATAAATCTGACTAAATGATTAAGGGAACTTGAAAACCATTTTTAAATTCTTAAATAAACGAAGGTATGCCTAAGTTTAAAATAGTGTTTATATACCTCAACCGTCATCAATAAAATCAATTCTTCAATGTTTCTCAGCCAATAGGTACATTTTAACAAATTTATAGAGTAATTTCTTCATACATTTACTGTGTATTATTATGTGATTAGATTAGAATTTTAATTCACCATACAACACGCAGTTAGCTATAATGTAATATTAACTTCACATTTAAGCTAATAATAAACAGTTGAGGGCTACTTTCGATGCAGTTTTAAACTATAATCTTAAATGGTATATTAGAAATTCCAAATTTATTATTTATTTATTCCAACATACGGCGTTAGCCTTTTACATGTATAAAATATAATATATGACAGACACAAAAAGCACATAAAAGTAAATTCAAACAAGACAGAAAGACATAAAATAAACAAGAAAACAATATAAATTAATTAATATATACATAATATAAATAGATCAATAATTAAAATTTAATAAATATAATTAGTATAATAAAATCAAATAGAAGCAATAAAAAAACATTATGACAACATTAAAAACAAATAATTAATTCAGAAGGACTCAGCAAAATCAATGAATAATGAATCTAAGGCAATAATAACAAAATTCAAATCATATAAAACAGAAATATTGTTACAAACCATAGTATACAGGTAGTCAACGCAGATAGATAAAAAGATTGAATGTGTCAGATAAAAAAAAATTCACAGAAGCAATTCAATAATTCAAAACAATTTTTGGAAAATATTAATAAGAAAATAATTACAATACAACATTTATATATCATATATACAAAGAACAAATTATGTCAAAACTGTGATCATTATTTTATTGACAATGACACAAATACTAGATTTACCACAAATAGAGTTGCCAGTACTCTAGACTAACTATACCATCATGGAAAATCTCACAAGTGAGGTAGCCAGCAGACTAGCTGCATGTAATAAACATGAAAACTATACTTTCTGTCTAACAAAAAAAAAATTCATCATGGATGGCTGGTACACCTCATGGGTGAATTTGAGATCTATTTATTTTTATAAAAGACGCTAGGAACTTATGGAAAAGAGTGGGAGACCTATGCGCTACCGAGCACTCTATTTAGTTTAGTCCTCTCTGTGCCACTAAAATAAAAGACATTCAGGATGGGTCGCATATTTCATCGCAGAACTTTACGCGGTAAATGACTTATACGCAGATGTTCGTAAACATCATGCATTTAGTCAATTTAACTGAAAGCCTTCGACATTGTTAAACGACCTTTTTTCGTATGAAATTTAGTACTTTTGAGTATTCACAGTCTATTATCAAGAAAACTTATTTGACGTTTTATAAAAGATTCTATAAAATAGAAGGCAGACGGGGCGTGGAGAGAAATAAAATTTTATAATCCCTGGGAAAGATTTGAAAATGACCGGAGTCCAAAGGGGGTGAAGGGAGCTGTTTTATCTAGTACAAGATTGCGAGGCCTACGCCAAGGTAACAAGCGTAGTATGCCACTCAAAGAAGAATGATAAAATTCTAAGCTAAGACAGCACCGAGAGTCACTCCTCAATAGCATTCTGTATGCACTGCTAGTATTTCTACGCATTTTATTGCTACATTATAATGTCTTTACGCCTTGTATAATTATATGAATATAATGCGCATGTGGATAGTGTACGTAAGAGTCTGGTATTATGGGTAGTTTATAACTAAGCTACTAAGTAACTGGATCTCTAAATGAACCTGTCTTTCATCTAGATCACTAGACCATCAATGATCTATGGATCGTTAACAGAGGTAGAGAAATATTGGAACTTTGTTTTTTTTTTACTAATTCTTATGACAAATATTTGAAATTCAGGTACAAAGAGACACATTATTGTACTTTTTTTTTAATTTAAAGATTATGTTTCTTGTCACACATTATAATTTAAAAATATGTTTTCTGTGTTTATATATATGATTTTAAATTTTAATCAGTGTAAATAGCTAATTTAATTTCGGAGATAAATATATACTTTCATTACACAGGATTGAATACTAGAAAAACCATTAATTTATATTTATTTTCGCAAAATAATAATTTAAGTTTGTTTTTAGTCTAGATGAATGTGAAATAGTTAGGTATATTTTTAAACTCTGAGCTAAATAATAAAACAGAACATATCCGATTTAATTATAAAGTTAAAAAGTATATCCAAGAATTATATATCTTTGAATAAAATTGTCATGAAAATATTGAAACAAAAATAATAAGTTTCAAATACAAAATGTGTTCTATCAACGACGGAAATTTCTCCTAAGCTTGCACCCACTGTAATACCAACTGCAGCTTATTATTAAGTTAAGCTGTACAAAAACAAATTACGTTACAGTATCGAGTGTATCAAGGCCGTACGTACATAGAATTACAACTTAGTCTAATATTGAGCTTTTGTTCTACTTTAAATAATATTGCTGTGCATTTGTTTTATTATTATATGTAGCATGCATTTATATTATTATTTATTAATAATAATCTACATATTACCTAGATTAATCTGCATGTTGAACAAGATTACAGAGGACAGACAACTAAGATTATCCGCGGACTTATGTAGGTATATTTAATGTATTTGTTTTAATGTACTGTATATGGGACAAATGAGTTTAAGTAATATTATAGTAGTAGGTAGTATGTTTAATTTGTTGTACCGTATATGGTACATCATTAAGCGAAAGCTTTCATTTGCGTATAATAAATCATTAAATACCTATAGATAGAATATAAGAGAAACGTAAATAAATAAATCAATCAATTTTGAAATAAATAAACTTTTTTTAAATAATATTAATTTACTTCGGAACGTAAATGAAAATTTTGAAAACTCTAAAAAACAAATATTTTTATTTTCAAAAATAACTTTGTGGAAAGTCATTACTCAAGTTTATTATAATTTCAAAAAGTGTTTCTATTACATATATACCTATTTACTTAAAAATATACATAATAGTATGGGTACAAGTTTGTGTAAAAAAAAATAGTTTTTTGTTAGAATATTCAATATGTTTTAATTTTTTATTCAACGAGGAAGACAATGGTTTCTGACATTTTTTTTTATTTTTCGACCCTTAGGAAAAGAATTTCACCAACAATCATTTATCAACACCGAGCCATACGAAAAGTAAAGCAAAGTTAGTACAATCACATGTTTGGTTATATGGCAGGTGTTTATAAATTTCCATAGCATACAAGTATAATAAACAATTTATGAAAACATCCCTCTTCATAAAAATCTACATATAATATTAATTTCACATACCTGATTTCTGGAGACGAATCTACCAGCAGCCTGACACAATCCAAGCATCCTCTAGCTGCTGCATAGTGGAGCGCTAAGGCTCCATTGCGGGCTCGTTGTGGAGTTCGCCCGGGCGCCATAGTGGCCCCCACTCCAATTCCTCCGCAGGCCCTGCAAAACAATGAAAATTATTAATCAATCTAATATTTTGCGTAATTAATAATAAAATATGAATAACTATATTATATTTCTTTTCCATCTTTAAACGACCTTGTTGGGAACCCAGTGCAGAAGTTATTTGATTTATAGCGTAATATGGCCTCAACTAAAAGTGATTAGTTAAATTTTATACGCTGAAGAAAGACCCACATCACTGGGATATTTCAGGAGTAATAAACTCCTAATCATCCGCATATTTAAAAAAAAATCTATAGTATTCAAACCAAAATTAATTAAATGGTATGTTATTATTATTTATCATCATGAATGTCTTGTCTAACAAAGACACGAAGAGGACAACTTACAAGTTTATCAGTGCAATTAGTCTGCTGGCTGCTGTTACGGTATGTATATAGATATTGAAACACTGACCAAGTAATCAATAACCTTAAAATAAAGACCAACATACATTCGATTTAGATACAAAAATGTGGATTTTATACGTTGTAATTTTAATACAAAATGACCATTTCATTATTTTCCAAAATTGTGAAACAACACATTTGCAAACAGCTTTTCCATTATGCTAGTATAAATCGAAAACAATCGATATATTTATTATATAGCGCCTCTACCGACGGCCACTCACAACAGATGATCGGTCATCTACTTAATTTCTATGATAGGTACTCGCTATGTGTAATTGATAGTAAGCATTTGTGCACATCACTTGCATATCCGCATATTGGCTGAATAGTATTGTCTGCTATGACTCATGCACGTAGTTTAGTTACAAGTGAAATGCGCTAGACTAGACGGGAAGTAAGATTATGTTGTGAGAAAATTACGATAGATGGCGGTGAACAGTCTCGATGATTTATATTTCATGTGTGATTTTCTTTGCATGAATGAACTGATAATTCATACATAATTAAATGCAAGGCACTTATAAATGTACTAATTAAGAAAAAAAAATGTATTCTTTGGAGAAATATAATGTTGATTTTTAAAATTCTGGTAGGTATGTTTCATATAACTTGCTTCGTGTTGGTATATATTATTTCAAATACATTTTTTGTTACAAACGAAAATAATTTTGTATCATTCATAATATTTTTTTTATTTATTGAGAAATGCAAAACAGAAAAAACAAGGTGCATTATATTTGTAGCATGGTGTTTGTTAACTAGAAAATTATTTCAACAAAATTTAGGGTTTCTGTCTTGCTCACTAAAAATGGATCTAAATACAATTTACAATAGAATCAATAACGTACGTAGGTATTGTTGTCTTTTAAAAGGCATAGAACCTGAACTTTCGAGAATCACAAATAATAAAAATCAGTGTAGGAATTAATAGATCTACTACTACTATACCATCACGGCATATCCCACAAGTGGGGTAGCCAGCAGACCAGCTGCATATAAAACATGCAAGCTGTCTTCTCCGTGCCAATATAAAATTAAGACATTCAGGATGGGTGGCAAACCTCATCGCCGAATTTGAGATGTAAAATGTCTTATTTTTTCGAACACCTGCCTTTTACAGGACACTCGAAAACTTATGGAGAAGAGTGGGAGACCAATTCTTTACCGGGTGCTCCACGGGATTAGTCTCGGGATTAATAGATTACTAAATAATATCTACTTTTCTCGCTACAAAAAATACTATTTTTCAATATCCACTGTAACAAAATAGCCACATACTCACTTTCTCAATAAATTAACAAAAGAAATATAAGAATACCTGTTCATATAAGTTAAACAATAAAGGAAGAATTGAACAATACTGTGTTTAAAGAAAAACTTATATGAGGAAATTCATTCCATGTAAGTAATTAATAAATTGCATGTATTATATCACCCCGGTACAATATGACTACGAACAATGTTAACAGTAAAGGGAAATGGAGAAAATCAGTATATGTATTATAAAGACATATTATAATACTACTGATAATGTTTTTGTTTTAGTAGCGTAATATTCAACACGTTTCCTGGACAGCAAATATGAAATAAATAAAGGCATTTATTGATTCAAAGAATACACAACTATAGAAAGTATGACTCAATTGTATGAAATCTATTTTTATTGTATTGGTGCACAAGTAGTGTAATTCAAACAAATTGCGATAATTAAAATTAGCGCTTTGTTGTACTAGACTACTAGAGATACTTAAACACGAGAGAGACATTTTCTACTTCTTAGGTCATTATCATTCTTGAAAATGACTGACCGATAATAAATTTATACAATTTTCATCTTTTAAAATAAAAATGAAATGAAATTAAATATTCTAGGTAATTGAAAAAAACATAATAAAATAATTGGATAGTTTTTGTTTTCAAGTATTGCCCCGTAGTATGGCCGTGTCTTGTGTGCAACCAAACTGTTGTTGTGGAGAGATTTTCCACATGGGCAGTGCAGAGACATAAAAGTCAAGGTTTGTACAGAGTCGATCAAAACCTTATTAATCGTGATATCTTATGATTCCCAAATGGGTCTATGTGGTATTTTTCCACAGACTGCCTATTTCAAAATAAACTGTCTAAATTATTTTTTATAACTGAGTAAGATTTATGAAGAGAAAACGAATGTAAAAGGCCGATTTGGAATTCCATCCTCTCTACCTACTCACTCGGAAACCGGTGTAAGTGTATTTATGCATTTCATTGTGTTCGTAAATACCAATTTATTATTTCTCTTATATCCTGGTCCTCCAGGGCTGACCACTGCCCCGCCCGTGAAGACAATTTTGATTAATTAAATAAGCCGATAAATAGGAGTCCACCATTCCTAAGGTATCCGAGTGAGTCGGGTCTCTCTTCTCTCATATCTTTCTATAGATTTATTATTCTACTAATAGGCAAATGCACGTAGGTACATAATAAAAAAATCAATTATTCAGAATAACATAAAAATCATTCATTTACACTGAAATAACAGTAAAGCGATATTAATTATTAGTTATACAACGAAGGCAGATGATTTTTTTTATATTACATTTCTATTCCACGTAAAAGTGTATGAGTATTATGATGTATTGTATTTCTACTTTTATAGGCATTATTATTATTATGTTTTATTAACAATTTTATATATATTTTTTATTCAGCTCTCGTCATAGTTCAACGATCTACCGATGATAATTACATAATAATAAAATTCTAGTTTCATACAATAGATATTACGATTAAGGCACTATTGATTCATGGTGGTATGCCTTATAAGTGGGAACCCAGGGAGGTCTAGAAAATAGTAGGAAAATAGGCAAAATGGCAAATTTATAAAAATGGGAAACCGCCCTCTCCCGTAGAATTCAGACTATATGTAAGGTGGATCTAAAATTGTTATACGAAAACGAGAAATTCAAATGTTTATTCACTTAAAATATTCTACGCCTTTACTTCATAGTAGATACATTAAATACAGTATTTTAAAATGACTTTTAATAAATTCCTGTGACAACGACATCAGAGTGAAGAGAATGTCGTGAAAAGAGGTGACGCGATTGGCACAGAGATGCTCTGAATGGAGGAGGCTGGTTTCTGCCCTGTGCTCCCGGAGGGAGGAGCATTGAGGTCGATGATGATGATAAATTAGATATTTGTTTTTACTTAAAAAAAAATAGCAGAGCTCTTGTTTTGAAAGTTTTTTTTTTTGAAAGATTTTTTTTTTTGAATGATTTAAAGAAAGAAAAAGAAAGAAAGAAAGATACTTTTAGAATATCGTGAAACGTCTCAAATTTCTATAACAAATTGAAAATCTGGCGACGGCAGGGTGGAAATTACAAATACCTGTTATTTAGTTGGAACATATCGCCCTCTTCTATAAACACGCCCATTTGTGCAAATTTTTTTTAATATATTATCTACCATGCCATGTTGTAATCCTATTCCTTCTTATTATTTTTGTTTCTACCAACAATATGGAAAAATTAAGATTCAACTGGTACATTATTTATTCCACATTTTGCAATACATGATATAAAGAGACTTAACATAATTTACGTACATTGTATAATCAGGCATAGTTAGTATATTATATTCATAGTTTGACCGTGCATAATTTTATAATAATAATAATATACATACCTATGAAAACAGAAAATATTCAGCGAAACCCATGACAAATCCCATGAACGTTACTATGTGCATACATACATTGGTATTATTACAGTTCAACATTATTGTGTCAATTTTAATATGCCTTAATGAGTAGGAACTTTCATTGTAATGTCAACTTTACTACTGTGAGAATAAATTCGTTAGATTGGTTTACATAAAATCAATTAATAGTAATTTCTTATTACTCTACAATTTTTAATACATCCTTCTTTCAGTTTTATATGCTGCTGGTTCGCTTGCTAGCCCACTTGTAGGAAATATTGTGATGTTATGAATGAATGAACTCTTTTAATGTGTATTACTCTACTTTCCACGGATAGAAGGAATTTCAATTCTATTTAACTTTTAAAAATTGCCTAATCATCATCACTAACTACCAGATTTTCTCACAAACTATCTTTCTAGCAGATAAGTAGATAGTCTGTAGTATAGACGTGATCAGTAAACTGATGACAGATAAATAATAATAATAAACGGAGAGTATTTAGAGCGCCACCTTTGTGCCATAGCACCCCGAGGACGCTGTACACGATATTGTTTTATCTTCAACAAAGTTGTCTGTGTCAAGAATTTAAATTTAAATACAAGATCATTATAACATATTACACATTATCTCAGATACGTAATAATATGTATCCGCATCAGAAATAAAAATAAAATAATGCAATAAACAAAACAGTCACAGTTGATACAAAAATTTGAAGAAGTACGATAGATAAAGACTTCGAATCCTTCTGCTGCCGCCCAACTCCACTACTTTCTCTACACGATTAGAGGAAAACCCTCTTATTTTTATTTCCCGTTTCCCGGGAAAAAAACGAATCCTTTCCCGGGAAAAAATACAAATTATTAGTCATGCAGATTGCCATACCGATACCGAAATCTTTGTTAAGTTAACTGTAATAGTCGTGATAAACTTGTAGAAGCTGACGAATATTTTGATATGAAAATATGAAAAATAATATTAATTACCAATATAAGTGTTATACTTTAAAAAAAAACTTAATTATAGCTTCAATGTATTCGTTTGAAAGAAGCATAATTATTCTAAATATAATTCGAAATCGGAGGTGTGTTTGGCCGACAATGTATAAGAATCCTACAATTTTTCATGTTTATTTTTTCATATTTCGAAAAGTTAGATAGTTCTTAAAAATATTAGTGCAGCCAACTGTCATTTTTTTTGTTTTATTCATGGATATTAACCGATATAAAAAATCTTTTTTTGTCGAAATTTCTCATTTTTTAAAGTCAAAAATCTTTAAAAAGCTTTGCCAAAATCCATAACATTTTTTTGCTTGATAGGATGATCAAAAATTAAAAATTTATATATTTTGTAAACAATTTTTATTTTGATATAACATAGAGTATCTAAATAAATCTCGTCAGTCAGCTATTTAGTTTTTTTTAAGCAAATTACTTATATTGGTAACAAAAATTCGATTTTTTTTTTATCAAATCAAAATGTTTGCAAGGGTCAACAAGTTATGTGAGTTTTTATACCAAATTTGTTGAAAATTGAATATTTATAAATATAATAATGAATTTCCCGGGATACCCGGGAAATTCATTTTAAAATTTCCCGTTTCCCGGGAACAAAAATAATCCGGGAAAAGATACCCTCTAGACACGATCATATTGTCTACTGTAAAGGTCTTTTTGCACTAACTTCAAACACACGTTCAGTTACAGGTTCTGAAATACTATTTTTTATAAACGAAATTAAAAACATATTATGTTGTTAAGACATAATATGTTTAATAACATAATATGTCTTAACATAAGTGTTTAATTGTCGAGAGAGACGTCTTTCCTCTTGTAAAGACATTATCATTACCGCCCTTACTAATCCGATTGACTTTATCCTGACAAGACGAAAGACCTCTCTCTCGGCAATAATTAAACATTTTTTTTAATGTGTCAATTTCATCAATCGAGATTAAAAGAGATTCTATAGAGAAATTTGAAATAATTTACCGAAAAAGTGATCCTTCGTTTCATTAAAAAGTCATTTACTCTTCGATGTATCTTCTCACAAGTCATTTGCTTTGATAACATGCATGTAAAACGTTTATTAATCTCACTTTTATCTGAGTAAATACGGCCACGTGTCAATAGGTACACGATATTTACACTGATTACACAAATGGACAAGCAATGATAGTTATTTTTTTTTATGTAGTGTTATGTTTTTCTATAAATAACATGTATTTTACTGTAAATTCGAATGATTAATCAATACAAAAACATAATATTTTGTACTCTTATAGGTTCATCTTTGTTCCACTCAGAGCTAGCGTGAGTATAATAATATGAATAATTTCATACTCGGTCAGAAGTTACGTTACTTGAGAATCAGTTCAATAGTTTTTGTGTTTACGCTGTGAAATTCTATTTTTAATTTAATTTATTCTACTACTACTATACCGTCATGGCATATCCCACAAGTGAAGTAGCCAGCAGACCAGCTGGTTGTAATAAGCATAAAAGCTGCACTCCGTGCAAACAAAAAATAAGACATTCATGATGCCTTAAGTTTTTTTTACACTTATGGCATAGCATCCAACAAGGATGATTTGTGCCAAAAACAATAGGTGAAAAGTTTTGGATTTGAAAAATCTTACTAAGTGGAAATATAACAGTGTTATTGTATTTAATTTTAAATTTATTTTTTAAATGACACGTGGCAAAACTCCCCTTTCACGACACAAGCTTTTGGCTTACTGTGAAAGCTGATGTATAAGGTTGTATTTTGGTTTATAACAAAAACCTAGATATGTTTAAAAAAAAATATCTGAGAATGTTATAATGTTATTACTATATATTATGTTTTTATTATTACCTACCTGGTTAATCTTATTGATAAATAAAAAGCACGTAATTTTTTTTTAATTTGATTGTCGTTTTTTTTTTATAAAAAAAAAATTATATACATCTCCAAACTGTTTTACAGTAAAAAGGTAGCATGATTTGTACCTGAAATCTCTCAATTGAATATCTAAGATTCTACCATCAAAATTTCGATAATTTCTTAAAAGATATATTTTCTTATCTCGTAAAAACAATAATATTATTTTGAAGTAATATTTGAATCGATACTTTCTTCTAGGACTATTTGTATATAATACTATGACGACATCTCCCGCAAGCGGAAGCAGCCAATAAACTCGCGTGTAGTAAATATATAAATCTTCCGCAATGCCGCTGAAAAATTATTTGAATCTGTTGAAATGAATAACCTCTATTTATAAAAATTATCTAGAGTTTGTGTGGTCACAATGTGAAAAGACATTTAAAACATATTTGATAATAACAAAAACACTCTTTACTTTTCACTATTGATTTATTACTCGAGTAGTTTCGTCAAGTTTGCTTGACAGTTTTAAGAGAACTATTTATAACCTGCACTAGACCCTTTTAAACTCAAGCCGGCTTTCAAGAGATTCCGCTCTCATCATAAAAGCCTAATATAAAATGCATCATGATCTTCTTCCAAGATCCACCCAACGACAACATTGTTTGATTATATAAACGTGATAAAAATAAATAATATTATAAATATAATTAAATTTTACTATCAATATAGCGAAATCTGATAGCACATGTTATAGTTTATTATATTCATTTACGCACTCTACAGTATTAATGTTCATAACGGTAGTTCGCATAACGATAATTTATTATTAATATAATTATTATGCAGATTCATACATAAATCTTGTTTTTAAATAATGGAAATATTTTTATAAGTTTTTTTATTATTCTCTAAGTATATAGAAGCATTTTATAGTCTGTACATAACAGCATTTAATTGCATGAATTATGCACTCTTTTTAATGTTTTACTAGCAGCTTTAAGGCTACACCTAATGCGAATAATTTGAATAGGTAAATTAAACAATGTTTTACAGATGATCGTACTTTTTAAAAAAGTATATTTTATCAAAATCTAACTACATTTACAGCTCAAACAAGATTTGATGGTATATCAAGTTAATATGTACAACATATATTATTTCAACCATACTGAACTTATTCGTAAGCATCAAGACACTTTTGGGTCTTTAAAAAACAACGCTTACACAGTATTGTAAAAAAAAGAAGTCTCATAAAATAAACCCAAGATATAGGTACTCAAAGTAAGCACCGTTCTTGGGTTGCGATTGCGCAATACTTTTTATTTGTTTCGTCTTGTTTCAGAGTTCTGTAATTGCTCATGTTCTATATAGCTCGATAAAGTTTATCATTATTATTTTACGAGACCTTTCCACTCGTTCACAACTAATTTCATGGAAAAACAATAAACTAAATAAATTGTTTGCATTCTAACCTGTTATCTACGTAATAATCTTAAATAAAAACTTATTTTAATCCATACCTTTTATTTCCAGTATACACATCCAACGAATCCTTCCAATTTCCATGGCATTTTGCCATCACATCATTCCTTGCTTCGTTTACGTCGAATAAAACTTTACCTTCTAAAATCTTTGCATATTGTGGTTTAACAAAAGATGGCGCTTTCAGAACGTTTGATGACTTTATTACAATTTTATCAGAATTTCTAGGAAATTGTCTTGCAGGAATATTTACACCTATGTAACTCTCAGAAGTGACTTGTTTGATTTGAGCACAGTTTGTGGGTTTTCTTCTTATGTACCTCTTCATTCTCAAAGACAACATAAAACGGATCCTAATATGTCTTTTGATATTCCTATCATATCTCAATTGCTCTTTGATTATTTTACTTTCTATTCTTCTCAATTTTTTTGACGAACCAATTCTCTTTCTTCTTATTTTCTTTTTGAGCAATTTAACATTTTCAGCATAATTGTACTTTTTTACAGCTTTACGAAGCTCCACAGGGTCAGAATAGATTGGTTCGATCGAATCTAAATTTTCATTTTCAAAATTGTGCTTCCAGTGACGACTCAATGACCAATTTCCGTCACTTGTCGAATAGCTAACTTTTGAATCTTTACCTAGTGAAAGTTTTTCAGAATTTTCTCCAACTTTATATTTGTAATTTGTTCGAAATGAATAAGCATATTCTTGCCTTCTTAAACTATTGTTAATTTCTCTATTATTTGTTTGTTCTGTTCTAGTATTTGTTTGTTTTTCAATACTTGTAATTGTTTGATATTCTACATTTGTTTTATCTGGTTGTTTGAATTTGTTAATTTTAGCGCCAAACAGTCTCTCTTTCAACACTTTCACCGCTATATTACAGTGTTGCCTTCTCAAAAAGTGTTTCCTTTCTTTTTCTTTCTCCATTTCTTTTCTAATTTGTTCTTCTGTCATCGGAGACCAATCTCCAGCTTCTGAACAGCAACATATCTCTTTGACAAATTGGACCACAGCGGTACAGTATGACATCGCATCCTTTGCCATTATAAGTCATGAAATTAACCATCCCATTCATTCGCACTTTCTATTCATAGTACCTACACCATCATGAAATTTAAAATGAAAATTAAATGTTTAGTTTTAAAAATCACACTGCAATATATTGATTGTTACATTATGTTCACATGATTCAGACACAAAATCTTATCTACTTCCAGAACGAGGAATAAAATCACTGATATTTAAGTTAATCATAACACAATCAATAATTCAGATTTGAACTTTTTGAAACTTGACACTTAGTTTTAATAATTTGAATAGATAATTCATTAATCTTGTAATCATCCAATGAAGATCAATGTATTATTTAATTGCAATACATAATAACAAGATAATAAAAGTGAATTATTAATAACATACATATTAGCATAATAACTTCACTGTCAAAAACTTATGCATAAATTTTACTCAGGTAAAGTCGAATTTTCTGGATTCAAATCGGCTGTTTATCACTAAAATTCACGTTGGATTTATGGATTTTTTATTAGTTACATTAATCTTTCACTTTTCAATATAAATCACAGTCACAAATTGATAAACAAACTGAACGATCCACCGTAATCACACACGACAATGTACTGAAAGAAGAAGCTTATACGATATAGCATAGCGTACGAGCGTGTACGTGTATACTATTAAAATGAAATGGTTAAAAAACGCATAGCATTAACCATGTAATCATAACAACACAACATTGTTTTGAAGAGATTATTAGTGAATAAAAATTATAAAGAAAAACAACACGAACGTTATTATTATTTTATTATTAACATTCTCAACGTAATCAATATTGAAGCTTAGCACGGAATTTAGTTCACAAAGTATAACGAACGAACTAAAAAGGTATTAATATTTCTTATAATTATTATGTTAAAAATTACAACACAACATTTCTATTATTGGGTATTATTTTTATTCGTCTTTAGCGTGATTACATATTTAATTCGTTTATGTTGTTTTGATAATGTTTCGATTGTAACGACGACGATCATCTCATGTCAGTTTAATGTTATCAGTCTGAGTATAAGTTTAATACTAGTTACAGTATGAACGAACAACAACGATATCGGGTGCAAATATTATAGTTAATAATAATAGTGCCGACTACATATTATTATTATTATTAAACGAACAAAATAATAATAATAATAAAACATGGTAAAAATGGAAAGTTGTTGGGTTTTATTTAACTTGGCAATAATATCGATTTATATTTTATTTTATGAGTGAATGTGAGTGTTGTATCTTTATATGTATGCATGGCAATTTTTTGTTAGTAAAGATGTAAATTTATTTTGGGCATGATATTTGGACATTGGATATTGATTGGATTGGATTTTTCTCAGAACATTCTCAGAACTGACGTATCGGCAGAAAAGAAAAAGCAGAAAGATGAAAATAATATATTGCTCTCCACAGCTATCGTGATTGTGTTGAATAATTGGATATCTCTAAGAATTCAGGAAAGAATGTTTTTTTATTTTTTTCTGTTCAATTCCTTATCCTTCAGCCCTAGTGGTTACTTTATCCTAGCATGCCTCATCTTCCAGACAGAAGTCAAATTTATACGAATATATTTACATGAAATAGAATCTCTCCCACTTTTTTTCTTAATATTCAAGTGTCCTACTAAAATAGACATAGTTAGGTATGCGTAAAATATCACATACTAAAATTAGTTCATATTTTTTTGGCACAGAGAGGATATTCGGCATGTTTATTACACGTAGATTGTCCATTGGCTACCACACTTGTGGGAATGCCGTGACGCTATAGTAGTTATAGTAGAAAATAATAAATTTAGTTCAATGCCTCAATTTCATTCGAAATTCACCCATCCGAAATTTCATTTTTTTATGAAACTGTATTTGTTTATTACATATAGTTAGTTTTTTAACTGCCTCATTTGTGGCAGGTAACGTAATAGTATAGATATAATCATCATCAATGGAACACAATATTCAAATATTTCCGTAGAAGCCTCGAATAACTAGCTAGTAAAAAATTAAAATAACATCCACATATTATTTTGATACATCAACAACGAATCAGCTCGCTTAATACTATACAAACATTTCTTCTTCCACATAATATAAAAATATAGATTATGTACATTGTTATTACCGGCCACAGTAATAGAGTAATAACACTTCTCTTCCGAAATAAATTTACATGCGAGGTACGAATCAACACGGTTATAAACATGTTATTATAGTAACTCATACGACATTAATAAAGCTCCATAAAACCATATGTGACTATTTCACAGTGAAGCATGGGATCGGTGATCACGTACACTAAATTAGCAGTCAGCATGATCTAAAATTATCTAAAACTATCCTTACATGTTTCATTTTTTGTATTATCAGTACTCAAAAAAAAAACTGAACATATTGTGCGCTGGAGCAGGAAGAAAAGACGGTTGTGAAGGGACCATGTGAATCGCATGAATAGCGATAGAATAACCCACATCGTCGCGAACGAGACACCACTAGGTCAAAAACTGTCAAGAAGGCCACCTAAAAAATGGCTGGTCTTCAGCGTCGCAAAAGGTGACAAATGATCAATGATCTACAAACCGAACAAACGGATCAATGATCTACTACAAGCAAAAGAAGAAAAAAAAGTACTTACTCATAAATATCGAGCATAGCTCTCAATTAATATTTTCTGAGACATGTTTAAATATTCTTGATGGTGTATCATCAAATATGCCATCCATTACTATTTATATCTCCTTTTTTATTGTACGAAAAAGACGATCAGTGTGTTTATTAAGTGCATTTAATCCACTGCCTACCTCACATGTTAAAGATACAGTAATAGTAAAGATAGATTGATTCGAGATGGAGGATAAGTAAGATAAGTAAGATAAGTCAGATAAGATAAGTCATTGCTGAATTAAGATGTTTTTCACGTCTTTTGCACGACCCGTAAAAATTTAAACAGAATATATTGGAAGACTTCTCGGGACTCGACTCCACTTGATCAATATTAAAAAATCCTGAAATATACATAACTAAGAAATCTGATAAAGATGTGTTTTCGAGGCCTTAACTCGATGAACTGTCAATTTAATGTACCTGACCTCGAATTTAAACGATCGACCAGTGAAATTTTATTTTGTCCGTAAATTTCATATACTTCATTGTAACATAATGGTGTTGTACTGTAAAGTGGATCATTTCTTGAATATAAATACTAGACGCAAGTACTGATTCAACTTGAAAATGGCCAAGAACGCCCATCGAAACGCAAGATAGAAAAAATGCAATTATTCATAAAATAACCAGCTCACAAAAAAATGTGCGTAAGATACATGACTATAGGGGCCATAAATTTACCATAGTATTTTTGTGGGTTAGTCATATTCTGCATATCTTTTTACAAATAGTTAAACTTGTCTTCCGATCTTCAGGCTATGTATGAATAAAATTCAATAAACAAATTTCTTTTAGCTGTCAAATACAAATACATGTATTTAATCTTATAGTTTATTAAAAAACATTAGTAAAAACATTTGTTTTACTTTATTTTTATATTATGCAAAGTATTCTTAAGTTTCTTTATGAGCTGAACAAATGTCATTTCTCACCAATGTGGGGATACACAACATAATACATATTTTTTTTAAGAGAAACTACGTATTTCTGCTATACTTTACCATTTTATCGTTTTATGTCAATTTTTAAGAAAAATAATTATAGTTTTAAGACAAAAGAAGTGGGTTTAAGAAAGTCTTGTCTCATAACCGTTTTGCATACAAATATTTTAAGATTTCATTTCAAATCGTTAATAAGTTCGTCGGTAGCCTGGAGGTAGAGTCTCGGCCTCGTGAACAGGGGGTCCGTGGTTCGATCCCAGGTGCCGGCAGACTCCCCTTTCACGACACAAGCTTTTAGCTTACTGTGAAAGGTGTATAAGGTTGTATTTGGGTTTATAACAAAACCCAGATACTCGTATATCTTTTTATATAAAAAAAAAAATCACCACAATTCTGGTTTCAAAGTGATTTGCATGCATTCAACTTTTCCTCAAAAGTTTTTTTATCCGAACTTGTCAGAGACTTTATGCATGTAAATAACATATTATTTATGATCATGCATTTATGTCCACTACTTGATGAGAGCGTCGCTTTCCAAGTGGCATCAACATTTTCGCTTTCTTCCAAATATAACTGTTAAAATTATTACTGGTCTCAAGTGTCTACACATCAAAAGACGTCAAGTTTCTACTAGTTCAGCATTTGTTTAAATAAAAATAAAATATTTTATTATAAAAATCTTTTATAAAACGAGTAATCAATCGCAATATTTGCATAGCTTAAACAATATTTATTTTCATATTTCATGTATCAGCACATAAACCTAAATTTAATAAAGAAATTATAATTTTAATAATACATGTTCTGCGATCGTTAATCTCAATAACATCTACCATAAATTTTTTAAATCGATGTGTGTACCTACAAATGTTAATAACTTCATCAAGTCGCGAAATTAACTTACGAAGATATCAACGCGTTAAGAATATAATATTCAACAGAAACAACATACGAAGATATCAACGCGTTTAGAATATATTATTCATTCAACAAAAACAAGTTTGTGATGCAAATAAAAACTGCAAGCTCTAAATCAAAATGTTGATCGACTGCATAAATAATATTGGTTATCTACGGAAACCCGGAAATGGAATAATTCTCTTTTCTGTCAGCTTTCACCCTTTTCAGCAAACGGATAGCCGCTCAGGCTTTCCACTGGGGTTGGCCCACGAGTAAATACGTTTGGCTTAGAAAAGCGGATAAATAGAAGTCCCTAAATTTTTAAGATATTCAGGTATGGGAGGTGGTCTTCGATTTTGATGAAATTTTGTGTGCTTATCGGGTAGGTCTGAGAATCGGCCAACACATATTTTTCAAACCCCTAAAAGTTAAGGATGGTCCAACCCGATTTTGTTTTGGACAATTTTTTTTTATTATTTTGAGGCATTAAAAAATACATACAGGCCTAAATTTTCAACATTCCACCATCAACCCCTGTTTTTTAATAGCGATATTAGTAATTCAACCATTTTCAACTTCGGTCGATATATAACGTATATGGCAAATAAATAATGTACCTATATGGCAAAACAATATTTTCCGGGTCAGATAGTAATCAATAAAATGACATGTAATTTGTAAAAAATATAATAAGTTCGAATGGTTTTTTTCAGGGTGGAGTCTTTAAAGCTAATTATCTCGAATCCATTCTTGACAACGTGGAAAAAGATGTTCGTGAAACATCCCAGAGAAAAATGTGGTAAATTCCCTTGAACAAACGATACGTTTAAAAAAATAATTATCATGTTCTATTAAGCAGAAATGAGGTACATGGTACGTATTCATATTATGAATGTTTTTATTCCTTTTTTTTAACGGAAAAAAATTTCCGTCAAGTGCAGTTATCTGCTGACTACCAAATTAAGGTGTCGTGATGGTAAAGCTAGATAAATATTTTTAAGACTAATACGGTTTTGTAAACATTGGTCAAATTATTTTATGACCATACGATATGACCGTTACGATTATATTGATTGATGTTATGTGATGATAAAAACTAATTGGATTTTAAATTTTATCGTTATCATAAAAGTGTTTGTATTACGTTACTGATGGTTTGAAAATTATTACTATTATAAAAATAATTCATTAAATTTGTTCGAGTTCTTAATATTAACGTTAGGAAAATATATCTCTACATAACTTCTCGTTTAAGAATGAAATAATGGATAATTTTTCTTTAACCACTTGTTCATTTGTCATGAATTTTCACGATTGTAAACCTGTCAGATACTTTTTAAAAAAATATAACTTTTTTAAAAATTATGTCCGTTTTTGAAAATTATTAATAATGAACGATAATCTACCTTACTTCATCATTGAAGAGAGACCCACCTCCACCCGGATATCTCAGGAGTTGTGAACTCCTATTTATCCGCATAATTAAACTAAATTTGTCCTCACGGGCGGGCCATTGGGCAGGCCTGAAGGGCCAACCGGCCAAAACCGCCATCGTGGGAATCTTTTAAGTAACACTCTCTCTTCAATGTCCCTTTTGAAAGATGTTTATTTCATAAAATATAAAATAATAACAATTTAGTAAAAAATATATAGAACAGGAAAAGAATAACACAAGTAATAAAACAGAAATAATATCGAATAAATAAATTATGTATATAAATTGGTAGTGGCAGAAGGCCGAGGTGAGGTGTCCAGAAACGTGTTAATTTGCGTTCCGAGGGCACGAGCCCGAGAGCCACCAGTGCCTGAATGGTGTGAAAACATTAAACCCTCCCAAAAGGGACATACCTCCCAAACCTACTCTCCCCCAGTCCTTATTTCATCAATTAAAAAATCATTTTAGAGACACATATTATGATAACTTCCCAGAAGCATTGGTTATAAACAGCGGGTCAAATTACATGTACACATCAGCTGTTAGCGTGTAATTGAGTTACTCTAGCGAGATGATTCGAATATTAAAATTGAAATGAACATGTTTTTCATTGTTCAAATAATTATGTAGATATAAATATACGTATTTATTAAATCTGACAGTTGATTCACATTCAAAATAAAATAATTCTCACAAACACGGAAAATCTACTGCAGATTACAGTATTATCTATTATAGTATTCACCGTAAGCCAGAGCTTATGGGAAATACTGTATTAATTTATAAAGTTGGAAAAACATCAACTCAAGTTATATAAACACTACCTGAATGACGTTTATGGTCACTGCACATGTTTATAGGTTTGATCTATATAAATAAAAATGAGTTCACCATGTATGTTCCGGGTTCCCCCATAACTTGAGAACGGCTGAACCGAAATTGGCTGATTCTTTTTTGTTGTGTTTGTAACTATCAGAAGACTAAGAAGGAAAATTCGGAAATTTGGATTGTATTTTTGTATGAAAATGACGTTTGTATGACAGTTCCGCTGTCACGTGTTGGCATAACAATTTTTTTTTAATAAATGTTTCATCCACCATGGACAATTTTTTTGTTGTTGTGTTCAAAAAAACAATATGGATAATTATACAAAATCAACGATGAAGTTTTTTCAGAGATTGCCTATTTATAGAATATTTTTTGTATACATTTTCAAATTAAAATCGATATCCATACAATTTAACATCTGTGGTTTTGAAATTTCAATTTTGAAAAAATCATGAAAAGAATTTTTATAAATTTAAAATGAATAGGAATAACAAATCTGAGTTGAATATAATTGTTCAACATAAATGAATTTTATTTTTTACACTGTACTATGACACACTTGGACAATTATGGGAGTTTGTAAAGATATTAAAAATAATATATATCATTCATTGATTGTAAGGCGGTACGAAGTTCGCTGGGTCAGCTAGTATAGAATAATATATAACTTTTCATGATTTAATAAAGCTTTGCTTGTTGATTTTGTTATTTGTCTACATACATTCTGGTTGTTGTATATTATACAAGTTTTGTGTAAACATCTACGTGAAGATTTTATGTAGTTCCGTAAAAAGTAAATTAATTAATATATATAATATAAGGAAAATAAATGATCATGATAATATGTGAATGATGGCAAATGAAAACATAATGATTTCTCCATATATCATCGATACATAATACTTAGTCCATCGCATCAACATTTCCTATACAAGTTTATTCGCAATATCGATGTTACCAACTTATATAAGTGTAAACTGTTTTCCTTTACTCTGTTGATACCTAATATCGAGATGTTTATAACCAGATATTACGTAAATTCGCATTGATTTCTTCGAACATTGAATCTGAGAAACTATATTACACAATGCACCTTCTCTTTTTTTGACATCAAAATCATAACTGTAAAGGATTATCTGTTGTAAAGTTAGTAATTTTAATTTCAATTAGATAAAAAATAAAAATATTATTGAAAAATACTACTGTTTAATTTCCACTGCGTTAGGTTAATAGTAACTGGACGTTTTCGCCCTTGCTTGTAGACATCTTCAGAGAAACTGATATGATGACAGTTTCCCTGAAGATGCCTTCAAGCACAGTCGAAAACTTTCGGATTTAATGTCTAACATAGTGGAAACTAAACAGTGTTTTTTTTATTTACTTAATTAAAATTAAAAATGGATTTCCACAGTATTAACAAAAAAAACTCTTGAATTAATAATTTTAATGGAAATATTGAAAGAAAGTCTCCCACTATTTTCCGTCAGTTTTCGAATGTCCTGTAAAAGGTATCTTAAATTCAGCGATAAGCTACCCATCCTGAATGTCTGATTTATTGTTGGTACGTTGAACACAGTTTGCATGTTTTTTACATGCGGCTAGTCTTTTGGGTACCCCACATGTGGAATATTCTCCTCTCGAGGTAGTATTTCTCGCTTCTTTGAGACATTAAATTCTCTTTTTGCATGTGTGTATCGTCAAGGAGATAGATATTTCTAGGTACGGCTTGAAGTTTGTGAAGGTGTTATATAAAACAGAATTAAATAATCACTATCATCGGTACCTTTACATCACCAAAACTGTAATTCAAACTCTTCGAAAAATATTTTATAAAAAAATGTACGCAATTACAAGCATGTGATAAAAATTTAAACAAAATTAACGCATTATTTCTAATATTCAAATAACATAATATTTTGAAATAGTTATAGATAATGATAAAAATAATATAATCACTTAATACTTTTCATAAAAATTTTGAACTAATTACAACGCATATGGATGTTTTGACAAGAATAAATAACCGTAATTATTTTTAACATCACTAAATGTTTCTCATAATTCTACAAACACGCGGCTGTACATCAAGTACATAGTAGTTGCAATTGTAATTACGATTATTGTTAAAGCCCGTTCATCCAAACGAGATTTTTTATATGAAATAACTCCAATAAAAGTGAAATTATTCATTCGATATATTATATTTATTCATTTATTTCTTGCGATAGACACTAGACCGTCTTAGTTTGATGTCTTCTCGATGGTATAATATATTTATACAACTCAATATATAAATATATTACCAGTGCCGATTCGAGAAAATTCAATGGACGATCCTAAGCTTCTTTCTTTAATTAGGTAATTTAAAACAAGTGTTTCTAAACAAGTGTCGGTGGATGGCGCCCGTAGTGGCTGCCTGAAACCTCTGACGTCTCACTTTTAAAAATTAAAATATTATCTAATAATGATTCAAAATAACAAAATTTTAATACAGTGTTCTTAGTTTCAATAGTTTTATAAAGATAATTGTTTTTTGAGTGTTAAATTACTTTCAAACTAATTAAAAATTACAAATTTAAAACAAATGAACTAGTGGATAAAATTTGTGACAAATAATAATACCTACTATTAGAACTCACATAATTGTTTCATATTTCAAATTTGTGACAATTAGAAATGCATTAAGTTTTTTTTAATAATTAAATTAAATTTATAAAATATATTAAAATTTGATCATAACAATAAATAAATTAAAAAAAAAAAACTGAAAATGCGCCCTTGCGGTGGTTTGTACCACAAAACGGCGCTCAATAAATTGTCCAGATTATTATTATTATTATTATTCTATCTACTATAAGTTATTGATCACGAGAGAGACGTCTTTCGATTTATCAGGCCATTATCAATCTCTCTCTTCTTTCTTTAATTTTTATGCTACCTAGACAAATAACCAAAAAATATGTCACCCACATGAGTTTTTATGTTAGATCCTAAAATTTTCAAAGACGGGAAGTTTGAATTATAGAGAAAATTGTGTTTTCCTTTTTGCTACAAATCTACGTTTTAAATTTTTAAAATAATAGTATAAGAACGTTGAAATTAAGAGAAGAATATGAATTTTTGAATTATTTGTCAAAGCTTGGAAATATATTTGCATATTTAATTATCTCACTGACCTACATAAATCGTGGTTACATGGAAGTGAGATCACTAATATAATGATTATCTCGACACTGTATACAGATGATGTACAAATAACTGAAATAAATAAATTTATTTGCCTTGTAAAATAAATTTTCAATACCTTAAAAGCTTTCCTCAGAAACAAACCCCTTTGAAAAAAAATATTTAATTGAAACATATATGTAGTGAAAACCAATTTATTATGACCGTTGCAACTCAAATATTGACTCACTTCTTCAGTACTAAATCATGTTCACTTCGAACGTTTTGAACTTTCACTCGCCATTTTTCGTAATCTCACAGCACTCTGAGCAACTGCCTATAGCTTAAAACAGATGCACCGACTCTGGTTCTGCATGTAATACAAGTAGGAACTTTATGCTGCTTACTAAATCTTTCTTTATAAGTGGAGAAATTTATCGATCAACTTTAGCTTAAATCAACAAATCATTATCGATTACTGAAGTTTAGTGAACTGTCACAGTATGATAAGATCGTTAATTTCGCAATATAATTATTATAATTATTAACGATTTAATATGATTGATTTAATTTACTCATAAATATTTTCCCTGTCTACTGATCAATTAAAAATAAGAAAAGTTTTTATGAAAAAAATATTCTTTTTCATATTCATATCTCTCAAAAAAAAATTTTCTCTCCTCCCATGGTCTACCGTTCAAGTCCCAAAATAATATACATACATTTAGTCTCCTGGCTTCCCCATCTGTGCGAGATGCTGTAAAAGTGAAAAAGTTTATCAGAAGCAGTAGCAGTGAATTGATCATATGTACATCCTCTCTACGCCATAAAAAAATATTTAAAATTTGTGACAAAAGTGAATTGAATTACGATAAATAACCATATCACACTAGTATTACTTCATCGGTGACAATAACATCATTACATTTTTATTATGGCAATCATATAATGTAATTAATATATAATTACGTATTTTATTGTACATGCAGGTGTATCTATAAGAACATAATAATATTATGTTTAATGTTAATAGTGAATGCAGGTATTGTCTATACCATTTTTATAATAAAATAGACATATCGTTATGTTTATTTTATATCTATTAAGTTAATTGATATGCAAAATCTATGTACTTAGGAATAGCAGTATTTAAGTATGTTACATTATATTTTGTTTTAATTATAATCAATTCAAAACACGCAAAGAGTGAAATGACTTACTCGTTGTGGTCACCACGTTATGATTTGTTTGGAGAAAGATGGAAGCTTTACTATATTTTCTATTTTTACTATAACATTATATGTTATTTTTAGATATGAAACAGAATAAACATAGGACTACAACCCATGAAGATTTAAGGATATCATCCTTTTTGTAATATCAAACACCATAATTTTAATCTTGCTTTTGTTAATATTTCTGTTTTCGTGACATCACATATTGAACAAAATTTACGTTCATATTATTTGACCATTCTCTACTAAGATATTTTTCTACGAATTTTGTACTAAATTTGCAAATTTTGAATAAAAGATATTTATTTAAGAGTAAGACAGCATTAAAAAACTCTTCTTTTAGTTTTCACAATGCATCCATACTTTGTAACTCATACAAAATCACGCAGGGCACGCTTAAATTGGATGGGAGAGAGAGAGAAGATGAAATTCAAAAAACCATTTGTTTTTAAAAATTAAAACCCGGAAAGTGTTCTGTGTAGGTCACGTACTCAGAGGAAAAAAAGTACAAGCTACTGAAACTGATCATCAAGAGCAAGATTTAGGGTCGGAGAGGCGTTGAAAGAAAACGAAACTTCTGGAAGCGTCGAAGAGCTGTTTTGGACTGCCTGAAATAGGGACACATTCTCGCAAGCGATAGTCAATATCGAGGAGACCCGACACGACATATTATGAAGAGGAAGGTAGTGAAAATAATCATTTAGAAACTTTCATAGAAAATTTAAAAAATTTGATTTTTTATGAATTTGAATCACATTTCTAATATTTTCGATGTTACCTGATACAATTAAAGAAAAACTGTGGGTATTTTTGGGCACTCACATTTCAAGCTCCGTAAAATTCAGTGAAATTCATCAATAGGTCTTATTTCGATAAGCACTTTCTATATTATATTAACACAGCAGATACTGAACACAATATGTACAGTCACTACTGTACTATGAGTATACTTGAATATCAATCAAGTTGTATATAATATAATATGGAGTTATTCAGTCATGAAGTTTTACGCATCAAATATTTAAAAATATTTTAATCGGTGTTATAGCCAATACTACATAATGATAATCATAGTGTTTGATAATAAATATTCTAACTGTTATTATTACACTATAATTAGGTAGTGCGAATTTATTATTATTACTGTTTTTACATACGATCAAACAATCCTAAATTTACATCTGAAGCTTAAGTCAATATTTGTAGCTAAAGAGAAAATGTTTCGGTCTTGAACCTTTTCTCAAATACTGCATACATCTACTACTACAATACCATCACGGCATATCCCACAAGTGGGGTAGCCAGCAGACCAGCTGCATATAAAACATGCAAGCTGTCTTCTCCGTGCCAATATAAAATCAAGACATTCAGGATGGGTGGCAAACCTCATCTCCGAATTCATGATGTAAAATGTCTTATTTTTCGAACACATGCCTTTTACAGGACACTCGAAAACTTATGGAGAAGAGTGGGAGACCAATTCTTTACCGGGTGCTCCATGGGATAAACATACATAACTGTAAATAATAATAATATTGCATACATAACTGTAAATAATAAACATGCAGATTGTCCTATCCGTACCTGTAAAAAAATAAGGCATTCAGGATGGATGGCATGCCCCATCGCTCAATTATAGGTGGGTATTGTCTTGTTTGTGAGATTTTTCGTTAACCTGCCTTTTACAGAAAAAAAATATAGGGAGACCTATTCTTGGAATATATTAAGTTGAGGTGAACGCATCAAAACTTCGATTATTTGGAATTATTTTTATGTAGATATGTAGTATTTTAGCTGGTGAATATCAATCCAGTGTAATATTGTGATTTTATTAAGCACGAAATTAATTATATGCATTTTTAGTACGCATTTGTAATGTCACAAGTACTTAAATTCGTACGTTTGACTGATTTGTAGGTTAAGTTAGTTAGGTAGTCTGGTGTTTTTTTATGCAAAAGAACATTTATTGACAATTCATTATCATATCATTTCTTGAGTGAGAAACTATATAATAACGTAAATATAAGTAGAAAATTCATTTTTATTTTTTTGAAAAATTGACAGAGTACACCACGGGGTATAAAATAGCCATATACTTAAAAATATTATACACTAAATAATAATAATATATCTAGCTATTATCTCAGATATGTGAAGTCCAAGATGTTGTCAGATGGGGAAGACAACGCCGAAAATTTTGGTACGAGCATGTCCAGAGGATGGGTAGCACCAGAATCCCAAAGATTGTTCTACATGGACTACCTGATGGACGACGCCTACCCGGAAGACCCCCTAAACGATGGAAGGACAGCTGGGCATCCACATCGCAAGAGGACCCTCCTGCATGAACAGACCTCTGGGTCTAATAAAAGATTAAGAAGAAGAAGAAGATCTCAGATAGAGCGAATATATTTTAATCGATACATTTTAAATTCACGCATTTAATGTGCTCAAATTTTTTTTATCTGCGTGTGCGATGTATTTAATATGAACAGCAATTATATTGAAAGAGAAATTATTAAAGAATTAACATATTATTGTAACGAAAGTTCAATAGAATCAAACTGATGTCTTAATATGAAATAACCAATGCTTCATATGGTTAGATATGAAAGTATGCATTATATACTACCTATACTATTTCTAGCAACCAAAAGTTTTGATACTTTGATTAGAATATTATAAATATACTAGCTGACCAGGCAAACGTTGTTTTGCCATGTACATTATGCCATAGAGATAGGTATATTTGTCATATATTAATATCGCTATCAAAAAATAGAGGTTAATGGAAAAAGGGTGAAAATTTAGGGCTGTATGTATTTTTAATGTCCATCATAAAAAAATAAATTTTATTTAAAAATAATATAAAAAACTTCAGAGTAGACCATTCTTAGCTTTTAGGGGTATGAAAAATAGATGTTGGCCGATTCTCAGATCTACCCAAAAAGCACACAAAATTTCATCAAAATCGGTCCAGCCGTTTCGGAGGAGTATGATAACAAACACCGTGACACAAGAATTTTATATGTTAGATTTTCACTAAATATTTATGTACTTTTTTCTTCTATCTCAACTAATTTCACCGCCTTTGGTTAAAATATGTATATTTAAAATTTAGCGATTAATCATTTCAAATTTTGAATTAATTATACTCGTATGAGCGAAAAGATGTGAAAAATCTATGAACTATTATCAGAAAAAATTGGAAACATCTTTTTAACACCATTGAAATAAGATTTTTGTAGAAATGGTAAGTTTTAGAACGGTTTATTAAGAAAATGAATATACTTGGATTTTGAAATAAAACTCGAAATATGCCATTAAATCTATTGATATTAGGTTGTGGCCTGGTGTTTAAGTTTTGGTCTCATGCACAAGAGATGGGCGGTTCGATCCTAGGTGCCAGCAAATTACCCTTTCACGTCACAAGCTTCAAGAATGGTGTATAAGGTTGTATTTGGGTTGAACAAAAACCCAGATAGGTAAATAATACCTAAATGTTAAGACGATCGCCAATCTCATGACATTATCTTGGACAAAATAATAGTTCCACAGTTCATAATTCATTTCATACCATAGTTAAAATAAAGGTAAATGTAATTCCCATACTTCACAATGCAAATCAAAACCTTAAAATGAAAACATTACTGACATAAGATGATTGCAAAAATAAAACAAACAAAAAAACATAACGCAAAGTACGGACGTAGAAAAATAAACATTTAGAATAAACACACAATTGTATAAAATAATAATAAAAAACACAAAAATAAAATAAACAACCGTGACAGGATACGTTAAATAAAACTCATAACAACATAATATATCTAGAAAAAATCTCCAGTCGCGTTGTTATATCGATGTGTGTACTATCGGAAGTAGGGTTAGGAAGTATCTCCGCGGTTAAAATTATTATAGTCATATAAATAATATAGGAATATTATTATTTTACTAGTGTTTGACCATTTTTATTGTCATGTTTATACAAGCGACCGGCAGATGACCGACGCGACGTACGGACGGAAGGAACTCCCGCGGTCAACTCGTAAAATGGCATGGGATAATGATGCGATACGGTCGTGTCAAAGAATCATGTGTAATCTATACCTACCTAATAATCGGTACCTACTATGTGATGTGTATTAGGTAGGTACTATGGGTGGTCAACAATGGTGTACTCACCTGTGTACTCGCATATCTACAATGTATGTATGTATTTTGGATGATTTATTCGGCGCCGTTTAATGGAGCATCCATTACAAGGGCTCGGGAAACTATGTAGGAAGAGCGATGTCTTCAACTTGCTCCTGAACGTTGTTATCGATCGGTTTTTACGGAGGTCCTCGGGGAGTCGGTTCCAGATGACGGATCCTGCTACGCCAAAAGCCCTATCATAGAAGCAGGACTTGTTTACTCTATTGATTTTGTCCAGCATGTTGGTGGATGTCTTAACTGAGCGTAAAGGTCTACTTGCAGGTGTTTTGAGAACACATTTCACTGGCTGCGGTAACGTTAGGAAGAAATATCATATTTTTCGAGGAATGTTTTCATAATTTTTGTCTGCTATAGGCATTTATGTAATAAATAAATTTATGTTAAAAATATTGGTAATAGCAATTTATTAAACTTAATATTTTTAAAACTCGTGTGGATAAATTGAACTTTGCAAATAAAAAACTGATGACAAGTATAAATTAACAATCATTTCAAAAATTTATAACAAAATAATTAAAATAAAATTCTATCAATTAATATTTTTTTCACACATCATCGACTGAGTATTGTAACAAATCAACAAAATAATTTTAGATAGGTACATAAAATAATTGCAACGGCGAGATTGTGATTTCTACCATCTACTCGTAATAAAGCCATTTCACACGTATTTGAATGATTTTTTTATTCCATTTCATGAATATTTAAACTGACCCATTGAGATGTTGACGTGTTTAGAGTAAAATTTGAACTTCGACAGTTTAAGATATCATTCGAATCTGAACCGGATTACTGTGAGCTGAATGCGAATATTGAAATTTTGCAAATTTATACGTTTTTTACTGCGGGAAATGAAAAGTACAAATCTCTATCAATTTAAATGTTTTCTAAAGACATGCGTATGTAATTTCTAATTATATACTTTAAAGGTATATTTCTGATGTTTTTAAAGACGTCGGGTACATAATAATATTAGGTATTAATATTCGATAATATTGAGATTATCTGTATTTAATTCAGTAAAAAAAGTTACAGTTATTTTGGTAAAAGTGATTTACTGTATAAAGCTATGCAATTATTGTAAAAGTTATTACGCAATTAGTGAATTTTGCTTAGGTAAGTATATATAGTAATCTCTACTTATATAAGAATTACGTAAATTTTTAATACTTTTAGAATCGCTACGCATACAAGTAGAAACAGGGTTCAATTCCTGAATGAATTGAAATGAAATGAAACAAAAAGCTTTTTATTTCCCTTATTACAATAGGTACATCATCGTTTGATAATTTTCACAATATATTATAAATCATCATGGACATCACATGATATAATATGATTCTATCAGTTTTTCCTTTTATCTAACCCATCATGGGCTCCCAATAATGATCCCAGACGAGCGAGCCAGGGGTAGCCCCCACAGGGACCAAACAATGGATAAGATTATATTAGTCTTCGTAAAAGTAGGATCCCATATCAGACAGTGTTAGTATATTTTTTTAACAGTGTTTGTATATTTAATTAGATGCAGTGTTAGTATATTTTTTGTGACTAAATTAGTTACTATATCTAAATATTATGACCTGTTTTACCTGCATGAATATTTATTTACATATATTCACGGCCAGAGCCTTTTACATGTTAAACCCTTGTATACTTACAATACATGTATACAAAGGTACGATCACTTTAAAAAAAAGACACAAACAATTAGATTAACAGAAAACGAGAGTTTAACAAACAGTGTAATATTGTTTATTTGAGGATATCTGAGAGTGTATTCACAAACTATACAGCTGGTCTGCTGGCTACCCCACTTTTGGGATCACATTTTTTATGTCCTCGTATTATTTTCAACATCAGCATCAACACTCAAATGATTATTTAATTGAAAAAACCGAATTCAACCTAGAAAAATGTGACGCATCGTATTGTTTTTAAACGCACAGTATAATGTCCTTAAAATTAACATTAGAAGCAAAATGACCTCCAAATATCATCACAAATCAACAAATTCAATTTTTTATTCATATTTTTCTAGGGAGCCATGGTGTCTATGGTCAATACACCTCACAGGTGAGAGGAAGTGAAGTGTGAAGAGGTGTGGCGGGGCAGACCGGAAATGTTGGCGACGACCCTCATATCCGGTCATATCAACCTATGTATGTACCTACACACGCAATACAAATATCGTATAATATGTGAATGTGTAATTGTTTCTATGCCTACATAATACATATTTATATTATTATAATACACCTTATAAAATAACTAAATTATTTTATTATTATATGGGGATAATTTTTGATATACATATTTCAAGGTTTAAGTGCACACTCTTCATTTCTACCTGTTTAGTTGAGAAAAAAAACCTTTCTGATAAAAACAAGACTGTAAGAAAAATATTGAATCTACGAACAGGCTTTACAAGATATGTAGATTCGTTATACGACAGCCAAACCGTTTATTTATTTTTTATTTCTTTATTTATTTCTCCCTTATACGGCCATAGCTTTTTTCATAAAGAAGGTTCATACAAATTTTTACAATAATAAAAGAAAACCTTCAGTATTTTTTTTTTAAATTTTTTTATCATAAATCTGATCCAGTAGATTGACATTAATTGGCTACGTAATCAGATCCAGGGATGAAAGGCCAACTAAATGCATTCTAATAGGTATGTTATACCCGAGGGCGGAAAACCATAAAGCAGACGACCAAGGCAAAAATTATTATTAAAACTACATAACATTATCATATAGCATGTAAATAAATTGTATTGAAAGTTGAAAGGAAACGCTCCATAAGGTTTGTTCGACTATTAGTGGTATATAACCAAATACAATTGCGAACTACCTTAGATCTATGATAGTCAACTAAAAAGACTATTATTTTCTGATTATAAAGTTTCCGACAGCCTGGATCCTCTTTTCAATCAATACATTGTATATAATATTATAACGAAACCATCAAAATCCGTGGTTCGATCCCAGGTGCTGGCAAACTCCCTTTTCACGACACAAGCTTTTGGCATACTGTGAAAGATGTACAATTGTACATATAAGGTTGTATTTGGGTTTATAGCAAAACCCAGATATATCTTTAAAAAAAAAAGATAAATGGAATAATGATTAAATGTTATCTATGCCTTACACATTTTGATGTGCTTATTAGATAAGATATTTAATTATGTAGGTTAAACTGATGCAAAATGAAATATATTCTTCAAATTAAACATAGAGACACGTTCAATTAATCTAATTAAAGAAAACCATGTTGAAATGAGCATCAGAAAACAATTCTAGGTAGGTACTAGAGCGGTAAATGATCACAAAACAACGCTAAATAAGTCATGCAATTCCAGCACTAAACACAATATCACACGGTTGACAAATTCAACGTGACGCATTATTATCATTAGGTAGGTACATATAATATATAGAATATTATTATTGCAGTGCATACAAGATTTCACCTATCTCAAATGCATTCGGAATACATAACTAAATATTTCTTGTTCACAGTGACCGACTTTTGCAATATACAAATAAAACAAATTGTTTGGATCCAAATGGAATCACAATTAGATAGTCGAAAGCTTGATGGTTAAGTCTAGGGCATCCAATTCACCTTCTCGAATCAACTCTGCCTTCAAAACACTAAACACTTTTGCTTAATGTGAAGGGTTTGTGGTGCGTTTGATCTTATGATAATTCAACACCCCTTTTTCGCAATACATCGTTTTTGACAGCAATATCAGAAAATTACGAATGACGTGGAAAAAGCTGACTCAAGTGATTGAAAAAATACACTCTGTATGAGGCTAGGTTTTGCCCCATGTTCCCAAGAGAAGCGTTGAGGGGTGATAATAAAAAAATAAGTTCTTATATTTTCGTTTAAGATTGGTTAATGTAGTAAATTTTCTGAATCGTATTCGAAACAATCTACTATTAATAATATAGGAATGAAGAAAATTGTTCGACGGTATCGCCACCTGTATATTTATTCAAAAAGGCAATGTATCTAAAAAAATCTTAATTTTTCTTTGTTGTTCGCAAATAAGCCATCTATGTGAGTGAACATTGAAGCTTTGTGATGTTTAACATCATGGATAGGTGGCGCACGATAGATATTATATTGAATAATTCATTTCAATGAATACAGTAAAGGTGAAAGTAATATAATTCTGTTTTCTTCTCCATTTTCAACAACAGCTTTGCGATTAAATCGATAGGTGAGGCTCGGTTGTCTTCTGAGAGTTTAATGCTTTTAAATCAATAATTTGATATCTTTTTTTTTTTTTTTATAATGAGGGGAAATCCATCATGGACACCCAGGCGTGAGCTGTCTGGGTAGTGCCGGACTCTTACCGGCTAAAACCCCTCATTCTTCTTTGCAAACCCGGTTCCCACCTTTCGGTCTACCCGGGAGTGCACGTTTGCCTAGAGTCGCTGGTCTCTCTCTTTGAGTGACATCACACTCTCCATGTACACCTCATACGCTCTCCAAATCTCTGGCGATGCCAGCATGTGGTCTACCATGTTTTCGGCATTCAGCTCAGAGTTCAGGCGGTCGGTGAGATTATTTTTTTAATTATTTTTTTTGAAGAGACTAATTATAAAAAATAATCCTAAACAAATTACTAAACAATATACCTATATGTTCGATTTAATAATTTACAAAAACTTCAAGAAAATATCTTCGTCATATATCACAAATCGGAATTATTTTTTTATTTATTTTTATTTTATTCTTCTTGCACGTCATCATTCATATAACAAATTAAATAAAGCAATATAGGTACATAAGAAAAAATGTGATGATGTGCAGTGGCGAGATTATAACTATATAGTGATTTCTTCCATCTAACCACGTCACATTAACACTAAACAGAAATAAAAATAATAATAATAAAAACACAAACAATAAGAAAATAGCTACACAAATTAGATTGAAAAAAAAAGAAAAAACTACAATCCACACACCTAACACTCCAAGGGATCGGAAAGGGGTTAGGGGACGGATGCTGAGTTAGAAGACAATAAATACTTCTTGACGGCGTATTTAAACCCATTAAAAGATTGAGATATTCTATGAGAAAAAGGGAGATTATTCCAGCAACGAGCACCACATACTGAGAATGATTGAGAAAAGAAATTGGTGTTATGTGTAGGAATTGCCAGAAGACGCTTGTTGTTGGAACGCAGTGGTAGACCATGGTTCGCTAGATACTCGAATTTTTCTTTCAAATAGTAAGTAAAAGACGTTGAATAGAGTGTTTTATGAACAAGAGATAAAATATGAAGTTCACGTCTTTGACACACTGTTAGCCATTTCAGAGTATTCCGATACTGGGATATATGATAGGACCTTTTGAGATTAAAAATAAAACGGATACCAAAGTTTTGAAGTCTCTCTAGTTTATTTGCTAGGTCAACATTAAGATCGAAGTATACCGCATCGGCATAATCTATGAGAGGCAGCAGCAAAGATTGTACGAGTAAAGTTTTGATTTTGGTTGGCAGAAACATTTGATATCTTTTAAAAGAATGTAGAGTGGAAAAATTTTCGTCGGATTGAATTCACGTGCTGCTGCCAGGTTAATTTTTGGTCCATCAGTATACCAAGGTTTTAGGTAATTAGGTAAAAATTTAAACAAATGTTTCTTTTTACTAGGTATAAATTATTGATTACAAGAGAGACATCTTTCGACTTATCAGGATCAATCTCATTGATAATGACCTGATAAGTGTAAAATGTTAAAATGTTAAATATTATAGATTTCTACTAGGTTCGTGTGCACCGAAACAATTAACAAATTTGGAAAAAATAATGTCTTATTTCCTTATGGATTCAGCAAGAACTACCGTACAATACGCAATAATGTAAATATTTCATAATCTTTTATATAAGGAAACATACCTACACAACATGATTAGGAATTGTAATAATAGTGAAAGAAGAAAATTCAACTTAGGTAATAGTTATTATAAAACTATATGAAAGCAACAATAAGCAGATAAAGATGTTTCAAGATGTTATATCTATTAATATATGTAATATCTAGACAAGATATTACTACGCAGGAATGAAAGTTGTAATGTGGAATCAATGTTTATTTCCTTATTATTGTGTTGTAACCTAAAGAAAATTCATTAACAGTAATTATATTATCATAGCAAGATTTAATTTCTATTTAACGTTTAGCCTACTCAAGTTAAAGGATTCTGTTTTTCCACTCAATATTTATGCAAGTTGTAAGATCGAAGGATTGCAATATGTAGGAAGTCAACCGATTACGTTAAAATACTGTAAAAATAAGATAACAGATATTATAAACTTTAGTTATCCTTCTATTAAGAGAGCTTGGCTAAAAAAAATAAAAATATAAAAGAAAGAATTTACACCTCAAGATGGATTTTGTTTTTCGTATGTATGTATGTTTTTTATTGTTACTTTCTATTTCGCACTATAGCGTTGTTGCGCACCTAGACATTTTATTTTCGCCATGTGTGGTCATCATTTAAAGTGTAAGTGGCATGCTTAAAAACAACATATCAAGTTTAGTTTGTACATACACAATGAGCATTTATCATTGCATTTATAGTAGAAGGTGCTTACTGTATGTATGTATTATGTCGACAAACTGTTGGTAATAAAAGCTGTAATTTCACTCATAAAGACAAGTTTTGAAGTAGAAATTCTTTGCAAATATTTACGTACTAATGTGTGAAATTACCAACACTTGTGGGCACTTCCTCAATTCATTAAAAAGAAAAACTTTTGTGTCTTAGTAGGGAAATAATTAATTGTTAACAATTTTAATTTAGTAGGTACAGTCATTGTCTTATACAATCATGACATATCCCATAAGTGGGATATCCAGCAGACTAAATACAAGTAATAAATATAAACTTTGTCCTCGTCGTGCCAATAAAAAAATTAAAAAATCCGAATGGGCGGTATATCTCACCGGTGCATTGAATACATAGTCGTAGATTCATTAAAAAAAAAATTTCAATTTTTTTTTATTATCTATGAGGCTCATTTAAAAGATTAGGCCCTGACCTGATTGTTATATTATTATATATTTTTTTTTAAATATTTTCATTATCTAAAATAAATATAATAAGAGTTGTATACAACATTAACACAACCATATTAAATATAGGTAACATTATAAAAGTAGGCGGTTTACTTGTAGATTCATGAAAAAGATTTCACATAAAAAACATGATTTTTTATGACAAAAAGCTACATTAAAGTGATTTCAGTTTATTGACAGGGACACTTGTGGAAGATGCTGTAATGCTATAGATAGAAATATATAATTGAAAAAATATAATATTCATGAACAATAATTTAATTATAAAAACTCAATTAAGAGTAATTTAAATTTTCCTTGACCACACGACAATATCTTCACGTGCACATCAATTACATTATTGATCGAAGAAAGTTGTCATCGTGTCCAAAGATCTAGAGAAAATAACATCACACATCGTCATAATATTCATATACAAGGTAGCATTCTTATTAAAAGCATCGCCAGTCAGCTGTTGTGGGCAATAATACAATGCGCACGACAATGACCTGCCCTAGAGCTATGTAAGTTAATCGAGATGAACGCTCAAAGAACATTGTAGTATGTTATGTTCTTATATTATTATTCATTGTCAATGCTATTCATTATATTGTATAACTGTCCACGTTGTAATGTTTATAATATGAAAGTGTTAATGTATTCATTATCATAAGAAAATTACAATGTATTTATTGTTATAGTGTTAGACTATGATAAATCGATTGATTGTATTTCATGAGGTTATAGTTCATACAGGAAAATAATACTGATAACATATTAATAATAATTTTCACTAGATTGTATTTGCAAATCTTTGCATATATTATTTTTACATCTTTATTTTGCGATGAGGCTTGCCAAAAAACTAACAAAAGCACAATTAGGATGGGTGGCAAACCTCATCGCTGATTTTAAAATATAGGTAAAATACCCTTATTTTTCTAACACCTTCCTTTTACAGAACACTCTAAAACTAACAGAAAAGAGTGGAAGACCAATCCTTCATCGTCAACTGAATTTGAATTTACACACAATGCCCAATACCACAGAATAGATCTCTTTCTCTTCTCTATTCCGCAGAGTTTGCGGCAATGAATAACTCTTCCACTATTTACTGTAAATTTTAGAGTGTCCTGTAAAAGACGAGTATCCGAAAACATCATGAATAAAACATTATTCATTTTCAATTCAGCAATCATGAACTTAGCCACCATTCTTCTTGCCTTTTTTGACGCATGGATGATAAGCTTTGGGTTAGTTGGTAGAGATCTCGCCTTTGCGATAAACTCGCCCTCTGTAGATTAATTCTATCTAACTTGAATGTATACCTTCTTTGTAATTGCTTGTAATCAATGAATAAATAAATAAATAAAAATAAACTGCATGTTTATTACAAGCACTAGTCTACTCGCTTCTCACTTCTGGGAGATTCTGTTATTTTAAAGATAAATACATAAAACATATTCTATACTTCGATATTCAATGATAGCAGTTTGACGAGCAAGAAGATTGTAGGTTATACGTTTTATTGCTAGAAAACTATTGTTTTAAAACAAAGTTTGGTATAGATAATATTTCAAGCATAAATTCAAAAGTTACATAATCATTATGTACAACTACAAAAATAACAGTTTTTTTCTTCACTAAACAACATTCTTTTACAGTAGAATTAGATCGATGAATTAATTCACGCAACAAATTAATTAAGAACGTTGATATGAGTAATAAAGTAACCAAACAATGTGAGATTTTGATTAACGACTAAGATTTAACATATAAAAATGTTATGGACTATTTGTTTGTTGTTGCAAAGTTGATCAACAAGAAAATTAAATATTATTTTCAAACAACAATCATTAACATGTACCTATGTATTTATTTAAAAAACTAAAACAATCAACTTAATAATATATAATCTTAATTAGTATAACCGCTTGTAAATATGTAGTTATAAATTATAGTTAGGTTATCTTGAAATTTCTTTGTTTGCGATAAAATACAAGTTTAATTTCTTTTATAAAAAATTATACCTAATTGTTGCTATGTATAAATGTTTTGTTTAAACTTATACATATACTCGAAATAAGTTTTGGATCATGATTTTTTCATATAGATATTAAATTTAAACTTTTATTTATTTATCAATGACATGAATTTGGGTTGACATTAATTATTCTTTGATTTCTAAGTTCTCAAAGCATTTAAAACTATAATGAGCATTAGTATTTCTTAATAAATTTATAGGCATGCATGCATGCATTCTTCAGTAAAGAGTCCAGATCAACGTATGAAAATGCATAGTAAAATAGTTTTTGTATATATTTTTATTGAATCCTCAAAAGAGAAGAGAAGTAGACAATTGAATCATTCATTGGACATTAAATTCCATAACAGGGCTTTCGACGTTACAGATCTCGTGACGTGGAATTGTTTGTCAGCCGATCTGCGTCAAACAGAGCAACATCATCGACTTTAGAAGCAAAATAAAGCCGCCCTTTTCACCAACGCTCTTGAGACGGTCGACGAATCGTAAAAAGGCGCCAAAGAAACAAAGCACCCAACAAATCGTCATCATAATCGTTTGTGAATTCTGAACTCACTTTTTAAATGTTTCTATATTTTGTATCACATCAGAACCTCCAACGCATGCAACTTGTCTGTACATATTATAATATTATGTTCCTATTAGTAGGTATCCAATATTTGAAAGATAATTGAAAATAATACAAGATTACGAAGCTTATCATTATATTTAGTTTCTTCATTACATCAATATTCACACGCAAACTTTTTTTTAATTTTAACACTTATAACTTCCTCATCAAGACTATAAAACATAAAAACAATTATCATTTACATAAATATGTAAATGATATAACAAATAAATAATTATCTAAAAACATGCATCGTAATACAGTTAATATGACAAAATTGCTAGATAAGAAGAACTGACTGTATAAACATTACAAAGAAATATTATAAAAAACATACAACTTCGCGTGTGGGGAAGATTACAATCATATATTATGTATATTTAAATATGTCCATCAAACATATTATGTGTACATGGTATTCAAATTATTTATAATAAATACTTATGGATATATTAATACTTTTTATTATTTTAATGAAACCACACGTGAGGATTTTGATTTTGACTTGAGTTGATTGATAACAATTAGAACAATATTGATGATGGAAAGCCAAGTGCTGGGGGCCTAAAATTTCCACATTGAGCAATTCATCTACAATTCATATTTGGTGAAATGTTGCCGTTAAAACGTTTTACAATTCCTAATATGATCCTATTATGATTCTTATAAAGTGGCCTTTTTAGCCTCCCTGGGCTTAAGACTGAACAACAAAATAATCAAAATAGAAATCAGAGATTATTGACATAGGTATAAGGCTGTATCGCAAAAGTTAAAATGGCAAGGGACTGATCGTATAACTTAACATGCAACTGATAAAATAATGTAACTTCATCCAAAGAAAATCATGTGATGAGAATTGTGAAATGAGTCCACTTCAGCAAAGATGAACTGATTATACAAATCTGGTTACTATTAGGATGTGGCCAAAAATATAGAGAATTTCTCCATATAGTACATTCATATGTACAGCAATAGGGAGACATCTGAAGAAAATAAGCAGAAGTCCTTGGTTGATTTTTTTCTATCTACGGTTAGTCTGTAGAAAGTTCAGAATTTTCTTCTGAATACATATTCATTGGAAAAAAGTTCCCATAAAGGAGATCTCCCCCATCATCTGTAAAATTCTATCTATCAACACCCTCAAACCGTAACCTAGGAGGGGTAGGCAGAGAGAACAGAACGCCATTTTGATCTATTTATACAAATTTCTTTAATTTCCACCAGATTTAACCAATTTCTCATACATGCACACCAATGTGTCTTATATGAGAAATTGGTTAAATGTGGAGGACACAACGCCTCTTTTAGACCTGTAAATTTTTTGTCAATAAGTAAGATAAGATACATATTATTATTTTACTATCCATGAATGAATATTTGTTTGAATAAGTTTTAATGACTTTTTATACTTTGGAACTAATCCGTTAATGTGTACAAGTTTCATATACACATTAAAATTTAACCTCCTCTCACGATAATATCCAATTAGTTACTGTCTCGAGTTAATAATAGCCCATTTCCTAAAAGAAAGTGAAAGACAATAAATTTAACTCATCTCTCGTGGAAGATATAGTGAAGTGTGTACTTACTGTGTGTGTTCAATTATCATTATAACTTTAATATATTATATGATATATGTATCTATAGTTACCGAGAAGGTAAATTCCCCTAGGTACAACACAATATACTCATATATTTAATCATTTTACTTCATCTTAAATTTCTACAGCACCCCCCCCCCTCTCCCCCATCGCCAAATTTTCAAAATGGTTTAGGAATTTGAAATATTTCAAAACTCCTCGGTTTTCTTTAAGAATATTATACCTCTTTCAAAAAAGTAACTGGTGTTATTAAAAAATAGTGGGCATATTATGTTTTGCAGGCCACAAGTAGACACCCAACGGGCCGCGGGTTGGCCATCCCTGCCTTAGATAATTTTGTCATGTGTATATTTATTTATTTATTATCTTAACGGACACAAACAGTTTAACTTAACAAATATCAACGTTCTAATCTCATCAGTGAACAAACCAATCCGGCAAATTACCAAAGCGCATGATGAACACGTTCTGTTTATATGTGTAACCTAATACAATGGCTATAATTGTAAAAACAAATTCTCTCTACACTCGCAAATATGATATACCTACCTACAGTGATAGTTACGTAGGTATATTGACAAACTTGAAAATATGATTGACATGAAGCGCCTCAAAATAAACATAACAATGGGTCATGAACATGCATTACCGTGATTACAATATCTCTCAGCAGGTTATTAATTTCGTACAATTGTTAATTTATCACACTGCGCTTATGTTTCGGAATGAAAGTGAATTTAAAACAAAATCTAGTGAAATTGTTATTATTAATTATTGTAAGAAAAATATATAGTATTAATTTGGTAATAATATTATATTCACATATAAATATTTGAGCCAGTTCGTATGTTTGTTTGTAAGTATTGCACGAATTTAGATGATGATTAATCTAAACCATCACGGCAAATCCCACATGTAGGGTAGCCAGGAGATCATCTGCATGTAATAATAAAAAATACGATAATATATTATTTTTTTTATTTTGTTTTATTTTAAGATATAACAGCTTTAAATACCCAATAAACAATATAATAACGCAGTTCCATATATACATACGTCGATTTATTGTATTTTGCACACGACCGTCCTTGTGAATTTGATCCAATTTGTTTTTAGACACCCGCGCTTCTCGAGCAGAAGGCGGTAACAATAAACCTTTAAAATCGATACATTAGATAAATAGAAAACAATTAAAAATGTTTTGATATCCAGAATAATAGATAGGTAGAGATAAAAATAGATTTTTTTTAATACGGTTTGTTGGAAGAGATCGCACCTTTGCGATAAACTCGCCTTCTGTATATTGATTGTATCTAACTTGAATGTATACCTTTTATGTATTTGTTTGTATTCAATGTACAGTAAAGAATAAATAAATACTAGTAAGTATATAAACTATTTAAAGGCTTTATTGTATAATTCTATGTTTTTAACACATTGTTTATTTATTTTTATTCTTTTTGCACATCATCATTTTTTTTTTTTTTTATGACCTTCACCAATGATGGTGTTCCCGGTCAGTCTCAAGTATACCCATATGTATTTACGTACTTTTTTAAATCAACATACATACATATATACACACACACACATACATATATATACACATATACATACACACACATACATATATATATATATTTTTTAAATAAAACTTAGCAATATAAAATCTCACCATCCCAAAAGTCTACAAACGCACCCCATTAATTTCCAAAAAACCATTCAAAATTCTCACCATTTCAGCAGTTGGATCACACAAAAGACTTGGCAGGCCCATAGGGAAGGTACCCCTTCTCTTCAGTTCCCGTACAAATTCATCCCTATTCTTGAACAATTCACATTCGAACACAATATGATTAAGATCCGCCACATCCACTCCACAGATCATCATCATTATTTAACAGTGTGAACAAAACAAAACATAATTTAAAATACCGGGACGATATGTATTGGCAAGATTATCACTATGAAGTGACTTCTTCCAACTAACCACAATATTACCTATATTTATAGACATAGCCAGGTTTCTTAATGAGTGACTTTTTATCTGATTAATTTTGGTGATAGAGTATTTTGGAATGACGAGTGAATGAGTGTATGTGAGGCATTATTCTAACATATCAGTATTTTAATATGATGAGTTGGAAATTAGACAGACACCCTGCTAGGAGAAATTTATAATTAACTTAAACGGATATTTTTCGTATGAAATTACCGCTTTTCTCTTTTTATATTTTTTTAAACATTTTATAAAATAATGACAACATTATTGATACAAATATTTATTCACTTTTTAAGGCAAAGCTTAACGTTATAAAAAATGTTGATGGAGTTCGAAAGGTTCCTATGAAAATAACTACCACTTTAACTATGGCATCACGTTATATCCTTTAACCACATGTAATAAACAAGCAGATTGTCCTCTCCGTGCCAATAAAAAATATAATATTCAGGATGGGTGGCATGCTTCATCGCTAAATTGAAGATGTTACTTGTCTTATACGGGAGGTTTGGCGACTATTTGCCTTATAAAGGACACTCGAAAACTTACAGAAAAGAGAGAGGTGTTTTTGCCGAAACTCTACGGGAAAGAAATAAGAAATGATTAAATATTTAATTCTCTGATTGTGCATGCTGTAGACACTCTTAATTGGGGAACTGGCCAATTAAGTATTGATCTTAGATGTTAAGAGCTCTCGATCAGATTGATATCTAACTGGCTCTTAAATATATATAGAATTTTAGAAAATGATGATATTTTCTCGAATGCACATAATTTTGTGTGTTTTAAGTTAGTAATAAGCTCAAGATTGTTAACATACGTTGCAATTAGGTAATTTTTTTTTATTTTGCTTTGTTTTTTTTCCTGCTGAAATCGCCTTGGTCAAAAGCTGTTATGGTCTCAGTGCAGGGTGTCATTTTTAAGATAATTATCATAATATTATAAATGAGGAGAAATTCACTGCATTTAAAAAATATATTAATTTATATTTATTTATTCATTCTTTCATCATCATCATCATCATCGCCCTCAACGCTCCTCTCTGGAGCACAGGGCAGAACCGTACTTAGCGATCGACTACTGGCGAATTTTTCGACAATCTACCTACACGTACCATATAATTATGCGTTATTGTTGCAGTTATTGTCGAAAATTCGTTTGTAGTCGATCGCCAGGTGCGTGTTTGTCTAGGGGCTCTGATCTTTGTGTATGTTTGTAATTTATGCATTGTTGTCAGTTTTCTGTGGGTGTCTCCATAAAATAAAAATAAAATAAAAAAAATATGTGTATTTAAATAATTAAAAAGGTTTATGTGAAATATATAGAAATCTCCACAGAAAATAGGGTTACTTAATTTTTTCTTCACCAAAAACATTTAATTAAAAAGAAACACGTTTTTCTTTTTCAACATAATGTTTTCACAATGTTCAAATCTGTTTAAAGGAAAGTAGGAAAATATGATAATTATCTCAATTAAAAAAGTGAAAATAACACAAACGGTATGCAATGTAAATATTATACATAAAACAAGTGACAAATTGGAAGCAATGCTTTTAGTCTAAAACTCTAAACGGTAGATTATTTTATTATAATAGAACCTACCCGTAGACACAGAGAAATAATTCAAAAGATATTTGATCTAGAAACAATGTAGAACAATATTACTATTCATGATTTTAAAGTTTTTTTAATTTGTTTAAACTACATGTAAGAATTTACTGTCTTTAAAAAAAATAACAGTCCATTATTCACACTTTCCAATTCAGTATTAAAGAATATTGTATCAAAATATTTTTTTTATATTTCACAATATTAACAGGATCAAAAAGTCAATTACAGAATATGTCAACAAAATATACATTAAATATATAAACCAGCAAAGATCCTAAATTTACCAGAGATGTTTAAGCCTATATGAAAACCACCCAAGTGAAAGAATTACCTATATAAAAACTAATCAAAATATAAGGTATAAGAATCTATCCCTTACTTAGTAAGCATCGCTATCGCATCCCTTGCGAAGTAAGCTGGGAAACGATAATCTCGCATTCTTGTTTCAGAGTTTTTAATTGCTATTCACTCTCTGACATTTAATTATTGTTATTAATAAAATGAATGAAATCATACAAGACACAATGACACCCACACTTTATTTATATAAAACTTATTAATAGATTATTACACGTCATGAAGTTGCGATAAACGGATTTCCGTAAATACAAAATTAATTTTATCGAAAACGAAAACCATAATATTGCTGTTATTTATGCTAATGATGAAGACTTGATTTTGGTGCCGTTTCGTAGTACTTTAGATCATCTCAAAGGCACCAATAAACAGTGCAGTCTTCAATTTGATTCTTAAAGTGGTTATCAGCTGATTTTCCTCAGTTTAGCTTCCCACTCTTTTCTGTGATTTTTCGAGTGTCCTGTAAAAGACAGGTGCTCGAAAAATTTAACATCTTAAACTCAGAAATGAGTTTTGCTATCCATGTCATATTTTTTCGTTGGCATCACGGAGAGGAAGGTTTACATAATTATTACATGCTGCTGGTTTGCTGGATACCTCGCTTGTTTATCATGATTATATAGTAGTATTGTAGTAATAGTAGCTGTTAAGATGTTCCATAGAACAGATCCGGCTACACTAAAAGTCCTCTCAAAGAATATTGCACTAGACACCGCAATAACAGTCTACAGGGAAAAGAAAACTTGTTTAAAAGAAAGACAATATGTCTAAATTTCTTCGCTGCCAGTTCTTTGTTATAAAAAAGAAAAATACAATGTTTTCAAGACAAATTTCCTCTATTCTATTATTAACGAGATACCACGACACTCTTAATCCGATCTTTCGGCAGTTATCTTCAAAAAACTTTTATATTATTCTTCGATGCATGCTATGCAAATATTGCTTGTAGATAAACATCGACAAAAAACATCACTTTTGATACAATATAAATAGGTGTGTGATATTGAAAGCAAATTCGTCAATTCCCACGTTTATGTATAATTTAATATGCAAATGTAAAAACAATTGACGAGTTTATTTTAGAATTGAATTGAATTGTATTGTGAAGTGCAGTACCGTGATTAAGACAATACATCAACAAAATGGCGACCATACCTATTATTATTACTGCATGAAATGGAGGCGTATTGTTATTATTCAAATTTAGAATTTGCTGATTTGATTAGATCATGCTGCTAGATGATGATAGAGAAATTATAATGTGCTATAATATATAATTTGATTTGTTTTTGATAAATGATTTTTCTAATTATGCCAAATATTTTAATTGTGTCTTAACTTCGAATAGATTCGAAAGAAATCGTAAAAATTGGATTCGTGTGAATATTTTTAAATGTTAGTGTAGCTAATCTACCAACTACCCCACTGGCTGGGTAAAGATAATATAGGTTTTTGTAAAACAGTTCCAACATAAAAAAAAAATTGTGTAACATGAATCTGAAGGAAAATGAAGGAAAGAAGAAAAAAACTACAGCATACACACCTAAGATATAAAAAAAACTCCATCCATTGTTTTGTAAACTTTTACAAGGGCTCTTCATTCTTATCATTATATGAAATGTCTTCTTTTCCATCAAGTGATTTTTGCTTTGCTATTTTTCTTCTTTTTTTTAACTATGCGGAATATTTTTGCTATCGCTACCACGCATCTGAATTCGTTGACAGAGACGTCCACGATTTTCAAACTAAATCCTAAAACTAAACCCTAACAAGTAAGATTATTAGGGGAGGTGGGAGTGATCGAGAATAAGTGAAAAATCGGAAGGATGGAGTATGAAGAAGGATAAACGAAGACAAAAAGTGAGATTTGTTATGGTAGATATTTTTTTAACAATATTTTTAATTCTAATAATATGTTTATTAATTTCCAATGATTCAAGTGATGCTTATTTTCGATATTCTTTATATTTGAGTATTATAAATTTTGAATTTTTTGAGTTTCCATGAAATGAGTTAACTGACATAATTTACAGTCGGTTAATAATCTATAAAAAATACAATTATTTACGGAAATAGACAATAATAATTGTTTAATAATTGTTTAATTTAAAGAATGAGTGAATAATATAAACAAGGCAACATTATATAGGTGTATTACCAAATGTCTTCTGTGCGTGTCTGGTATAATAGTAAGCAACACAAACATATGATTTTCTTGTCAAGTAAGTATCATAAATTTATTTGATTAGGTATCACATTCGTGTTTGGGAGTAACATCTTCACCAGTTCATATTATTATTATAAAACAATGGTTCATCATTTAATGTTGGATTAAAAAGGTGTGGGAATATTTTTTCGTCGAGACTAAAGAAAAGAAAAGATTATAAAGAAAACAAACAAAATAAAAATAAGAGTATGTACAATTGTACATAGTACAAGACCATTTCAAGTAATTCGGTTAATTTGAAATAGAAAGTGATGTATTACTCACGTTAATACGTAAGAGCAGGTTGAATATTGTGTTAAGAGAACTTTACATAAATTACATTTTTTTAACATAGAATCTGCGCAAGCTTTCTGACACGTATATATATATGATTATTTCCTTTCTTTATGCCTGAATTTCACCAATATGTCACGTATTCTATAATATTATCTCGTGCAATATTAGCTATTATTTTTTTTCAACTTTTCTCCTCTCTGCGTTAATTATCAAAAAAGAGTATTTGTCAAAGATTGTACATATGTAGGTGTTTTGGGCCATTGTATGAACATATTTGCCATCACAATTATAAGAATTCTACAAAGTGCTCTCGTTGTGTATTTATTTATTAACAGAATAAATGGCTTTAAAAACAGTTTTTATAGTATAGTAACAATACAAGACATACTACTTAAAAACAATCGACGTATAACAACAAACAATGAAAAACAAAAACATGAAAATAGCAGCTACAGGGGATCTTCAGTGGAAATCATGTAATTTCGAACAAAACCGCTCACAGAACACAGTGTACTCCGAATCATTGAAGATATTATCGACTTCAACACAGTAACTATCCCCTTTTGTATAAAATCGATTCATAAAATAATCATTAATAACACCAAGAATCTAAATAAGTAAACATTACATAAATGATTGTTTTAAGTTATCGATTTACTTGATCAATATCTGAATCAGTTGATATTTTCAACCATTGAAGGAGACCCACCATCCACCCGGATAGCTCAGAAGTCTGGGGACTTCCATTTATCCGATAAAATTTCTACACTAACAAATTTGTCCACACAAGAGGTGCCATGATGGGCAGTCTGAAGGACTGGCCGGCCAAAACCCCCACGTGTGGAATCTTTTGACTAAACTCCTTCGATGTCCCTCTAGCCGAGAGAAGCATATATATACGTAAAATATATCAACAATAAAAGAATTTCCAGCTAAATACATAAGCATAAAAAAACAATATAAAATATACACATTCATATACATATATACACATTGGTACAGAGCGCCGAGCTGAGGTGTCCAGAAACATTAATTGGGTATTTAAGACGGCAAACATTTTTTTATTGGACGCGAGCCGGCTTTCAAGAGGAGAGCGGAAGCTCTTGCTGAGCGGGAGCTTCCGCTCTCCTCTTGAAAGCTGGCTCGCATCCAATAAAAAGTCACTGTGGATATACTATAAATAAGTGTTTTATTTATAATTAATATCTGAATCAACTAGATAGGTACCTTATACGTAACATTTGAAGAATTAATAAAAAACTGGATAAACATCATTCTGATTCATTATGATCTTGATTTTCTTGTGAATTGATTAAACAGTAATTAAACATGAGTTTCTTTTCCGCTATAAACGAAATGAGGAAGTTTGAGTATGTATAAAGAATGTCTAGGTGTATATTTTCATGCTTCGATGTTCTAAGAATGTCCGACAAACAAGATTGATGAGATTTGTCGCATTCTCTGCTAGAATGTTCCATGATATCTTCAATATTCATGTATCCATCTAACAAGCGGGGTAGGTACCCAGCAAACTCGTTTCTGTAATGAACAAATAAAAAGTATTTTCTTTGCAACAATATACACTGAGAAAAATACCAACGAAATTTCACAACAAATCATTGGTATCAGATTAGGACTAGAGATAGTACAAACGATTCATTAGTACGAATCTATAATATTAACTTTTTACTTTAATACCACCAACCTTAATTTACCAACGATTTGTTTGCGAAAAGTTAATAATATAGATTCGTACTAATGAATCGCTTGTACTATCTCTAATGGGGTGTTCACATTTGGCGAATATCGCCAGGCGAAAAAACAAAATTCGCCGGACATCCATTGATCGTCTCACCAGGTTCACACAGTCCACCGATATAGAAACGATCTGTCAGATGCGCTTTGATTTTGACACTGTTTTCAAAATGGCGGACGTCGAGATGGAGATCGCGAAGTCGAAAATGTTAATAATAGGGGTTACAAGGCACTTTTTAATTAAGGAAACAAACGCCACGAACCAACAACAAAGATAACAGCTGTCACGAAGCGGAAAACATTATAAAATTTATAGGTTATAAAGTTTTACCATAGATACGAACGCCGCGCACAACTGCGCATGCGCGAATCGTTCAATCGGCCGAAAATGTTGGAAGGTGGTCAACTCGAGACGATATCGTTTCTACTGGTTTTTATCGTTTCAGACTAGCTGTCATTTTGTACACACGCTTCAAATGGCTGGCGATATTTTGGTGCCCTGGCAATATTCGCCAAAGTGAGAACACCACATAACCCTAATCTGATAGTACGTACCAATGATTCGTTGCGAAATTTCGTTAGCATTTTTCTCGGTGTAGATTTTGAAGTATATACAATCAACAAAAATCAGAAACCTTAAGATATTTCATGCTTTATGTTCATGAAAAACGTGCATTTGGAGTACCCAATCTGTTATACCTTATAGATGCATGATTCATTACATGAATCTGGGTTTTTGTTTTAACCCAAATACAACTTTATACACCATTCAAAGTAAAAAAAGACACAGCTTGTGTCATAAAAGGGGAGTTTGCCGGCACCTGGGATTGCACGAGGTCTAAACTCTATCTCCAGGCTACCGATAAACCGTGTATTTAAAAAAATAATTATCTCAAACCAGAGAAAAGGTCTGGGTATAATGAGTACCAGTAAAGATAAAGGTCATCCATTTCGTGCTTTGAAAAAGGTTTTCTTTATTGTAAAACTAAAATTGACAAATAATTATTATAAGTAATAAAATATTACAAAATTTGTATAGAAAAGAACGAGAGACCAATTTTATCCCAGGCACTAGAAAGGGATGATATAAGTAGTAATATATACAGATTTCCTACATATAGGTATGTAGTAGTGGTGATTGTAATAATTTTAAAAGCATACAAGGAAATCATTTAAGTCATCAAATCAACATTAATTTTTACCTCTCGACTATAAATCACCGGACACACTAGAAAAATTCTGTGATTTATGTGATTTCTATGTTTTATTATTATTATTATATCTATTTCCACAGACAATTAATTATGTACATATGCAAATTATTCACATTTATAACAAAATATGCACAATCATTGTAACATCACAAAAACATTCAAAATAAATTGTTTTTAGACATTGCCTTTATGTTTAGTTGGTATAACATATTTATTAACAATTAAATTCGTTAGAAATGTTTAAATGATATCACTAAGATTAAACTAGATATAATAGTCAAGGTATGGTAAAAGTAATACGAGCTGGTATTCTTCTTTTCGTGTCGGTCAGCAAACGATAAAAATAACAAAACATTAAAATCTATATTCCCATTCCCTCCCAGAAAGCCACGACCTCTCTTGCAGCTTTCCTCAGGTGAGTTCGCTCCATGAATTCCTCCCAGTGATACTGTCTGGGAGCCATTGGACATGTCAGGAGGTGTCCAGTGTTTTGTTACTCTCCACAGTCACACACCGTGCTCTTAGTCAAACCCCATCTCTGAAGGTTCTATAACAGCTGATATAACAGAATAAGTAAGTTTTGCATGTCTTTTTAAAATCATACATACATAAAACTAAAAGAAAAATAGAATATTCCAAGATTAGTATAGCCAAATATTTAACTATGTGTAGTTGACCTAAATCTATATCATCCTTTTTACATAATAAAAAATCAATTGAAAGACGATTCAGGGTTTCTAACAGGGAAACTCTGAGACTATTACTGCATTTTCTTTATAATTTACACCTACCATAAAATTTACGCACTGATAATGGATGGCACGTCTCATAATTGAATATCAATAAGACGTAAAAATAAATCTTAAAAATAAAGGCTTCATTGTTCAAATATATAAGTCATTCATCACCAGATCAGTGAATAGAGTAGACATATAATATTTATGTACAGGTAGGTGTCAATGGTGCCTACTTAATGAGATTTTATCTCTAAAAATTACGATAGTAATATATGTATTATACATAGCGCAATGTATGTAATCTGTAATCAGTTATAATCACTTTCACTCACTACTACCATATATGTATGTAACTATAATCCATAAGAGGCGGCAATGGTCGCTTGTCGCAGTGATGGATCATCACAATGCTTTGAACACATACTCGCAAAATTTACTTATTACCATTCCTGTCTACTGGTAAACACCGGATATTTCAGATTTATCGGATAAATGGAAGTGTTCAGACTTCTCCGCTATCCGGGTGGTCGGTGGGTCGTTCAATGGTTAACATAACCTATCCCATATTTCTCCTGACACCTCTGTCCTAATCTTTTTGCAACCAGTCACCAGTTATTCTTGTGCTGTAATCAGAGCATCTTGTAAAAGGTCTTCCTCTACTTCTTTTGTCTTCACGAGGTCTCCATTGATCAGAGAGGTGCAGAATGATTCGCACTTGCTGCAAAATCCGCAGATCCAGGCTACTATAAAGATCCCAGGAAGTCAATGGTAAAGCAATGTGTCACTTATTCAGTAACGTAAAAAAATCAAACATGAGTACTGTTTTCTAATGTAGAAGAATGTTTATTTTTTTTTTGTTTGTTCATTTTTACTGTAAATTTATAACAAACAATTTCATAAAAAAATAAATTCAATTTAAATACAATCGATTTACAGTGTGCGAGTTTATCGCATAAACGCGATTCCTTCCAGCTTTCCTATAGATTTTGTTGACATAAAATATATGTATATGGACAATTCATACGAATTAGTCTCTAACTAAGATATGAGTTTTGTATATGGGCACTAATGCGACATGTTCTTAACACATATACATGTAAAAATATATGTATATGGACAATTCATACGAATTAGTCTCAAACTAAGATATGAGTTTTGTATATGGGTACTAATGCGACATGTTCTTAACACATATACATGTAAAAATATATGTATATGGACAATTCATACGAATTAGTCTCAAACTAAGATATGAGTTTTGTATATGGGTACTAATGCGACATGTTCTTAACACATATACCTACATGTAAAACCAACCTCAGAAAAAATTCAAAAAGGACACTTGCCCTGGTCGGGAATCGGACACGAGACCTTGCCACTCAAAGGCAAAAGTGTTATCTCCACAACACGCCATTCGTCAAATTTTCTTAACTTCAGATATTTATATTGACTCATCTAACAATCAAAAAAATAGTAACAACTTTATCATAAACAAACACACTGTCATGTATGTCAATAAATTGGCAATCAAAAAGATCAAACGGGTATACAAAGTGCCTAGCAGGTATATATTGTAAAAAATATTAATCCACACATAAATATTTGAGTCGGTTCGTATGTGCGTATGTCCTTTATGGACTCTGAAATAAGGAAAGACAGAAGTAAAATAATACACTCTATACGAGGTCTCATATCCTGGGCACGTTCAAGGCCAAAAACATTTAAAATATCTTATGTATTGATAAAGATATTATAATAATAAAATTTGTATGGAAAAATCTATGAAAGTTTTTGTAAGTAGCAATATTCATAGTCGAACATTTTTCAGTGTACTGAATTAATTTCACAATGGATGTAACGAGAAATACATCAGTACTGAAACTAAACATATGGGGATTATTTTGGTTATAAATTATTGTGTTTGGTTATGATAAAAACTCCTGAATTATGCGAGTTAAAATTGCATATTTTTGACATCTTGGGCTAATTTCATAATGGCCGACATGAATGACATAGAATCCAATACATTAATATTTTGGTTGGTACATCGGTTCATTAGTTTGTTTGTTTTTTGACTTTTATGTCCTCTGTACGATATGTCTCATCCAGTTTGCGAGCTGAAAACATTTAATAAGTATTCTTTTATAAAGATTGAATTTATAAATCATGATGTATCAACAATCTTTTGTCGATGTTTTGTAAAATCACAAAAATCTCATATTATCTACAACAATCGACAATATGTGTTCTTATTTTATTGTAGGATATTCTGAGTTTCTTCTTATTTCTAAATATAGTTATCTGTTATATCAAACACAGAGAATTTAGAAAGATTTATCATATCAAATGAAATGTATCATCCACACATAAATATTCTAAAGCGTTCGTTAGTTCGTATGTCCTCAATGGACTCTGAAATAAGGAAAGACAGAAGTAAAATAATACACTCTATACGAGGTCTCATCTCCTGGGCACGTTCAAGGCCAAAAACATTTAAAATATCTTATGTATTGATAAAGAAATTATAATAATAAAATTTGTATGGAAAAATCTATGAAAGTTTTTGTAAGTAGCAATATTCATGGTCGAACATTTTTCAATGTACTGAATTAATTTCACAATGGATGTAACGAAAAATACATCAGTACTGAAACTAAACATTTGAGGATTATTTTGGTTATAAATTATTGTGTTTGGTTATGATAAAAACTCCTGAATTATGCGAGTTAAAATTGCATATTTTTGACATCTTGAGCTAATTTCATATTGGCCGACATGAATGACATAGAATCCAATACATTAATATTTAGGTTGGTACATTGGTTCATTTGTTTGTTTGTTTTGTGATTTATATGTTCTTATCTTATTGTAAGATGTTTAGTGTTTTTCAAAATATAGTTATCTGTAATATCAAAAACATAGAATTATTAATTCAGTGATATTTCAATGTTCTTTTGTCGAAGTATGCTAAACTTCAAAATCTAAAAAAATCTTATATATCTACAACGATACTATTAATACGTCTTCTTATTTTATTGTAAGATGTTTAGAGTTTTTCAAAATATAGTTATCTGTTATATCAAAAACATAGAATTATTAATTCAGTGATACTTCAATGTTCTATTGTCGAAGTATGCTAAACTCCAAAATCTAAAAAAATCTTATATATCGACAACGATACTATTAATACATGTTTTTATTTTATTGTAAGATATTCAGAGTTCCTTTTTATTTCAAAATATAGTTATCTGTTTTATCAAAAACTGGGATCCAACTCAAATACAATGGCATGAAATATATCATTTTTAATCATCTCATGTGCATCATTTTTCTCATTTTGAATTAACCCATAGATAACATAAGTAAGCTTGCATTTAACATAATACGGTGATAATTTAAGTAGGCACTTTTGTAATATATTACCACATATTGCCTCCATCTATTTGTTTCATTAGAAGTATTTCATTTATTCAAAACATGCATCTAAAAACATGAGATTTTCAAAGTTTAGATATTAAGATATTGGCTATTGATAAAGTAAATTGTTAGAATTGCATACCAGCTTTATAATTCCGTTTCAAGGCAATGTCTCACTCCAAAAATAAAATTGTAGCTAAATATAAAACGTCATTTGTGTAACATCTATTTTAGGAATATAATTACATTTCAAATAAAGAATTATGAACGCGATTTGTAATTTCACATAATAAAATTATTATTGTTTGGTTTGCGGTATTTTAAAATTTCACTGGGGTATTCTAAATTCAAAATAATTATAGAATATTATACGTTCTAAATTCAAACATCTCAAAACTGTCATATAAGTGCCACAAATGTCAAAATCCAACGCTTTATCTGGGAGGCGTTCAGGGTAACATAAATAACGCTCGATGTTCAGTGACCTGAGCGACCATGAAGTTGCAGTGAGTGGTGAATGGCACCCCGGATTATCGTGAACAACTTTGAGCGTTTTTATATTATTATTATTATTTGGATGATTTGTAAAGCGCCGTTTTGTGAAAAAAAATCCACCTCAAGGGCGCTCACATCCCAAATGTCATCGTACTGGCGCCATTTTCGTAAGATTCATTCGCGGTAGTGCGTCATGCTTTACTTGATTACGTTTTTAATTTGAATAGTTAAATTGGCTTTGCTTTAAGAATGTTTTTAGGATAATGCATATTTAAACAAACCGTAAAAAAATAAATTATTCACTAAAATCTGCACTAACTATTTTAATTTCTCTTTCATTTCACTTCTTGAACTAAAAAAATATGATTTTCTGTTTTGAAAAATTATATACCGACACTTATGTATGCAAGCGAAACTTGGACGTGGTTGAAAAAGGATGAGAGTGGAATAAATGCTGTAGAGATGCGTTCACTGAGAAGAATGGTTGGTAAAACGTTGCGAGATAGAGTGAAGAATGAGGATATCAGGAGAATGAGTGGATGTGAGAGGAGTGTTGTGAACAGAATGCGTGTAAACAAGTTGAGATGGTTTGGACATGTTGAGCGAATGCAAGATGAAAGGATGACGAAGAGGATGTATTTATCTGAAAGAAGGGGTGTGAGAAAGCGCGGACGTCCAAGAGCCACGTGGCTTGATCACGTGGACCAAATTCTTAAGGACGGACGCGTGCTGAGTAAGAGAAATCAGCGTGCATGTATGAGAAACTGGATGAATGTAGAGGAAGCGAAAGAAGTATGTAAGGATAGATCTTTATGGCGTTCCGTTCTCTCTGCCTACCCCTCCTGGGACATGGCGTGAGGGTATAGTATAGTAGTAGTAGTAATTATATAAGACAAGAATACACAATAATTACGATTAACTTCGCAATTGTTTTGGCAACCGTCATCACTCAAACGTCAAGGTAACTGTCAGAGTGATAATCATCTTGCTATGATTTCGGTAGATCACCCGACGACATGCCTGAATGCAACAGTGCGAGTCGTCGGGTGACTCGCTCCGGGCGCGTGAACGGATAGAGCGTCGTCGAGTGATCACTCGGTGACTGTCTGAACGCCTCCCTGGGTTGCTAGAAAATAAATGTTGCCAGAAAATTGGTTATTGGTTATGGTTATTAATCTTTACTTTATTATGGTTTTATGAGTATTCGTTACTTTGTAATCAGTACCTACCTGAAAAATAAATAATTGTTATTGATAATACATATCACACCAACATCAGTAGATTGGATTGAAGATTCTATTTAAAATAAGTTTTTGGTATATCCTACATTGAATCCGTTTGGTAATACGTGCTTATTTATGCATGATTTTGGCACGCATAGAGCAGATTATTATTATGACATGTAGCTATTTTGGTGCTAAATAGATCTTAGACTTAAAGCATAATACTTAAGGTGTAACTAGACGTTACATTAGCTGACTGAAACATAATAATTTAGATTTGTAGACTGTAACTAGAAGTCAATTTTGTACACCGTAAATAGATTTCAAATTTCCAATCTGTAAACGCCAATTAATGTTTGAGGAAAATGTTTGGTTGCTCCCGGTGAATAATAATTAATATGCTTAGTTGTTACCGGTACTTAATCCTTTTTAATTAAATGACATAACATCTGATTATCTAAAGGAGCGCTCACATTTGTTCACTTCCAGTGATCACTCTGGATGATCCTCCAAAATAAAAAGGTGTGAACAGGCGTTTCATCAATAGTCAATCGTTTCATCAATCACTAGCGATTCCGGATGAAACCGATTACTACCCGACATAATGTTGACGAAAGGTCCTTTCACTGAAACGACCATAAACAAGTTTTATCCTTTAATTTGTCTTATTCTCTATGAATTTGTATTGAAAGTCAGAATCGTGTACCAAATTATCATACTTTCGTGAATTTTATTCATTTGATTTAAATTTTATTAAGTGCTATTTTTCATTTATTTTTACGACGTCAAACTACATACAACATGACCGTGAGTGTCGGATGGCAGTGAATGTATAGGATGAACAAATGTGAACAGGTGAAGCAATGTGAATGCTACTTTAGTATTACAAACTGAAAAAAATGTAGACTGAAACCAGAAGTCAAATTTGCACACAGTTACTGGATGTTAAATTTCCAACATCCAGTAACTGTAAAACGACAATTAATGTTTGAGGAGGTCGTTTGGTTGTTACCATAGAATAATAAACATACTTTGATGTTATTGGTAGTTATTTATAAAAGATATACCTATCTGGGTTTTGTTATTTTTATTATTATTATACCATCACGGCACATCCCACAAGTGGGGTAGCCAGCAGATCAGCTGCATGTAAGAAACATGCAAACCGTCCTCTGCGTGCCAATATAAGATCAAGACATTCAGGATGGGTGGCAAACCTCATCGCTGAATTTAAGATGTAAAATGTCTCAATTTTTCGAACACCTGCCTTTTACAGGACACTCGAAAACTTACGCAGAAGAGTGGGAGACCAATTCTTTACCGGGTGCTCCACGGGATATTGTTATTTTTTTTATTTTTTAATCTAATGACAAAACATCTGAATATCTAAGTAACTGAAAATAAAAACTTAAAATACCAATTCAAATGTGGGAAATTTTATTTAACTATGTTGGTAGGTAACCAACCAATTATTATTATTTTTTCTCAAAATAGAGCATTTACCCGTTTTTTTCTGTTATAGGCATTTCCTAATTTTTTACTTAAATAAGGGGGTGTGGGTTTTAAACACTGAGTTTTTAAATTGGGAAGAGGTTAAAGTACCTACTTTTTTTCACGTAGGCACCTACTAATATTGACGTGTGTGATTACAAACTTCATGTTTTGAAATTGGGAAGAAATTTTTTTATGTAGGTTTTGCACTTTTTATTTACTTAATCAGTTTTACGTAGTTAGTGCTAACTTCACTTTTTTCAATAAGATTGTGTAGTTTTAACTCATTTATTTGGATGATTATCTGTTTTTAAACCCGAGCGATGCCGGGTTATAAAAGCTAGTAATAAATAATCGACGATTTATAAGTCGCGGGTGAAAGCTGTTTCAATAGCCCGGTCGGTGCCAAAAGACCACCGCAGGTGCTGTGAATTAAGTTGTCGGTATGTGATTAAGGAAAGCTCCTACTAGATGCCGTTTTGAAATAATCAAACAGAAGTTTAAACCCAGCTTCTCTCACGAATCTGACAAATAAACACTTGAATATAACATAATTTCATGAGAAAAAGTGAAAAAAATAGTTGAAAATAACAACACCAGATTTTTTGACAGCAAAACTTGAAAATCTCGAATGCCCTTCACATTATCGTTAATATCTGTGATAGTTTTTTTTAAATAAAAGATAGTTTTGTTGTAAACCCAATTACAACCTTATACACCTTTCACAGTAAGCTAAAAGCTTGTGTCGTGAAAAGGGAGTCTGCCGGTACCTGGGATCTAACCACGGACCCACGAGGCTGAGACTCTGAGTAGACAGATATGATATATTTATTAGGTTGGCTGGAAGAGATAACGATTTTTCATCATACAGATTACGTTGGTACATTGGTACAGATTACGTTGGTACATTGGTACAGATTACGTCTAAATTGTTTAAAATAAAACTTTTATTAACCAATCAGAAACCTCAATTGAAGAACCATGTCTACACAATGCAACATTGTGTAAAATCTAATCGAAAGAAGTGAGAAAGGTGTCCCAACGCTTACGAATTGGCTCAAGGCTGGCTTAAGTGATCACTTTCAGTGTCCATGGACAACGTTCACCAATTCCACCATTCTCACTGTTACGATTTAAGGTCCACCAATCGTGAGATGCTTTATGCAAACCTTAGAAGCAACCATCTTTTTGGGATCTCATTTTTCAGATCTCAAATAGATCGCGATCTCTCGTCTAAATGGCACTGGAACAATTAAGTTCAATACTTTATCGGCTGCTAGTTCGACCAGTTAGCAACAAATGTTTAGAATATTTACTATTTTTTTTTATTGTTTAACTTTAAAAAATACGGTTAAAAAATAAAAAAATTAGTAAATATTCAAAACTTTTATTACCTTTAAAAAATTAAATATGATATACATTGTTCGGGACGTAGATTTTCATAGACGAAATTAATTAGCATGTAAAATACCAGGTTAAAGCGGATTATAGGATATATAAACAAACAAATATGTATATGCACTAACAAACGGACTAAATTTATTATACACTTACGAGGAGGACATTAACCTCTACATACGTAGCTTTAGGGGTTACGGGCAATGTACAAGTATTGTTTTGCGGTTTCTTTACAAGCGAAAGTACATATATGGTACTGATAGATTAAAAAGTTTATCATGAAAAAGTGAAATTGTAAATCCTTATTGTACCTATCGATTAATCAAACACAATTTGATTTGGTCAATTGCTTGATCAAAGAGTTTCTTTTTATTTGTTGCGAAAGTTTGATGTTTTGAGAAACCTTCTAGATTATTATGCTTTCATCAATGACATTTATAGTATAGACTAGTAAAACAATACATCTTTTCTCAGAAAGCATGTTCCAAAATTAACAAGACAAAAAACTTTGCTGTTTCAATCCATAACATTAAAATGGTAATGATCTTCTTCGCTCTATTACTAAGTTTTGTAAATTCTATATATGTACATGCTTGACAAAATCATAAAAAAATACAATTAAAAAAGTCCAGATGCCCTTCAAGTGTAGCAGGTAATGATTAATACAAAACATCCATTGTTATTAAAAAGGTTCTCGTCTTATATATTGACCATCAATATATTTTGTATTGATAGTAACGACCTTTTTAAATGCATCTACAACGAGATGTGAACGAAGATGTAGATATGTAGCTATGATGGGGAATTATTTTGGTCGCATTAACAATTATTCCTTTTGAATTTCTATTCTGTACTTTAAATGTCATTGTTTTTCATCGGCATACTGCATACACTGGGGATTTCTGGGAGCGCATTCAGTCATCTTCTTTTTAAAGTCCACACTTAATAAAAAGTTTCAAAGCTTTTGAAAGCCAGCTTATTAGTAAAATATACCTAGTCAAGAGTATTCTCATTTTAATTATTTATCATCGTAAACTCCCACCAAGAGTCGTCGGTCTATTACTTAAACTTTACTGTAAATAAAACTTATTTTTATTTATGATAACAAGCCGAATCAATTACACATTATTATGTATGTAAGAATGCTGATGCAGTGCAAACCAACAAAGGCTGACAACCTTTCAACTTTACAAGAGTTTTTTCCACACACATTTTGCTACTGATAACAATGGCATTACTAGAATATTCCATTTCATGTTATAATAGATCTTAAATCGAAATGTGCATAAGTATGATTGTTCATTATTAGTAAGTAAACATCGTATTATGATATTGATCTACTACTACTACTACACCATCACAGTATATTATCTCACAGTTAGGGTAGTCAGCAGACCAGCTGCATGTAATAAACATGCAAATCGTCTTCTTCGTGACAAAAATAAGACATTCAGGTTTTGTGGTAAGCCTCATCGCCGATTTAAGTGTATAATATATCTTTTTTCGTACCTACCTGCCTTTTACATGACACTCGAAAACTTACAAAGCTAAGATTATTCAAAATTTATATTATACTTTTTCATATTATTTTATGATTTTTTAAATTCTATGAATCTTTAGAAATCTTTAGAAAATGCTTTTCACAATCATCTGCTTTACGTGCTGAAATGTATATATTGAGAAAAAAATATGTTTATTGTGATTTTACATAAAATATTCTACATAAATTATTGTTTTTATTATTCATAAATTTTATTTAACTTCTTAATTAAAGTTTTAATATTATTCTATACATAGTTTTTTATTATTATCATATCATTGAATAATAATTATTATTGTACAACGACAGGCATTTTAACTCAAAAATACTTTTTTTATATTATCCATTCATCACCAGTTTGTTGCAATCATTATTATTAGTCTGTTTAATTTTATTATGTTTCATATCAAAATACCTTTAATTCTTTCTCATAGATACAAACATATTATCTCAAGCTGGTATGGTATACAAAATACAGCATTGTACAGTGCGTCTTCCATATAGGGTGTGGTGTCATGTAACAATATATCAAGCCACAGAATCGCAAAAATCAATATATTAACAATGTTTAAAAATGAAACCTTAAAAAGATATTCTTGCCATGTAAAATAATTGTGTAGCTATGGCCTAACATTTCAACACGCCCTTAGCATATTGAAATGTTAGTCTATCTATATCTGTTCCTTACATTTTGGTGTAAAATACATTGCTGTGAAATATTGAATTTTATTAGATGTTAAATCAAATTGAACCAAATAAAGGGCTTGCTCAGGATAAGCTTCAAGCTAAAGGGAGATTGAAATATTGTGCCTTAAGCTTACATATCTTCTGTATTACCTATATTTCGTGTTAACTTTTAAGCAATAGAACTGTTGGTGTTCTTTCGATACAAAACGTTAATTATCTCAGTTTAATCACAGCTGCGTGGAGTCGCTGATGAAGAACAAGTCTCCTTCTCTTTTATGAGAGCTTTCGAGTGTTCTGTTAAGGACTGGTATTTATAAAACATCACTAATAAGGCATTTACCATTACCAGTTTAGCGATAAGGTTTGCTTCAGATTATGAATATCTTTTGATTTGTGAAACGGAAATTGATGGGATTGGTAAACGTACCATAGTTAAAGTGCACTTTAACCAGCTTAAGCCAATTCGTAAGCATCGGAACACCTTTTTAATTTCCTACTAAAGGGCGTTTCTACAGTCTTTTCGTTCTGCAGATAAGATGTTTGTTGATTTATATTCAGAAAGCCTTTATTTTTCATTCAATGTCTTAAGTTTGTTTTATTTTTCACGATTTACATGTTTGGTACATTAACTTAGTTAACTGGCTACCTCCATTGTTGAGGATGTCATGATGGTATAGATACTTTTATAAAAATTCGATTTAAAGTTTCTGTGGCTTAAAACATTGTTGTTTAGCACATATCACATTCACAACCTAGACATTGCAATGTTAGTTAGTTATCAGGTATGTATGTATATATATTTTTATTTATGTATTCCACTAAATTTCTCTTTGTGGCAATATTTTCCCAAGGTCACAACACAATCATGTCTTATATTATTCATCGTCACTCATCAAAACCAACTTGTACTGACTGCAAAATATTATTATGTCGAAGATATTATCATTTATGAAATACGTAGAGTGAAAACGGAGAGAAGGGTGTTCAACATCTCACTCGGGGAACGAAGAGCGAATGTTTGGATATAGTCAAAGACCAATGTTATAATGTGGCTCAAATAATTGCAGAAAAAAAGTGGAATTAGGTGGGTGAGTGGGTTTAGTGATAGATGGACAAACAAGGTGCTTGACTGAAGGCCTGGATCAGGATGCAAAAACGTGAGTAGGACCCAGACAAGATGATGGTCTAATGACATTAAGTGGCGGCCCTGCACTAAAGGAGAGTCACGTCCAACTAAGAACTGTAAAAGTCCAAAAGGGAGGCATTTGCATAGATAATTTATTTATTTATTTATTTATTTATTTATTTAATACATTAAACGGCGTTTAAGCCTTTTTACATTGTATTACAAAGCATACTTACAAACAAATAATACCATGAAGGTAAGTTAATATTTGAGTATAATCAGTATTCTGTGAAATAAAATGTGATATAATATTAAATACTAACCTGGATATTGAGAAATGTTTCTAAAAGTAGTATTTTCTGGGCAAAATGATATCAGAAAATGTGGTCTATCGAAGCAAAACTGTTTTCTAAAATAATATGTGAACCGAAAATATGAAGAAATCTGAAAAACGGAAATAATGAAGCACAGAATTAATGTATTTACAGAATTATAACACATTCCTTATCCGGCCTGAAAATCACTGAAAAGATAGATAGATTACTATTTTCAAAATCATCCCAGAAGTCTTAAGTTGAAATTACAAAAGGCTGGAAAAAAAATAACATTGTTTCAATAATGACGATAATTCCCAGCGTGCAATACCATAGTGAATATTATACAAAGACCCATCTACTAGCGACTTCATTCATATATCATCTCATGTGTTGACTACTCAACTGACATTCGTAACAAATGAATTCTTGTACCAGACGTTGAATTTATTAAACAATGCTTTTCTATATTGTTTTATTTCTTATAAACAATAATATCATTTTTCTTCTCACATTGTACAATATGTTTCACAGTATTCGATGGGTACTTAATACAATTAATATCTATTATTGCAGATATGCTATTTATGGATATGCTATCCTACTTTATAATGATTGAACATATTAATATAAAGTTGCTACAAAAATGTAATATGTTATTCGCACTAAACAGTATTGTATTAACAAGTTATTGTAAGTCTTGTATGACCTATTCACAATAAAAAAAACTTTTTTCTTTGTTGTATCTATCATTGTAAATTATAATAAAGAATCACGTACTGGCATACCTCTAACGATTGGATACATTAACGTTAGTAACAATTTAAGATATAAGTGATTGACTTAATATTATTGCAAGGTAGTCCCCGGAAAGTGGGAAGACCCAGACTGAGATGGGAAGGTAGAAGAAAAGTGGGAAGACCCAGACTGATATGGGAAGACGAAGTGAAAAAGGATGCGGCGCAGCTTCTCCAGGTGGGAAATTGGAAGTCGGCCGCTGAGGACACGGGGGACTGGAGGCATATGTTGCGGGAGGCCAAGGCTCGATATGGGCTGTAGCGCCATCGGAGAGAGAGAGAGAGAAAGTCCCCGGATTAACGCAGGTATTTTTATTCTTTTCTGTAAGTTATCTAATAAACCTACTGTTAAGGGCAAGTTTTTGGAAAGTATTATGATTAACCTCTTCAGACCTAGTGTCCATTCCAATGGACATAGATTTTAGTAATATTTTTTACGCTCCCGTCTATTGCTTTTTTCTAATATTAATATTGAAAATTATTGGTATGAAGTCTATTTTATCGACATATTTTTTTTGCGCCATTTGTCAAAGTTAACTATAATTTTTACTTAATTTTGTCAACGAGTCTACGCAAAGTGTCACTGCCAGGTTTTAGGTTGAGAAAATTAAAGATATATTTACATAGTTTGTGTTTAATTTTACTGGAATTTTTTTGCAAAGGTAAATTTATTCTTTATTTTATGTTAATAAATTAATATATATCAAATAAATTTAAATTAGCATTTCAGAAACCTCATTTTTATTTAATGTCCATTCCAATGAGCATATTTATTTTCGCAAATCTAGAAATCAAAAAAAAAACAAATTATCTGAATCTTATTATTTACAAGCCAAATAACAAGATTTTAAAACAAAATTTTTTTTTTGAATCACACAATTAATTCAGATCTGACGAGGTTAAAAGACATGGGGTTTTTCACTTTGTCGATGTTTAGATAGTAGAATTTCATTACAAAATTTGAAAAACAAATGTTTTCTTCTGCTGTGTGATAAAACAAATGTTTTATTCCCGAGATAAACGTCTTTCATTTTGTTAGGACATTATCAATCTGATTGGGTAAGTTGGAAAAGATTGCGTCCTAGCGATAAACTCGCCTTTTGTATATTGATTGTGTTTAATTTGAATGTATTTTTTTTATGAAAATGTAATCAATGTGCAATGCAGAATGATTGAATAAATAAATTAATTAATTTAAAATCTTCAATTGAGTGATTATTGTAATGACAGCGAAGATAATGATGCGCAAAAAGAATAAATTAATAAAAATATTATGCCACCTTAAATGTCTTACTTTACTTTTTTGACATTAAGGAATCACTATAATTATAACGTCCATTTTATCTACAATGGAGATACTGGCAAAGAAAAGGTATCACACCCATTTCTGTAAGTTCTATCTGTAAATGGCTTGAATTCAAATAACTTCCAATATAGAACATTTAATATTTTAAATTCGGCGAATATACCTTCCACCTATTTTGAATTTCATATTTTTTTGGCACAAACGGGAAGGTATGTACGTTTGTAATGTGTGATTTATCCGCTGGCAACTTCATTTGTGGAGATTGCGATAGATACTTGGTAGACATAACAAGACTGATCAAACTCTAACCCCACATTGAAAGACATTCTCTAGACACAATTGATAAAAGTGTTATTTTTATAAGATCAATAAATTATTCAAAACTAATCGATCTGTCAATATCGAATCACTCACAATCGATTGAATGAATTTTACAAGTAGAATGAAACAAATCTATCGATGAACTAACGATGATAAATGAAAGAATATTTTCCTATCACGTTTGTCAGTAAAACAGTTCAACACAATCAATAACAATTTGGTATCGAAATAAAAATTCAGAATCGTGACGTTGAAATAACTTACTTCAATTAATCTTCATAGTACCTACTATACTATCTAAATCCTCACGCCATGTCTCAGGTGGGGTAGGCAGAGAGAACGGAAATCCATGTCAATCTATCCTTACATACTTCTTTCGCTTCCTCTACATTCATCCAGTTTCTCATACATGCACGCCGATTCCTCTTACTTAACACGCGACCGTCCTTGAGAATTTGATCCACGTGGTTAAGCCACGTAGTTCTTGGACGTCCGCGCTTTCTCACACCCTTTCTTTCAGATAAATCCACCCTCTTCGTCAATCTTACACCATCCATTCGCTCCACATGACCAAACCATCTCAATTTATTTACACGCATTCTATCAACAACACTCCTCTTGCATCCACTCATTCTTCTAATATCCTCATTCCTCACTCTATCACGCATTGTTTTACCTACCATTCTTTTCAGTGATCGCATCTCCACTGCATTTATTCCACTCTCGTCCTTCTTCAGCCATGTCCAAGTTTCGCTTTGACATGGCTGGCTAGGCTTAGCTTGGACATATTTATTTACATTTATTCATGATTTGAAAATGTTTATCTTTAAAAATAGATGAATAAGTGTAAAATATTAAGCTGATATTGTTTTGTCAATAAAAAACTTATCTATAGGTACTACCACGACATCTCCGAAAAGATGGGCATCCAGCGTCCAATATAACCTACATGTTTTCTTCTTGGTGGCATGAAAAATAAAATATTCATGGCGGGTGTCATTCTCCATCACTATCGAAAAGAAGATGTAAAATTATCCTTATTATGTTTACGAATATATCTATACTTATACTAGATACTCAAAAACTTCCGTAAAAGAGAGTAAAAAATATGATTTCCAGTAGGCCTAGTCAAAACACATTTAAGCGTTACGTTTTCGTTTCGTTTTCGTTCAAACAAGACGAGGTTGCGAGAACGCGTCAATTTTCGTAGCTAAACTACACAAGTAGCTACGGAAATTGACGCGTTCTCGCAACGTCGTCCGCGTTTGAACGAAAACGAAACGAAAACGTAACGCTTAAATGTGTTTTGACTAGGCCTACAGGGCTTTAAAAATGAGAATATCTCAAGCTTTAAGAATGAGAATATCTCAAGGAAATGATACTGCGAGTTCTTAATTTAAGGCAAAATGGATAAAAATAGATACCTACCCAGTCGGGTATTCAGATATTTATAAATATGAAATGCGACATAATATTTAAAAAAGCACTTTATGTCATTTCAATTTTAAAATTAATAAATTATGATAATTTTGTTGAACGATGATACTTCATTTCAGTTTGTATTAAATTATAAGAATTTAAGCACTGTTTTATTCAGTAGGTACTACCAAAATGACTTTCTTGGTCACGAGTGGTCTTTTAGGAGCTTCCGCTCACATGATCATGCTAGAGTAAATATGGAAGTACTAAATAAAAAAAAGTGTTTAATTTCTATGAATTTATCATAGATTGCCATTATAATATCTGTCATTAATTTAATGATTAATTATTATACACAATATTTACAAAATGTGTGTATTTATAGATAAGGAAAACAGTTATTTATAATCTTTAATAATTTATCGCTTTAAATGATAGGTAACTAATTAATTTCGTTAGTAGTATGGAGAATATTATCATCTGTGATATTACGAATTAACACGCTCAATGGCAACACTCTACTAAACATGGCAACACTAGATAGGTATTCATATAGAATTCTCTTCTTTTTCCTCTTACACTCTGAAACATTTATTTTTGAAAAAGCTATATACTGTGCTTAAAAAATCTGAATTATATATTTATTTTAAATGTTGTTGAGCCAATAAGGTGGTTTCAGCTGTATCATGGTATTTTATTTTTCATTTTTATATACCTAGGTACACAAATAGTTTGCTGCCTATACTCAGAGTTTGGGTGTAGGTATATATTAAAAAAACGTGTCTGTCTGTCGGTGATTATTGTTTCATTTTATCAAAACTTATTATAACTTTTCTATTTTTGAAGAGGTAACACTATGAAAGCTCATTTTTAAAATTTAGGTAATAAAAATAAAAATATAACACTGTATAACTTTCACTATTTAATATTTTGCTTAAAAGCTTTTCGGACATACGTCCATCTTCAGTAATAAATATCTTATAACTAATGATAAAAGACAAAAAGGAACAAAACGTTAAACATTATAAATAATTGAGAGTAGGGGGGTGGGTGGGGTTAATGGAATTATAATAAGGATCTGTGTAATTATTGGTAGAGGTGTTGGTTCAAGGTAATGAATGGGTAGAGGTAGTGAAAGGGTGGGTTAAAGGAGAAATGAGAGGAGGTATTTGTATATTAATAATATTATCATTATTTTTGTTGATTTCCACTGCTTCTAGAATATTCATTTTATGTCCTTTTTTGCATGTATATAAGACTTTTAATCCTTCTTGATTGAAAGAATGACCCGATTCTTTGGCATGGTCCGCCATTTCTGAATTTACTTTAATTGTATTCAGAGCCATTCTATGTTCTTTATATCTGGATAAGATTTTTCTTCCAGTTTGGCCAATATAATATTTGGGGCAATCATTACATTGTAATTTATAGATACCACTATGATCGAGTTTATTGATTTTAGATTTTGTATTGAAAATGTTTCTCCCAATGTTGTTTGAAGTATAAAATGCTGGTTTAAAAGTTGTTTTTTTACAAGTATTTAAAGCGTTATATGTTATCTGTCCCATAAATTCAATTCTTTTATATGTTAATTCTTCATTTGACTGTGGTTGTGTTTTAGGATAAATATATTTGTATGTTAGAACATTTCTTTCTTTTTTATGCAATATTTTCATAATATCACACTTTTTGTAACCATTGTTATTTGCAATATCTAAAATTGTTTTTAATTCTTCGTTATAATTTTCGGATGATAAAGGAATGGATAACAATCGGTGTATCATTGAATTAAATGCGGCCATTTTATGTGATGTAGGGTGGCATGATGTTGAATGAATTATTGTGTCTGTATACGTAGGTTTCCGATAAATTTTAAAGTCGAATTTGTTGTTTTTAATTGATATCGATAGATCCAAAAAATTAAGTATTCCTTCTTCTTCTACTTCTACTGTGAATTGAATGTTGGGATGCTGTTTATTAAGATGTGTTAGGAACATGTCTAGTTGCCTTCTTGTACCTGACCAAGTACAGAAGATGTCGTCGACGTATCTATGATAATTTGAAACATGTTGAATAAGTGGATTATCCGATTCAAAAAGTTTTTTCTCAAAGTGGTCCATGAAGATATCTGCCATAATTGAACTTAAAGAACATCCCATAGGTAATCCTGACGTTTGTACATAGATGTCATCTCTAAATTGGAAATAATTTTGTTTGAGACAAGTTTTCAAAATTTCTTCAATACTTTTTGCCATTTCACTATTTTCACACTTTTCGCGCAAAATTGAATTCACTATTTGTAATGTTTCTTCTACTGGGATATTTGTGAATAAGCTTTTTACATCAAATGATACGAGAAAACAATTTTTAGGAGGTATTATTTTATTGAGTTCTTCACAAAGCATAACCGAATTCTTAACTGTGTACTTAGGTTTAAATTGAGTGACATTTAAAAATATTTTGTTTATAAATTTAGATAATTTGTTCGATGGTGCATCTATGTATGAAACAACAGGTCGAATAGGTATATTATCTTTATGGATTTTTGCCAGACCGTATAATTTTGGTGTTTTTGGGTTCATAATAGTTAAATGGTCTTTATTGTTGTTTTGAAAAAGTTTATTATGTTTTTTTATAATATCTTTTGTTTCTTTTTGAAATTTATCCGTTGGGTTTTTAAGCACTTTGGTAAATTTAGAATCGTTAGAAATCACTTCTTTTATCTTATTTACATAGTCATTGTCATTAAGTATAACAATAGAATTCCCCTTATCGGCTTTGGTTATAATTAAATGTTTTGTTTTTATGATGTTAATAATTTCATTGAGGATTTTATGATCTTTATTTTGTTTCACTGGTTTATTTATGACTTCTTTAATTATTTTGGCACATTTATGTTTAAATATTGGTTCTTCTTTATTTAGAGCAATATCAAGGTCTATGGCAAGATTTTGTATATTTTTTGAATTATATAATGGTGTAAGATTAAATTTAAATCCTCTTTTTAGGAAATTTAAATATTTTTCGTCAAAATTTACACTACTTAAATTAATTACTTTATTATAAAACACTTTTTTGACATTTTGATGTTGTTCATTATTTTGTATTTTAAGAATTTGTTGGTCTTTGAGATTTTGTAGTTTTTTATCTAGACATTTCTTCTTTTCTGTAGCTTTAATGCTCACAAGATCGTACACTTTATCCTCAAAACTATCCCACTCAACACTGTGTAGTTCTTTAGTTAGGTATGTATGTAAAATTTTTATATAGGTTTTAATATTGTTTTGATTTATGTAAGCAGATTTAATTTCATTACGAATCCAAATTACTTTACATTTATGTAACGCGTCAATACTTGAAAACGATTTATTATTACACTTCACATTTGTATATTTAGGAAATATTTTATTTTTAATACACTCCCGATTAAAATAAATCTTTAACGATAACAATACT